>JASPKZ010003837.1:0-600000 GCA_030220185.1 Diploptera punctata | reverse complement strand
GGCACATTCACTAAAGCCCTCCACTGAACCTTTTCCTCAACGAACTTAATCCAGTAAAAATTTCTTCTACTGTCTATTCAATCTACATGATCAACCCATAACAAACTTATAAAACTTATAGCGACAAATGTATTTATTTTATTGAGAAAATACCATTAGGAAGGTTTAGATGGATGAATCTTTGGGAACTGCATATTGGAAATAAACATCTGTTTTTGGTGGACATGAGTTTTGTATGTCATGATAAAAGAAACAAAAGTGAATTCTAGTACTTGGACAATGCAGGAAAATGAAATTAAAGAACAGTCCATACTTATATTTTATTGTGGAATTAATATGTATGACACCTGAAATAAATACAAAATATGTTTCATTTGAAAACGTTGCTTTTTATTATTATCAGCATTCATAATTAATCATAACAATTATATACAAGAATCAATATGGATTTACATACATGAACATTACACAGCTATCAATGTACATAAACTCACAAATTTGTAACACTAATACCTTATATATTATTGTGAAACATTACTATTTACACATTTTTTAGAATATAATACCTCATCGTGTCCACCACTGTGGTCTCGAGGTAGCGTGCTGCCTTGTCATGCAGTGGGTCCAATTCCTGGTCGGGACAAGCTCCTGGGAGAGGTTTTTTTGGGGTTTTCCTCACCTGTAAGACAAATGTCAGGAAGCTTAGGGACCAACAGTTCTCAAATATCATCCGGTCATCATCATCATCATCCTTCACTGATGTGGAAAGAAAACAACGGGAAGCTACCACACCTATAATTACCTAGCAAATCATAGCATGAAAATGCTATGATTGCAGTGAAATACCTACCCTTGGGCAGAATTACTATGGATGGATGGATCATAAGGCTTTTAAGTTTCCATACCCAACTTACGGAAAACAAGATAACAAAACAATAAAGCTTGCCAAGGATCTACCTACTTAATCAAATCTAAATTACTTTAATGAAATTTTGTGATGGGAATTTACATTTTCAGGCAAATAAATTAAGTAAGTCAAATTATTACATCTCACCTCATAAAACTGGGTGATTCTCACAGGACCGGTTTCTGAAGTTATTTCCTCTATCGTCAACCAGAAGTCAGACTATAGAGTTAATGGAATCTTGGCTGATGATACAAGCAATAGCTTCAGAAACCAGTTCTGTGAAGATCACGGAGTTTTATGAGGTAACATGTAATAACTTATTTGACTCACTTAACGGAATATAAAATAATAAAAAAACCATGGCTTGAAAGGCCTAGAAGGCTCTTGGCCTACTAGCTGGCTGTTGGACTCACTTCCACATGAGTTGATCACAGAGATAGAAGATCATTCACCCAGTGTAGGATTGATATGTGGTCAGCATGTCAGGTCCCCCAGTCATTATAGCTGATTTTCTGAACTTGGAGCCGCTACTTATTGTAGCTACCCAAATGCCTCATGATGCTGAGTGAGCAATGGCCCAATACTGGCCAAAATCACAAGAAAAAATGTTTTCCCCCATGGAGACCCGAACCAGCGCAAGTCCGGTAACTCTCTGACAAAGCATCTTGCCTTAACCATTCAGCTATGGTGCGGGACATAAAACAAACAAACTGAATTAAATAAACATGTTCACAATTGGCTATACCAGAAATGTACACGCATTTTAACTTATGTTATCCAATAAATGATAGCGTTAGTGACTTAAAGGACAATTACAAAGTTTATAGCTGATATGTCACATGGAATAGGGCCCTATTTAAATTACATATTAGAACAAATAAAATTTAAGATTAGACAAAATGATATAGTGTTACAGATGCACGAACAATTTAGACGAGGAAATCTGTATTTTTAACACATAATGGTCTATATACACAACACAAATATGTTCACAGCCTTACAGCAGAGGAAGTATAGAAGACAAAAAAAATGCACAATACATGATAGTGTAGTGAAAAGAAAGTGTTCATATAATTTTGCCCAATCACAATCCTCAAATTACAAGTAAAAATACAATGGGAAGTAAGTAACTCTATTAGGTCCTTCTTAATAACAAATAAGGTAAATCTGGAGTTATTCTACCTCATAACTTGTTGTGTTCTATTTGAACTAGTGTCTGTATATAAAGTATACCATCGTCAGCTTTTCCAGAATGTTGAAATTAACATTGTCGTTCCCTCGATGTCCAGAGCTGACAACTTAAATTTCAACAGTCTTGAAAAGCTGACGATGGTATACGTGAAATATAAAAACTACTTCAAATAGAACACCAGTTATGAGGAAGGATGACTCGGTATTCACCTTACTTATTATTAAAAGTGGACATCTATTAGAGCCCTTCTGGCTGTCAATCCATTTGGCAAATCATAAACATCATTCACAACTGGAATAGCATTATTGGTGGCAGATCCTCTATTTCGGCATCGTTTGCCCTCCTCGCTATATTGTGTAACACAGTTGTTGCAACTATAACAGTCGTCGTCGTTTCAAGTTTGAGTTATAATTGAAATCAGCTCGTGTTTGTGGGTTGAGGAGAGGTGTCATTAAAATATGATGGCACGCATACCCACTGTCTTCGAGGAGAATGCCAGACACTTCTCCTTCTTCAAATTGACAACAGATCATGCTACTTTTGAACATACGACTGTCGTGTGCAGATCCTGGCCAGCCTGTAACGATGTTTATGAATTCCATAGTGAAGTTCACAATGGCCTGAAAATTAAAAAAAAATCCAAGATATAAAAAGCTACTCTCAATGCAATAAATAAATATATATATATATATATATTAATTAAATAAAAGTAAAACTTTGTTTTATTCGATTTTCATATTTATTAAGATATAATTCAGTGACAGCTGTTTCGGTACACTGTACCTTCTTCAGACATGTACCGAAACAGCTGTCACTGAATTATATCTTAATAAATATGAAAATTGAATGAAACTAAGTTTTATTTTTATTTAATTAATTAATATGGATTTTCATCAAGTAAACACCAACTCAATTGATTATATATATATATATATATATATATATATATATATATATATATTCAATTTTTCATATTCATTTCTTTGATAATTTGAACGGATGAAGTCATATGTGTTCGAATTCCAACTAAAATACCACTGCTTATTTGTCGTCCTTTAGGAAGTATGTGGACAGTAAAATCCTTGAAGTGGTAATATTGTAACTGTTCCTGTGTGAGATTTGCTTCTTGAATTGTGAATACATCAATTTGGTGGTCAGATAGCATTTTTGTAAGTTCAGTCTTTTTAGCTTGTGATAGTCCTCCAGTATTCCACTGGAGGATTTTGATCAAGTTTGGTTTGGTATATTTGTTTCCTTGAAGAAAGGTCCCCGTCCGGAGATCCGAATGGGGGACTATTTTACCTCCGGATTTGTATTTCTTTTTCCAAGGCTTCATGTTTGTATTGGAGTACAATAAACTAGTTGTAACCGTTTAGTAGTAGGCACCACATGTGGTGGTTACGTCACCCATTGAGAGAAAGTAGGTATAGGAAGGAAGGAGAAATGAACCCCTAGGCCTCGAGTACTCTAATACCATCAGGGTCGAAAGAAACAAGAGGTCAGTCAAGGGAGACTGGATAGAAAAGTTGAAAGAGGGAATTGGTATGGGGAGGAGAAGTAATACCAATTCGGTCAAAAAAGAAAAACTCACCAAGCTGACCTGTGCTTGTTGGTGAGTAGCCCTTCCCTTTCGTTCATCATGCATAAGCATGATTACTAACAGCTGCACCACGAGAAGGTGAGGGATTGGACACTAGGTTACTGTCCAGGTCGGTTCCTTTAAGCCTTCGATGGAAGGAATTAAAGGGTCTCCTCTCTGTTAAAAACAGTAGCCTTTCCGCAGCTTTCCAGCTTTTGTAGAAGAGACCAGCCTTTCTGCTAAATATTGGAGTGCAAGAGAGCGAATGATTTCATTATCAAGTGCTCGACATTAGATACCAACCAACCAACCATTTTTCATATTCAAAATTCTTACTATAAACTATGCCGTTCCTGACGAAAAACTATTCATTTTTTATTCATAGCCATTACAAGCACTTCAGTTTTGTCATTGCGTTAAAATTGTGATGGTTTCGTCAATTGTTTTTTTGGAAGTAAATTTGGCTCAACTGCACTTTTACTAGCGCTTGATTTCAGTTATATTATTGTAAACTATAGTACTTATTTTGTATTTCCTAATATTTTAAACTTTTTCAAACAATTTTTATAACATTATTAGACAGTTTCAAAGTATTTATTTAAATGTGCAAATCACAATTTTATGACACTGTTAGAAATATTGTGATGCTAACTGCTATTTTCTCCACAGAGTATATTACTCAGTCTATGATTTTTCTATCGCTGTTTTGGGTTATTGCTGGTTGGATGAGCATTAGGGAGCGATAAGTAAGTGTACACCCATTTTTAATAAACGTTCGGTAATTTTAATATTATTAATATATCTTTTTAACATAGATTTGGGGATTTATTGCAAATATTGGTCATTTAAATTTCATAGCGATGGATTGTAATCGAGGATGATAATCAATATGGTTCGATTGTGGGTTATTGGTGGCTCTCAAACTCTGGCGCATGCACACTGTTATTCTATAGGACTTTGAAAATATTTCATGCTAGTTTAAGTGCAGTTTTTTCCGTAAATTTACTTGTACCTTAATAAAGAAAGAAAAATAATGCTTGAATTGTGACTTGAACCCTGGATCTCTGATTCTGTACATTAGTACAATACCAATTACACCATCTGAGCACCGATAAGAATGTCAACATTTCTTTCTACTTATACAATTCTCGTTCATCCGAAGACCATCAATACCAACATGCCAATTGGAATCTTTTATTCAGAAGTACTTTTATTGAGAATTTATACATTACTTTTGAACGGTAAAGCTTCATACTTTGAAGTTTTTATTAAATTAACACTTTCCAACCTAGATTAATTAAGGAAGAAAAATTAAGGTTTGGAAAGTGTAAATTTAATAAAAACATGAAAAAAATTAAAATATGGTTATATTTTATTTGTTATTTATGCAAAAATCTATGTTATGTTATGGGATAAATGGTATGAGGTAGTAATCGAGAACAATATTAACACAATACATTTTTAAATGTTTCTCACTGATATTGGTCTACAAAATCTCCTACTTGGCACAAATTATTTAGGTAAAAAGCATCATAAATCAAGTATTCACCTAAAATGGTTCACAGATGCTGCTTGGAGGTTTGCTTTTATGTGCTATATATTTAAGACAGTGCAACTAATGGCTTTATTTCAATTTTCTTACAATACTGATCAAGGCAACTTAAGCCATGGATCACATGTCGTAGATTTACGACACGTAGAAGAACCTGAACTCTAAAAATAAAGCTTCTAAAAAAAAAATTAGTTGGATCTTTCATTATCAGTTTTGAATTACAACTCTAATGATGTCAATTAAAGAGCATAAGGGCCTTCTAGGCCTGTTGCGCTTGGAGAGAGGGAGTGAAATAAAATAATAATAATAACACACAAAATACTTGCTTAACTAGTTTTTGTACATACCTGACAATTGAAGGAGAATACGCCCAAGCTATTTCTGAAGATTTCGGGATATTCTCCTCCAGGATTCCTTATTTTTATATGCGTGCCATCGATGAATCCAACTACACCACGGAAACAAGCAATTGTATGAAATTCATAATGGAGATGATGAACCTCATCTCCATTAGGGAATGTTATAAATTGTAGTTTCAATTCTGCAATAGAGGTGGATACTTTTATGATGACAGGTGACACAGTACTTTGGCTGATGCCAGGGAGGTCTGCCACTACAAGCTGCATACTTCCTGTGAATAGAATTACTAAACAAATTGTATAAATTCACAATTGGTATGACACAATATTTATGCCATAATAAATTTAATATTTGTCTGGCCACACCTTGATTAAGTATTTGTTCCTGAATCGAGGAGTTTAGCATAAAATTAAATGAAGCATTATCAGATAATCTTTCATGTGCATAATTTAAAGAGTGAAGCAAATTATGGGTAAACTTTAGTATTTGACTCTCATCTATTCAATGAATAAGTTCTACAGAATTGCACTGCACATGTGCGAATGTTTAATGTAACCTTCACCAGGTGGCAGGATATAAATGTGAAATCGAAATAACTAACCTTCTTAATAAATTCCCAAACAGTTTATGAGAAACTGACATACACCCATTACACTCTTCCTAACCTAACAGAATAAATTGCTTGCATATTATTCAATAAACTAATCATACATATACTAACTTGTCCCAACAAAAACACACGAAATGAAGTTAATTTCTTTAAGTTAAATAATAATAATGTTAAGTATTAAAACATTAATAGAAATATTGTTTTATTAATTTCTACTACAGTAGTTTGAATAAAGATGTTTCATTATTTGCATTTTCCTTATATTATATATATACATACACATATATATTGTACTATTGAATTACTAATTATTATCCAATTTTGTTCGTTATGTGACCGGAGTTAATAAAAATTTCACTTTTTGCGTGTAATATACAAACAAAAAAACGATCATGTTAATGATTATACACGAGAGTGATATTTTATTTTTCTACATGAATTATTTGTAATCGGTTTATATAGTATTTCCATACACGTTTGTAATAAACAACACTACATTTTAAGAAGTCTCACGATGCATATTGAAGAAGTTAGAATATAATGAATCATACAGCATATATTACATGACTTACCTGTATATCGGGGAATATCCTGAAAGTACAGGCGGCGACGGCGATTCGCTTGGTTCCGTAGATTTTGTTCAATTTCCACATCTTCTATTAATTTCTGTGCCTCCAAACCCAAAAGATTATTCACTTTTGGAATTCCGCCATTTCTACTGTGGAGCAGAACAAAGGGAAAGACGGGAATACTGCCGACTTAAAATTTGACATTTAAAAGTGAGTAAGGCGTGGCCAAAACGAGAGTCGAGAGACGAGAGTTGGTTTCAAGAATACTCTTGACGTCATAGGAAGGCGATTACTATTCGTCGCTATGAAATTTAATAGCGCTGGCTCTATAAACTTTGGCGCATGCGCAGTTATTCTATATGACTTTGAAAATATTTTAAGCTAGTTTAAGTGCAATATTTCCTTAGTGTTGATTCCGATGGCTCAGTCATCATTTTAGGTGTTAAGAATACCACCACAAATAATTAATAAAATAATAATGAATCGGATTTTACACCTCACCTCATATTTTTGTAAAACTCAGGAACGATTGCAAAGCAATCTCACCTTCCAAACCGGCCCAGACTTTTACAAAAATACGAGGTGAGGTGTAAAATCCGATTCATTTAATTTTTTGTTAAATCTGTGTTACTTCTTATGTATATTAATTCGTAAAATTCTTCTCATTCTCCAAGACTCTTGTATTTAGCCAATGCAATTCTGAATGTATTCCTAACAAATTCAGGTGTACATTTTTCTCTTGAAATAAAATCTTATCAAATTGGAAGAATATTTTCAATCCTTGTATTCAAAATTCATACCAATTAATTCTTCAACATTTTTTAGAAATAACATTTTCTTAGAATAAACAAAAACATGATAACTGATAGTCAAGGAAAGGTCCAAATAAAAACAAGGAGAGATATAATTTAATATTTATTTATTATAGACATATATACATAGCTAACAGATAGTTCACTAATAAAGGTATTTCAGTAATTATGAAGAATTAACACATAGATATGGTATGCAGTTTTTTTTCAATTAGGCCAACTTTAACAAGAACCGAGACCTAAGCACGAAAAAATTTATCTTAAACAAACAAGCATTGCATTGGATTTAAAGGAAGGAGAGAGGAGAAAATACACACACATATGTGTGTTTATATATATCACCACTGAGCATTCAAAGATTTAGGCTATCATTTGCCTGTTGTACCCTCAGAATTTGTCTGTCACATCAATGCCTGTCACAATCTTCTTTTACCATTTGGAATTTATTGCATGTTCAAATTACTTTTTATATTTTTATTTAGATGTACACTTTAAAAAAAAAAGGGAGAGAGAGAATTAGTCACAAATGTACCCAAGAACTGAGATTCCGAACCTCACATGCCCAACCTCTGCAAACGAAGGTTTAACAGATTATATATATAAATTCTACTTGTCATCTACAATTATCTTTGTAACATGAAAATCTTGGAATAATATGTGTGAAATATATTTAGATATTTTGTTTATTAAATAAATCATCCCCAAATATTTTACAATTTTAATACACTTCATATTGTGAGTATTAGGAGAAAATAACCATATTTTTTTGTTGACATTTGTGTTCACTGACAGAGATTTTAATTTTTTAAGGATTATATTATATTTATGTTTAAAGATATTTTAATTATTATGTATCACTTTCAGGAAGGTTTTTATTTTGTGTTTATTGAAGTAAAGGAAATATTTTATATTTTGTGTTGTGTTAATGTTTCAATTTGGGGAAAAGTCGATAATATTCGTTGAGTTTATTGAAGGCCATGAACTGAATGGCATAATTTTTTTTTTTTTGGCGAACGAATCATTTCTGTGCATATCATAATTACAAATAATGTAGCAGAGATCATATGTAGCAATACACGTCAAATATGTATCACTCATCGAATCAGGCTGGCGAATGTTAAATTCAATCGTATTCTTTTGATTTAAATAAATATCTAAATTACGGGTGAACAACGAGAAACTTGGCGGCTAGCAGTGGACGTTAAAAATGTTGAGGCGATGTGAGTAACATTCATATAAAAATAAATAAATAAATAAATAAATAAACGCGAGATATAATAATTTACCATTTATATACCAATCGAATACTCAGACATCTAAATTCTACCCCCTCCACAATAAATTTACGTGAATAAATTAAAGTCACGGTAAAGAGATCAACAAAACACACACACACACACACACACACACACACACACATATATATATATATATATATATATATATATATATATATATAGGGGAAGGTCGTGTATTTTGGGCCACTTAACTTAAAATTCGAGTAACGCCTTTAATTCTATTTAGAAAATTATAAATTTTATAAATGATGAATGGTACACAGTACTGATTGCGTTTATGGTAACTACGTCTTATAATAATTTCCAGAATTTAAAAAAAAATATGTTTACATAAATAATGATTCCGTGTAATTTGGGCTGAGGTCGTGTAATTTGGGCTGATGTCTTATAGGTTGTACATGTAAATATAATTACTCGTATTGCTTTTTAAGTTATTTATTAAAAAAAATATAAGTAAGAGAATTCATTCTCTTTTCGGCATTTATAAATCTGTAGTACAGTCTGTCCTCATTTGTGTTTCTGAAACAATTATCGAAACACGAGAAATAAATACACGTAGATAAATAATGAACATTTGTGATATTTGAGATCATTTCTTGGATTCACAAGGCCAGATCATTAAAGAAATACATTAATAAAATAGTAAGTCCAAAATATGTTAAATGATATAACCAATAATAAAAAATGAATAATAATGAATTAATAATAATAATAAAAACAGCAATAACAGTGAGCCATAGTTGAACTAAGTTATTGTCGAACACAAAAGTAACTAACTAATTAAAATAATCATAAGAGATTATTAACGTGCAGTAAACAATATAAACGTTTTCTAATACTAAATTTAATAATGTTAGAAATAATAACTACTAAAATAATAATTATATTAGTAAAATGACCTTATGTCCGAGCGGCCATGAACCTACGGGTTCTATAGAGCCAGTGACTTAGTTGGTAGTAAAGCAATTCTAATAATACAAATAAATATAATATAATTATTATAGTTATGTTCATTATTATAGTAGAAATAATTTGATTAATAATAATAATAATAATAATAATAATAATAATAATAATTATTATTATTATTGTTATTATGATAATTATTATTATATTATTATCAATAACAATATATATAACTAAAAAACATTTAATGCTCTATCTCAGATCCAGATTACGAACTCTGGACGCGGCCCAAATTACACACCATGTATCATTTAATTAAAAATATATGCATCATAAAAATTTCAGTAAATACGATACTGAAATATTAATAAAACGTACTTTGAAATATTTGCAGCAGTTTAACTAAAAATACACACACTTGACTTAACCACTAGCTTCAAAAAACTGTTTCACTTTGAACTGAAACCTTTTAGTGAAAGTGGACAATATAATATTTTCTCCCTTGCCTCGAAACCTTGAGGGATACAATAAAACAAGTTTCAGGGGGTGAAGTACTGCTAATTGCCTTGCTAATCCCGTTACAATCAAGGGGTGAACAAACTTGAAAATATCAAAATTTTAAAAAGCCCAAATTACACGTCGGCCCAAATTACACGGATCTACCTATATATACACATATATATATATATATATATATATATGTATATATATATATCATCATCACCATGAACAAATTCGTTTTAGGTCACGTGGTCTGTACGGTAAACCTAGCGAAGATGGTCTTGATCTTTCCACCGATGTTTTGGTCTTCCTTGGTCCCTATGTCCAGTTGGGGTATATTGGAATGCCAATTTTGGACGTCTATTTCTTGCCATTCTCCTCAGATGATTTTTTCATTCTTGTTGGTATCTTCGTATATCTTCATTTAAACTTGTTACTCCAAGTTTTCCTCTGATAATAGTGTTCCTTTGGTGATCCAGTCTATTAACTCCAAACAATGATCGTAAGAAGCGCATTTGGCTTACCTGAAGTTTATGAGAGTTTCTTTTATTTAAAATCCAAATTTCACTTCCGCATTTTAGATCAGCTTTTGATGTGATGTTAAGTAATCTTAGTTTTGTCTCTGTCCTCATCTGTTTACCAAAATGTCTTCGTATTACCCCATTCATTTTATTATATTGTTGTAATTTTGAATCGATGTCACTCTTATACTCTGCAAATACACTTCCTAAGTAAGAGAAATCTGACACTTGTTCTATAATTTTTCCATCAATCTGAATTTTCACCCGTTGAATGTTTATGTTTTTTCCACACATTGCCATTGTTTTGGATATATATATATATATATATATATATATATATATATATATATAACAGTAACTTAGAAACGTAATTATTTTTCACGGATCAAACCACAACAAAATAATTCAGAATCTAACTTTAATCAATATATTCAGCAAAAGAATGGGTTATTTAGGCTTACACTTAGAAGAGATAAACAAGATGAATAAATGACAATTCATAACCAAACAAAAATAAAATGTCATAAAATATCACTAATGAATAATAAATTTCGATCAAAGTCCTCTAGTCCATTTAGTAGGAACTTAGAGATAAACAAGCATAGATTTAAAGGGTGCACTGATTGACTTCCCTGACCTTCGAAAGGACTTATTCAGACTGAGTAGAGACCTCAACGATAGATTTAGAGGCACAGAAAAATGCACAGGTATTAATGAGCCCACGTGGACGTAACCATTATGGAAAATTAATAACTAATAAACAGCAACTATAATAATAAGCACGGATAAAACTACGAATAATTTAATAATGATAATAATAATTAAGATAAATAGTAATGATAGTAATAACTAAATTATTAAAAAATGATTTTAGATTGAAATAAATAACGGTGCCTCAAATTACAAGACGGGACATGAGGCAATTAGCTGATATATGGTACAGATTTTTAAACTCGAATTGTAACCAGATATGGTAGGCGAGAACCTCTAGCATAGTAAGACATTTCACAACTAAAAATCAAGATATAAGAAGAAAAACCAATGCGGACGGAGATAATTATGCATGAATAAAATGGACAGCTCAGTGGCTAAGCAAATGAGAATAACCATAATAAAAAATTCATGAGATACATATAAACATTTTTTTGGAACCTAGCAAAAAAAACATGTAACATCAACATAGATAGAAACAGTAAAAAATAACACTAATGCGATAAATAATATTAGTTGAGGAAAAGCAAATACTACCAGTGATTAATAATAATAATAATAATAATAATAATAATAATAATAATAATAATATATAATAATAAAGTAAGAGCAAACTACCATTAATAATAATAATAATAATAATAATAATAAAATAAGAGCAAACTACCATTAATAATAATAATAAATAATAATAATAATAATAATAATAATAATATAATAATAATAATAGTAACAGTCATAGTACACAACACTTTTGGAATTCAAGTAAAAATCATATAATTAAATAATAATAAAAATAAAACTTTAAGCACAGAAATATGTGTAAACATCAAAATTCTGTATATAAATAAAAAAGAATAATAATAATAATAATAATAATAATAATAATAATAATAATAATAATAATAAAAGACAAGAGTGGAAAACGACCAGTAATAATAGTAAAAGGGTCTTAAGAGAATAGGGAAAAATGTTGATATAAAAATTTTAGGATATAGGACCCATAAAGAAAATAGTGGTTTTTAGAAGCAATAAAATGAGTAGCTACTTACCATCATGAAAGAATGCTGAGGTGGGCAGAAGTATGTCGTCACATTATAGCCATCGCTCATGTTGAAATTCATCAAGAAAATAGTGAAAAGGGGGAAAATTTATCTATTTCGGACTGATGCACTTTAAAATGCGAGGGGCCTGTAGGCTAAATGTCTTAACAATGTAGGACCTTAACGACAAACTATAAGACACTGTTTTAGGATATCAGGTCACAGTTTAATGGAAGCTAGGGTGGCTATGGACTAGCATAAACACTGCATTGGAATGTGTTAACTTCAGTAGTGGAAATTTAGGTCACCCAGATGGATCTTGCCATAGATTATGATCAGGTATAGAACTTCAAACTAAACAGAAGAATTAAATTCAATTGTTTGGCTATGATCACACATTTATAATAAATTACCATATACATGCGACTAAATTACAATTTTCAACTTGTATCCTTGACCGAAAAGCAGCAAAATTAAATAATTGTAGTAAATCATCAAATGCTGGCAGTTTGTATAATCAGATATCAAATAGGTTAAGTAATTAAATAGATAAATAAACCTTTTAAAACAAGCAATATTATCCCAACAGTCAAGCACATCAAGAATACCTCAAATCTTAATCTTGTAACCCAACAGGAATGGTTCCTGTGGATAACGATTAGGGCAATAAGGATGATAGAAATTATTAACAACATAAGGGACTCGAGGAGTGACAACAGTTACTCGATTAAAGTGACGTGTTTTAGCAAATAACTTATGTAAAATAATTTTTTAAATAAAAAAACATGGAGACTTGGAACAAATCAGAGAGAACTAAAAATTGAGAGAATTCAGATAATAGTAGGACAGTCTTGACCGAGATTTTAGGAAATAACCTGCATGCAGAAATGATCGGAAACAATTTGACTTATTCCCTTAAAATTTAAATGGTGGAATTTAGGATACTTAACTAATAGTGAGATGTGTTATCCAATCTAGTAGAGGATGATAGTTCTAAAGTTGGGAAACCAAGAGCCCTGATTTTAATGAGAATTACACAACAATTAATACACTCTACGGGTGGATGCTTTTACTGGAATGGACAAGCTTTGGAAAGGTTGCGGAGAATCTAAAGGCACCTAGATTCTCTTAAACTGCATGCCTAGTTCCACGTCAGTAAGGGCTAGTGACCAGTTGAGAAATAGACACACACACACACACACACACACACACATGGAATTTGGAATATTATTAAGATAATAAATTGGAACTTGATCGCTTGAGGCTCTCCATACATAGGCCACCCAACACTCGGGACCATACAAGGATAGAAATAAGAGGATAGGCTGCAACCTATGTCAATATTGGCTAAGTGACGTTAGGCAGACAATCACACAAAAACAAACATGGAAGCAATCGCACAATAGATAGAAGTTGGAAAGGACTAAGGACTCTTTTGGGGAGGGTTACACCCTCGACAATTTGGCAAATTGCCTGAACACTTCGCCAACGTGCTAGGAGGGAAGGTAGGGATTGTGCAAGTCGGAAGGTGGGACACCCCCGTAATGATAGGATCTGGAGTCACAGACCACCTTGGTGATCCTGGGGCACTGGCGATAAAATCTTGCCGTCTTGGCCCTGACGTTAAGGACCATGTGAACAACAGCACAGTTAGAGAGATAGGCATCAGAGAACAAGGAATGAACAAGACACAAAGCAATGACGGGAAAAGAGACCCATAGGAACAGCAGTGATTCCCAGGTCAAGGGGGTTGATGAGTGCAATAGGGGATCACCATCAAATAGATTAAGGATAAATTCCACTTTTTTATGTGGCCGTCGTCCATGAGCCCAACGGGCCCTCCCTAAGATTGATATTGCGGACGAAAATTCTGAAGGAACAGAATTAGAGAGAGTGGGTTAGGAGGAACTCGGGCCCGTTTTGGCAGGTTCAGGGGAGAAAACCTTTCCTTGGGGCGATCCGCTCGACTAATCTCGGGCCCCCTAGGATAGGAGGATAACCCCTTCAATATGTCATCTGAAAAGCCATGAATTTCAACGTGATTAAAATTTTGAAAGGGTAATACCTTTCTCGGAACTTTTATTTCATTCAAAGCAGAAAGGTTTATTTGAATATTAATCCAATTATCATAGACAGTTAGGGAAAAATCCAATGGATCATCGCAATCCAACTTTAATTGCCACAACTGTTGTAATAAAATTTTACATTTGTTTACTACACAGGCAAGTAACCCCAATGGATCAAATATAGTGGCTACACAAGACAATATACTTATTTTTGTGATAACTCATAGGTTTTCTTTTAGATTCAATTGTGTTTGGAAAACTTCACTAGTAGGATGCAGAAATATTTCCAAAGTATTTATGGAACTTTCTTTGGTCAATTCCAGCGGACAAGAACGTTCTGAATCATGTGAATGAATATTAGACAAAGCATTTGTTTCATTCGAAGACCACTTCCTCAAACGAAAATGTGCACTATCTAATATGGTACTTATTTGTTCCTGGAGTTTCTGAGCCCTTTCAATGGAACTCTCCCCAGTCAGCAAGTCGTACACATAAAAACAAGAACGAATTGCTTCAGCTGCTTGTGGCTGAGATTGTTGACACTCATTTGCAAGTTCTACAAGACACCTTGTGGCTAAATAAAAGAATGGAGTACAACCACATGTAACAGTCGTCAACCTATAATCTTTAATCTCATCATCAGGAGAATGTCTCCAGCGTCATATTCCTGCCGAAGCTTGTTCAGTGTTAAATTATATATAAACATAAGAGACAGCATTGAACTACTGCAAACGTACTTGTATTCGGCTGATAATGGAAAACAAACAAACCAGGGTGAGTTGAAATATGTTTCTTTTTAATTATTTATCAGTGAACTAATATCTCAAGTTGTGTTGTTTTTTTACCTATTTTATTTATTTCTTTACTTTATGTATTTTTTGCTTATTCATGACTTCTTTCCTATTTTTAGAGAAAACAAGTCTTCAAAATTGTCTGATTTTCGACCTATTTTGTTTAATTTTCATATGATTTTGGTGAATATATATCGGAAATTGAGAAGTGGGGGGTGCGCCAGAACCCGCTATTTATATACTACTAGTCACTTTTCCTGCTAACGGCCGTAGGCACAATTGAAACTCACTGTAATTATATATATACACACACACATATATATATATATTGTATTCATTTATTTATTTATTTTTCAGACTCTACAGTAGGAGTAATGAAGTTGCGCATACTGAATATCTACACGTGTATTGCAAGTACATACCAGTACATTATAGACTGTACAGATATGTGGTTGTGTTTTATTAAAAACAAAATTTTAATTTAACTGTTTAGGAAATATTTGTATTACAAATTTTAAAATGACGTTAATATTGAGTTATGTAAATTTGAATTCATCCCTACTTCTATCTCGTTGAGAAATTTCTATGCCTTTATAACATTTATTTAACATGTGCAAAAAATATCTTAATATGAAGTGTTGCCAATTACTTAGAGAACAAAACTGTTAAGTCAATTTAGCCTTTTAACAAAAATAATTTGCTCTAAACTTGTGTTAGGCTTAAATAAATGTTTAAGTCTAAAATGTCAAATAATTTGGATTCTTCTCACAGGTGGATATTGGGCCTGCAGCTAGCTGGTATGGCAAATTCATTCTAAGCCTATTGCAACTTGGAGAATATACTTGATATGGATTCTTCTGTAAATTCTCTAACGAACTAATAGATTTTCTAATCAAAATGTAAAGGTGAGTGATCCCACTATAGGGTTTGACAGGCCATTGGGGGTAATAAGGAGGTAGTAAATAAATATTCAAATAGTATTTTTATAAAATTACATATTAAATAATTATGTTTATTGTTTAAATATTGAATCTTTAACTATGTATCTGAATTAAGTTTCATTGAGGAAATTCTGTTAGTCTTGAATAATATGCATCCAGCAGTAAATATAAAATGTATAATTTTTTTAATATTAATTTTAATACAAGACACTAAATGAATCATGTTATTTCATTTTTAAAAGCAAAAAAAACTAATCAAGACAGCTCCTACTAAACAAAGTTGATGTGCGCGCATTCACATAAATTAGTAATTCAGAATAAAGAAACATTTTAGTTTGAATTTATTTTTGCTGCATTCTTATAAACGTAAGGTATTTTTAAATTTTCATTTTAAGAACATTTGAAAACTTGTACTTAAATTACATTATGGTTTCAGTTCTTAAAACACAAAAACAAATAGCATTTCTGTTACAACCTAAATTATTATAGGTCGTAGGGTAGCGTCCAAAAGAGCCGGTGATTTAAGTTGTTCCATATTTTATTGACCTTGACTGGAGCGGTTAGTGGCTATCTTTCTTGACATTCGAAATGCTATTTTATGAACTAACGGGAATTCCGTTGGATATGTTGAAGACATCTGGATTCGGGATCATTTCTAGTGAGTATGGAAGACACCAGAAAACAAAATAACAACTTTATTTAACATAACATCACACAAGCTATATGAAAATATCACCATTACATTAATCTAAACAAGACCGTTCCATTCTTGGCTAAGACACTATAGAATTGCCATATTTCAGCGTGCCGAATTTGAATCTTTCCTTATTATTAACACGGGAGAGCTTATTAAGTCAACTGTAGTTTATCTAAAATTTTATTAAGATGTTAAGTTAGTTACTTTAATTGTATGTTTCGACCTTAGGTCTTTTTATATGTTATTTGTTAAGTCATTAACCTTTTAACCAAATTAATCTATCATTTTTAGTGTTTTCATAAACTTTATAATTTTGAAGTTAAGTTGCCATTTATCCACCATATTTGGGGAAATAATTAATTATACTCACATAAACTGAGAGAAGAACTCATGTCCAAATCAGAGCAGTGATTACTTTGGTAGCTGCTTCCAGTCTATCATTTCTCTAAAAATCGCGGGTATATATTCGATTTTTTCAGTTTTTCTATTTCCAAAATTGTGGAAACCTTCGTTTCATTGAATCTTCAAAATTTTCTAAAATTTACCTAATTGTGGAATAATTCTGGTCTTTTCAAAGGCCAGATTGTATAACTACTTTATATAATTATGTTTTGCCATAGCTGCTTATATAAATTTATTTAAGTGTGTTATCCATAGTCTGTGACAACATGTTGATATTTTTGAAACTATATCCAGGTGTGGTTGCGACAGGTTTGGACAACCGCTGATTATAATATGAATCTAGAATGATTTTATTATAATATTCTATCTGTTTTATTTCTTTAAAGCCCTTTGTATGGATTTAAGTATGATTAATTAGTGTATATACTTGTGTTTATTTCTTACATCTTTAGGTATGATTAATTCGTATATTCCTTCAGTTATGATCAATGTTTAATAATTTTCTTTAATTATGATTAATAATTAATAGTTCTTTATTATTATTATTTTCCTTTTAAGTATGACTTATTGTGACATATAATTCCCCCTAGCGTTGACATTAGGATTGAAAGGCTGAATGTCAACCTTTTCAAAAGGATATCTCTCACCTCCCGGGGATTTCGCCCCGAAGTAATCCTAGATTATAGCGTTTTTGTCGTGCAAGTAGGTTACCAACTCCTTAGAATGTACGCGCGTTTAGTGTGATAGGGTTGGCAGCATTACGTGATGAGACGTCAAGTCAAGATGGCATCTACCCCTTTCATCGGTCTTCGTTAAAGGTTAGTAATTCTATCTTAAATTATCCTGAGGTAAATTATTCTCACTCCAGGAAGTTAGATTGTTTTTAATTTATTTTAACCCGTCGGGGTTATGTATAACCTCAATTCGTATCAAAATAATAGTGTGTTGTTTACCTGGTGAAATAGTTTTCTCTGGTTTTAACCTAAACATTTATACATGAACTCTTCATTTCCCCCAATATCTCCACTTTTTTTCTATATTCGTCTTTATGTCCTTATAATTCTTCCCGAGCTTTCTTTGTTTCACTTGTGTAATGATTCACACGTTTTTCCCTAGACATACAATATTATTTTGATCTAATTGTTCCCCATGTTTTACGTTGTATTCAATTGTTTTCACTTTAATTTTACTTTACGATCCAAAATATGTCATCATTTTTTATTTTATTAGACTCTGCTGTAACCTGCTGATGGCGTTGTTGCTGTTCTTCCGTTCGTGGGACCGGGTTCGTGCCCACGTTGCTCCATGTCCTCTTCTCCATTTCAAGTAATGGCTGGTCGTGATGTCTCGTTGCCATGGGCTGTGGATCGTGTCCAGTTGCCGAGTTTAAGGTAGGCCTTAGCAGTTTGAGCAATCCCAGTGATTTGAATTAGGGTCTTGGAGATCTAAAGGAAGGTTTAATGGCCTTTCTGCTTGAATTGTTGCTTTTGCTTGGATCGTGACTCATTCGACAGATGTGAAATTAGGGTATGTCGGAAAATAGGTCAGGGTTGATGTTGGAGATAGAGGGTTTATAGTTGGCTGGGTAAGATTTTACAGCATGATCTATTTATCCATTAACCCATTGGAGACTTTTAACGAGTCTCCCTCGTGAGCAGGTAGAAAGTCCAAACAGCCCCACAACGAGGTAGACTCGTTGTTGTGTTATAACTCCTACTGTAAGACGTTAGGTTTCTTTAGTGGTTTACATTTTCGGTTCACCATCAGTAAAATGTGTTGTTTGTTTATGTAAAGTAAATATGTATAGGCCTAGTGTATTGTATAGTTTATTTTAGTTATTATTTATAGAATAGTAGACTATAGTTGTAGGCATTTATTACGGTAAAATATAAGTGAATATAAATTCAGTGCTTATTTGTTGAAATTCATAGTTTAAAATTAATTTTTTTTCTTGCAATATGTGCGTAAATAGGAGAGAACGTATTGCTTTTGAGAAACTAAGTGAAGTAGTGGATGAAATATTATGTGACAGTGATTGTAGTGAATTATTATGGAACGAAGATTCGGACGATGAAATAATATACAGTGACAACGTAACCGTGCATGCTACTGATGGTAGAAATATTAGGTGAGTTTCGTCCAGTTTTTATCTATAGTATTTTATAATTTACAGGTCGATATATAACTATGATAATTAAAGAATATACGAAGAACTTTTCCTGATTTTATAATGTATAGGTCTATGCTTATTTTATTTCATATATTTATTTTTATTATGTACAGTATTATATTGCGTTTGTTATTTTTTTCGGTCTTGTTTGAACATATGATTTGTGTTTACTTTCAAGGCAATGTCCGAGAACTTTTACAAAAAGATGGTTTCTGAATTGTTTGTCAACTTTCACAGCCTTGAAAATAACAAAACATAACGGTTTACAATGCACAAAAGAGGGTAGCAGGTAGGCACATTCCTTTGCTATTCGTAAAAGTACAAGATACTAAAAGAAATTCAGGGGTAAACAAAATATCTGAAATCATAAGTGATAGAACAGAGTATGTGTATTTAAAGTCCAGCTTACCGGAGTAGCGGCGCGGAGATTTAAATGGGTTCCCAGTGAACATGCTAGGCACTTTAAACGTGTCTCCAATGGGTTAATGTAGCAGCCTCCTTTCGTCTGGTTGTCTGAGTATTGAGCTAATTAATCTCTTGCTGTAGCAGCCTCCCTTCATCTGGTTGTCTCATGGTCTGGAAGCTTATCCATAGTTGCTGCTTCCATCTCGAGTTGTGTGAGGGTGGTAGGCAGGTCCTGGAAGCTTATCTAAAATGTTGGTTCCTCCATGAGACGTGCAGGGTCCTTGGTGAGGAGACTCGTACCTGGTCTTCTGAAACTCTCGTTTATATATGATAGAGTGGACTAGGAGGATTATTTCAAAGCACTTATTCCGGGCAGATATTTAATGCTTCGTTTGGTTCTCTTGCATATAATTAATATTTCCCCTATGGTAAATAATTTTTTGCCATGACATTGCTACATTTGCTTCTGATTCGGACCTCGATTCCCTCTTTATGTTCCTTAGGCCGGTATTCTTGAAACCAACTCTCCTCACGAAGTGAGTGGCATGTGAGTGGCTCCGCCTTTCTATGACGTCGAGAGTATTCATGAAACCAACTCTCGTCTCTCGTCTCAAGTTTTGGCCACGCCTTACTCACTTTTAAATGTCAAATCCTAAGTCGGCAGTATTCCCGTCTTTCCCTTTGTTCTGCTCGACAGTAGAAATGGCGGAATTCCAAAAGTGAATAATCTTTTGGGTTTGGAGGCACAGAAATTAATAGAAGATGTGGAGGAATTGAAACAAAATCTACGGGATCAAGCAAATCGCCGTCGCCGCCTGTACTTTCAGGATATTCCCCGATATACAGGTAAGTCATGTAATATATGCTGTATGATTCATTATATTCTAACTTCTTCAATATGCATTGTGAGACTTTTCTTAAAATCTAGTGTTGTTTATTACAAACATGTATGGAAATAGTATATAAACCGATTGCAAATAATTCATGTAGAGAAATAAAATATCACTCTCGTGTATAATCATTAACATGATCGTTTTTTTGTTTGTATATTACACGCAAAAAAGTGAAATTTTTATTAACTCCGGTCACATAACGAACAAAATTGGATAATAATTAGTAATTCAATAGTACAATATATATGTGTATGTATATATATTATATAAGGAAAATGCAAATAATGAAAACATCTTCATTCAAAACTACTGTAGTAGAAATTAATAAAACAATATTTCTATTAATTTTTTAATACTTAACATTATTATTATTTAATTTCAAGAAATTAACTTCATTTCGTGTGTTTTTGTTGGGACAAGTTAGTATACGTATGATTAGTTTATAGTTTATTGAATAATATGCAAGCAATTTATTTTGTTAGGTTAGGAAGAGTGTAATTGGTTTGTATGTCAGTTTTCTCATAAACTGTTTCGGAATTTATTAAGAAGGTGGGTTTATTAAGAAGGTTGTTATTCGATTTCACATTTATATCCTGCCACCTGGTGAAGGTTACATTAAACATTCGTGCATGTGCAGTGCGATTTTGTAGAACTTATTCATTGAATAGATGAGAGTCAAATACTAAAGTTTACCCATAATTTGCTTCACTCTTTAAATTATGCACATGAAAGATTATCTGATAATGCTTCATTTAATGTTATGCTAAACTCCTCGATTCAGGAACAAATACTTAATCAAGGTGTGGCCAGACAAATATTAAATTTATTATGGCATAAATATTGTGTCATACCAATTGTGAATTTATTCAATTTGTTTATTAATTCTATTCACAGGAAGTATGCAGCTTGTAGTGGCAGACCTCCCTGGCATCAGCCAAAGTACTGTGTCACCTGTCATCAGAAAAGTATCCACCTCTATTGCAGAATTGAAACTACAATTTATAACATTCCCTAATGGAGATGAGGTTCGTCATCTCCATTATGAATTTCATAGAATTGCTTGTTTCCGTGGTGTAGTTGGATTCATCGATGGCACGCATATAAAAATAAGGAATCCTGGAGGAGAATATCCTGAAATCTTCAGAAATAGCTTGGGCATATTCTCCTTCAACTGTCAGGTATGTACAAAAACTAGTTAAGCAAGTATTTTGTGTGTTATTATTATTATTTTATTTCACTCCCTCTCTCCAAGCGCGGACTGGCCTAGAAGGACCTTATGCTCTTTAATTGTCATCATTAGAGTTGTAATTCAAAACTGATAATGAAAGGTCCAACTAATTTTTTTTAGAAGCTTTATTTTTAGAATTCAGGTTCTTCTACGTTTTGTAAATCTACGACATGTGATCCATGGCTTAAGTTGCCTTGATCAGTATTGTAAGAAAATTGAAATAAAGCCTTTAGTTGCACTGTCTTAAATATATAGCACATAAAAGCAGACCTCCAAGCAACATCTGTGAACCATTTTAGGTGAATACTTGATTATGATGCTTTTTACCTAAATAATTTGTGCCAAGTAGGAGATTTTGTAGACCAATATCAGTGAGAAACATTTTGAAAATGTATTGTGTTAATATTGTTCTAGATTACTACCTCATACCATTTATCCCATAACATAACATAGATTTTTGCATAAATAACAAAATATAACCATATTTTAATTTTTTTCATGTTTTTATTAAATTTACACTTTCCAAACCTTAATTTTTCTTCCTTAATTAATCTAGGTTGGAAAGTGTTAATTTAATAAAAACTTCAAAGTATGAAGCTTTATCGTTCAAAAGTAATGTATAAATTCTCAATAAAAGTACTTCTGAATAAAAGATTCCAATTGGCATGTTGGTATTGATAGTCTTCGGACGAAAGAGAATTGTATAAGTAGAAAGAAATGTTGACATTCTTATCGGTGCTCAGATGGTGTAATTGGTATTGTACTAATGTACAGAATCAGAGATCCAGGGTTCAAGTCACAATTCAAGCATTATTTTTTTTCTTTCTATTAAGGTACAAGTAAATTTACGGAAAAACTGCACTTAAACTAGCATGAAATATTTTCAAAGTCCTATAGAATAACAGTGTGCATGCGCCAGAGTTTGAGAGCAACCAATAACCCACAATCGAACCATATTGATTATCATCCTCGATTACTATCCATTGCTATGAAATTTAAATGACCAATATTTGCAATAAATCCCCAAATCTGTGTTAAAAAGATATATTAATAATATTAAAATTACCAAACGTTTATTAAAAATGGGTGTACACTTACTTATCGCTCCCTAATGCTGATCCAACCAGCGATAACCCAAAACAGCGATAGAAAAATCATAGACTAAGTAATATACTCTGTGAGAAAATAGCAGTTAGCATCATCACATATTTCTAACAGTGTCATAAAATTGTGATTTGCACATTTAAATAAATACTTCAAAACTGTCTAATAATGTTATAAAAATTGTTTCAAAAAGTTAAAAATATTAAATAATGTTAGGAAATACAAAATAAGTGCTATAGTTTACAGTAATATAACTGCAAACTCAAGCGCTAGTAAAAGTGCAGTTGAGCTAAATTTACTTCCAATAAAACAATTAACTAAACCATCAAAATTTTAACGCAATGACAAAACTGAAGTGCTTGTAATGGCTATGAATAAAAAATGAATAGTTTTTCGTCAGGAACGGCATAGTTTATAGTAAGAATTTTGAATATGAAAAATTGTATATATATATATATATATAATCAATTGAGTTGGTGTTTACTTGATGAAAATCCATATTAATTAATTAAATAAAAATAAAACTTACTTTCATTCAATTTTCATATTTATTAAGATATAATTCAGTGACAGCTGTTTCGGTACATGTCTGAAGAAGGTACAGTGTACCGAAACAGCTGTCACTGAATTATATCTTAATAAATATGAAAATCGAATAAAACTAAGTTTTACTTTTATTTAATTAATATATATATATATTTATATATATTTATTATGCATTGAGAGTAGCTTTTTTATATTGGATTTTTTTTTAATTTTCAGGCCATTGTGAACTTCACTATGGAATTCATAAACATCGTTACAGGCTGGCCAGGATCTGCACACGACAGTCGTATGTTCAAAAGTAGCATGATCTGTGGCCAATTTGAAGAAGGAGAAGTGTCTGGGATTCTCCTGGAAGACAGTGGGTATGCGTGCCATCATATTTTAATGACACCTCTCCTCAACCCACAAACACGAGCTGATTTAAATTATAACACAAACTTGAAACGACGACGACTGTTATAGTTGCAACAACTATGTTACACAATATAGCGAGGAGGGCAAACGATGCCGAAATAGAGGATCTGCCACCAATAATGCTATTCCAGTTGTGAATGATGTTTATGATTTGCCAAATGGATTGACAGCCAGAAGGGCTCTAATAGATGCCCACTTTTAATAATAAGTAAGGTGAATACCGAGTCATCCTTCCTCATAACTGGTGTTCTATTTGAAGTAGTTTTAATATTTCACATATACCATCGTCAGCTTTTCCAGACTGTTGAAATTTAAGTTGTCAGCTCTGGACATTGAGGGAACGACAATGTTAATTTCAACATTCTGGAAAAGCTGACGATGGTATACTTTATATACAGACACTAGTTCAAATAGAACACAACAAGTTATGAGGTAGAATAACTCCGGATTTACCTTATTTGTTATTAAGAAGGACCTAATAGAGTTACTTACTTCCCATTGTATTTTTACTTGTAATTTTAGGATTGTGATTGGACAAAATTATATGAACACTTTCTTTTCACTACACTATCATATTGTCTTCTATACTTCCTCTGCTGTAAGGCTGTGAACATATTTGTGTTGTGTATATAGACCATTATGTGTTAAAAATGCAGATTTCCTCATCTAAATTGTTGGTGCATCTGTAACACTATATCATTTTGTCTAATCTTAAATTTTATTTGTTCTAATATGTAATTTAAATAGGGCCCTATTCCATGTGACATATCAGCTATAAACTTTGTAATTGTCCTTTAAGTCACTAACGCTATCATTTATTGGATAACATAAGTTAAAATGCGTGCACATTTATTCACATTTCTGGTATAGCCAATTGTGAACATGTGTATTTTATTCAGTTTGTTTGTTTTATGTCCCACACCATAGCTGAATGGTTAAGGCAGGATGCTTTGTCAGAGAGTTACCGGACTTGCACTGGTTCGGGTCTCCATGGGGGAAAACATTTTTTTCTTGTGATTTTGGCCAGTATTGGGCCATTGCTCACTCAGCATCATGAGGCATTTGGGTAGCTACAATAAGTAGCGGCTCGAAGTTCAGAAAATCAGCTATAATGACTTGGGGACCTGACATGCTGACCACATGTCAATCCTACACTGGGTGAATGATCTTCATCTCTGTGATCAACTCATGTGGAAGTGAGTCCAACAGCCAGCTAGTAGGCCAAGAGCCTTCTAGGCCTTTCAAGCCATGGTTTTTTTTATTATTTTATATTCCGTTAAGTGAGCCAAATAAGTTATTACATGTTACCTCATAAAACTCCGTGATCTTCACAGGACTGGTTTCTGAAGCTATTGCTTGTATCATCAGCCAAGATTCCATTAATTCTATAGTCTGAGTTCTGGTTGACGATAGAGGAAATAACTTCAGAAACCGGTCCTGTGAGAATCACCCAGTTTTATGAGGTGAGATGTAATAATTTGACTTACTTAATTTATTTGCCTGATAATGTAAATTCCCATCATAAAATTTCATTAAAGTAATTTAGATTTGATTAAGTAGGTAGATCCTTGGCAAGCTTTATTGTTTTGTTATCTTGTTTTCCGTAAGTTGGGTATGGAAACTTAAAAGCCTTATGATCCATCCATCCATAGTAATTCTGCCCAAGGGTAGGTATTTCACTGCAATCATAGCATTTTCATGCTATGATTTGCTAGGTAATTATAGGTTTGGTAGCTTCCCGTTGCTTTTTTTCCACATCGGTGAAGGATGATGATGATGACCGGATGATATTTGGGGACTGTTGGTCCCTAAGCTTCCTGACATTTGTCTTACAGGTGAGGAAAACCCCAAAAAAACCTCTCCCAGGAGCTTGTCCCGACCAGGAATTGGACCCACTGCATGACAAGGCAGCACGCTACCTCGAGACCATAGTGGTGGACACGATGAGGTATTATATTCTAAAAAATGTGTAAATAGTAATGTTTCACAATAATATATAAGGTATTAGTGTTACAAATTTGTGAGTTTATGTACATTGATAGCTGTGTAATGTTCATGTATGTAAATCCATATTGATTCTTGTATATAATTGTTATGATTAATTATGAATGCTGATAATAATAAAAAGCAACGTTTTCAAATGAAACATATTTTGTATTTATTTCAGGTGTCATACATATTAATTCCACAATAAAATATAAGTATGGACTGTTCTTTAATTTCATTTTCCTGCATTGTCCAAGTACTAGAATTCACTTTTGTTTCTTTTATCATGACATACAAAACTCATGTCCACCAAAAACAGATGTTTATTTCCAATATGCAGTTCCCTAAGATTCATCCAAATATCCTCCCATCTAAACCTTCCTAATGGTATTTTCTCAATAAAATAAATACATTTGTTGCTATAAGTTTTATAAGTTTGTTATGGGTTGATCATGTATATTGAATAGACAGTAGAAGAAATTTTTACTGGATTAAGTTCGTTGAGGAAAAGGTTCAGTGGAGGGCTTTAGTGAATGTGCCATTTATCTTATGTATTTCATAAAGCCCTAGAGCTTGCAATATAAGTAGTAAAACCAATCAGCTATTCAAGGGGGCCATATTTGAAAAAAATCATGTTGACGTGAGGATGAGGTAAAACAGTAAACTGAAATGAAGTTTCATGCAATGACTACATATTTTAAAGATGGTTGTTTATATAAATGCCCTTATAGGACTGTAGGGCAAAGTAAGTGGGCATATATATAATACATATAATGTCCCATTTTTTGTTTTGATATAAATTTTAGAATAACACTGATAGAGTATCAAAGTTTATAAATTATGACTATAGTCTTGTATCAGGTGAAGCATTAATGACCATAAGGTGAAGAGACAATCCTAATAATTTACATAACATGGTGATTAAAGATTTGTGGTGAATTACAGCAATAATTAATATATAGTTACTTAACAGTGTTTCTATAAACGGAAAAACTGCACTTAAACTAGCGTGGAATATTTTCAAAGTTCAATAGAACAACAGTGCGCATATGTCAGGTTTTATATAGCCAGCGATAACCCACAATCTAACCACATATCGATTATCATCCTCGATTACTATATGTCGCTGTGAAATTTAAATTACTAATATTTGCAATATTAAGAGAAAATAGTATCATAATATTGTCTACCAGTGTCATAATATTGTGATTTGATATTTAAATAAATACTTCAAAATTGTCTAATAATGTTATAAAAATTGTTTGAAAAAGTTTAAAGCATTAAATAATGTTAGTTAATACAGAAGAAGAGTTTACGACAATATAAATGAAAAATCAAGCGCTAGTAGAAGTGCAATTGAGCCCTATGCCATATTTATATTTTTTACCATAAACTCAACCTTTAGGTTAAGGAAAATAAAATGCACCATCAAAAATTGATTAATAACTTTGTATTTATTTGATGTATTTACATAACGTGGTGATGGTAATTTCTTACCATGTTCTTAAAATATTATCTTCATACTGTAATTTCGATAATGGTTTTCTATTAACAATTACAACAATAAATTAATACATAGTTACCTATCAATGATTTTATAAACCATAATAATAAATTATTATTTTGCTACAATTTCGACTTTTAAGGTTAGGCCTACAAAATTATTAGGACCTATAGTATTACCTGTTATGCATAAAGGTTTACCTATTATCCATAAAGATAACATAATAAAATAAAATAGACCATCTCAAATGGATCACTAATACTGTTTTTAATTTGATATAAAATAGATCACGTATATTATATTAATTTGGTTTGTTGATATCCCATAACGTACATATAACGTACGCTTTTCTCCATCACAATACACATGTATAAAATATAAAAGCTGTGGAATGTTACAATTTGACCTTTTATACTTTTCTTACTATATTTATCAATAATATAAGCCTATTCAGATAACTAATTTTATAAGGGATAACTGGGCAATATATATTTTTTACTTTCATTGTTGGACATTTCTATATGTAGGAAATCCTAATTTTGCCATGAATACGTTTTGATTACACACATATATTGTATGTTTAACCTCAATCAGATTCTATTTCCTCATTTTTGTAATAAGTTTAATTTATTTT
Organism: Diploptera punctata; assembly: GCA_030220185.1. Lineage (NCBI taxonomy): Eukaryota > Metazoa > Arthropoda > Insecta > Blattodea > Blaberidae > Diploptera > Diploptera punctata. The sequence continues at coordinate 571,658 of JASPKZ010003837.1, read as the reverse complement.
AGGCAAACAATCACATTCCCATAACCTATACAATTGCAGACGATTTTTAAAAGACGCCATATTTTACAATTCATATGGATTATTTCTCTATGCATTTTTAAAATCATTGCCAACATACGCATTTTTCCATCTCGCCTGAGATAGAGATAAGATCGGATAAGATGGTTTCAAGAAAACCATCTCTCACTCTCGTGGTCAGACTCAACTTACGAAAGTGAGAGAGAAGGGGGAGAGGAGAGTTGGTTTCAAGAATACCGGCCTTAGAGAACATCATGCTAGAAGTTTTATAATTGCTGTTTCTCTTCCTCCCTCGCTTTCATTTCCCTTATATGTGGTACATTTCTGTGTATCAACAACCGTCCTATTCTCTTGTTCCCTGATATTGAGCAATCATATTGGTTTCGTTACTCTACTTATAAACTTCTGATGCTAGCTTACAACACATATTGAATTAGCTTTATTTCCTATAAGTATTTCCGACAGTTATTCAGGTTGGCCATTGTTCGAAATATGCAGATCCTTTGATCTGATTGTCATTATTTCATAATTCTGACTCGTAAAGTTTTATATTGCTTACTAAGTGCTTTTTACTCCCTGGTGCAGTTGAGCCCTTATTTGACATTTTGCGCTCGCCTGCACTCTGTCGGTGGTACTCATATCCACGAGAGGTGTTATAAAACAATCTTAGCAAATTTGCTTCCGATTTTTTATACAGCTCTCACTATAATTATACATTAATTATATAGTATCAACCTGAACCCTTGTCTTATCTAGAAGTCCTGGTATGAGACATTTACAGTTATACTCTACCTTATACTATATTATCTTTTTAATTCTTATCATTTTTATTTAATATAACATATATATAATGGAGAATATAATACATATATAAGAAAAATAAGTGTTTGAATTGGATTCGCCTGGTAGTGTAATGGATATCACGCTGAGGTACAGACTCAGAGATCCGGGTTCGAATCCCGTCCAGGTATTTATTTTTCTTATCATACCATATATATATATATATATATATATATATACACTTATACATTATCCTATGTTATATATATATATAATATATATATATATATGTTTGTTACATCTTATGCTGGAAAGGAAAAATGCTCTTATATCTCCATCTTCACGGATTATCCATGCCCTAATCATCTCTAAGTTTTCAGCAATTCAGGTTCCATTGGTTAACATATTTCAAAGGCAGAGATCGGTTTATCTACCGTTACAATTTTGAAAATTGTTCATTGCTCTGATGGTTTTCTAAGTTTGCTCCCTTTTCTATAAAGTCCTGAGCTCGACCGAGTGCGTTCGTCTAAACTATTAATCGAAGGAACTTTAATTATTATCATGTAAATACAAATACTACTTAGTACCGAATTTTAAACTTCACCAATATACCTTAATATCATACAACCTAAATACCTGTTATCATTCCTTGGGGTCCTGATTCTGAGAGCATTCCTTTCCTATTATTATTTTTCTATCCTTGATGCATGCTTTATTGCATCTTAAATTCCCTATTATTTCCTTCCTATATTCTAAACTATGTGAAATATTTCCCTTGCTAATTCCTAAAGTAGACAATTTCTCTATTCAAAAATTTCTTTTTCGTCTCTGATAATTGTGTATTTTACCCCATGTCCTCCATAACATGTTAATTTATTTGGCAGTACCTCATAACTGATCTCTGAAGGTTTATCAAAATGTTGCATTACTTCTTGTTTTGTATAAATTTATTCCCTGATTGTTTCCCGGGCTTAACTATGAGTTTAACTTATTTTTTGTCATCCCCTACTCCTTTACTTCTTCCTTCCCTTTTTCTTCCGGGGTTTCCTTCATGTTATGTTATTTAGGGTCGATTTCTAATTTACTTCAGACTGCTTATTGTTGCTTTAATTTATTCTACACTATCTTATGTGTTCAACCTATCATTTTATGTAATCTCCCTTCCTAGGTCAAACTGTCTCTCTTTGCTCTACTTGCCAACCACTCAATCGTATGTATGGATGTTTCCCTCACTATTGGTCTGATTCCACTAGTGCCCTAGTATTTCTGATGTTCCTTTGCTAGTATCTGTTGTCTCTTCGTTTTGACCATTTTCTACTTGTGCGTACGTCTTTTCTATTCGCAGTGTTTCTTTCAGCTTTCCCCACCATCGGGGGATTTTCTTGTCCATTCTCTACCTGTGCACACGTCTTTTCTTATCGCGGTTTCTCTTTCACCTTTTTCCACCACTGACGGATTTTTTTTGGGGATCATCATCCCTGTGGAAGTCCCGGACAGCTCGTCGAGCAGATCACCTCAATAACGGATTGAAGGAGGCCCATCCTATGCAAGGGGGCCCGAGGTTCGTCGAAAGGATCGCCTCAAGGAAAGGAATTCATTCCCTAACCCGCCAAAGGGGGCCCAAGTTCTGTCCACCATATTTCCAATTGTGCTTCCCAAGTACAGTGTCATGGTTGTGTTAACAAGGTCGTCGAGCGAATCGCCTCAATGTTTGAAATCCATTTCCAAATATGACCTATTGTTACAATCACCTGCCCCCTTGACTATGACATTAGGGCTGAAAAGCGGAATGTTAACTTTTTGAAGGATATCTCTCGCCTCCAAGGGGTTTTGCCCCGAAGCGTACCTTCCCGACGCAGCTCTAGAATTTAGCGTTTTTGTTGTGCAAGTAGGATGCCTACTGTTTTGGATGCATATTAGTGCGCTTTCCAGTTATTATTTGGATGTAAGCGCGTTTCATGTGATAGGGTTGGCAGAATGATGTCACATCAAGATGGCGACGGCATGTCTACGTGTTTATTTCGCGAAACTTGTCAGTGTTTAGATTAAACATTATTTTCTAGTAGGTCCCCCGTGGTTATATATGACCGATTCAAGTTCCGAATTCAATTTGTTTTATATGATGAGAATAGATTCCTGTTACCTGTAAATTATCTCATCCTAAGCGTGAAGGTTCCACTCTTATACTAACATAGATATACCCTATTAATCTACCCCCGAAGTCCCCACTTTATTCCTATTCCGTTTTTATATCCTTGTAATTCTTCCCTTTGTTGCAGCACTTATCACTTACGGAATAATTCACTGTTTAACTTGATTTCACATGTTTTATCGTTAAAAACTTGTTTCCACTTTGCTCTGAACGATTAGTTTATGACCTAAGGTATTTCATCAATTTTATTTTACTGTAGACTCGCTGTGACCTGCTGATGGAGTTGTTACTGTTCTTCCTGCTCGAGGGACATGGTTTGTGCCCACGTTGCTCCGTGTCTTCTCCTTCCTCATTTCAAAAAATTAACGGCTACAACAAACAAATAATTAATAGCATTATAAATAAACAAAAAAGAAAAAACAACATTACCAACATAACCAAACTTGAAATAGAATCCAATGACAACAACAAAAAATGGATAACTCTCACGTAAAGAAACATTAAAATTGGCCAACACACTAAAAAAGCTTGATAAGAATATTAATATAGCCTACAGAACTGACAACAAACTAAACAATTTAATAAACAACAACATCGAAGAAATAGATGAATTCGACAATAAAGGCATCTACAAATTAACATGTACAGACTGCAATAAATTCTACATTGGGAAAACTAACAGAAGTTTCAACATTAGATTCAAGGAACATTTCAGAGATTTCGTTTACAATGGAGGAAAATCAAGTTACGCAAAACATGTAATTCAAGCTGGACACCATATACATAACATCGATAACACCCTCACAATAGTACATAGAGAAAACATTCCAATGAGAATAAATATACTGGAGGAAATCGCAATCGTAAGAGAAATCAACAGCAACCTGATTCTCAATGAATACACACCTAATCCACACAATCCTCTGTACAAAATTCTCACAACCAAGTCAGTGCTTCAACAAGGGTCAACAAGAACGGACCTAATGCATTCTGCTGATGATGGGACTAGTCCTGAAAGGCCTACAGAGTTTTAAAAAGATCTTAAGTTGAGGAGACGGACCTACAAGGTAACTATATTATAGTTTTTAACCGTACATTATATTACGATAATTTATTAACCCTAAAATTCTTAAAAAATTAGATATTTTTGCACTTACATCCTTTTATTCTTCATATGAGATAGTTCATCCTAGATATGTAAAATTATTCACCTGCTCCAAAATTTTATTGTCCAGTACAATTTTACTTCTGACAGGATCTACACCTTGAAGTGCCATAATTTTTTGTTTTTTTTTCTGTAGATATCTTCAATCCACATTCTTCTGTAATTTTGTTAAGTTCATACTGATCTTTCTGTAGATTACCTTCTGAATTTACTATTATTATTTGGTCATCTGCAAACAATAGGGTGTTTAATTTTCTATTTTGTGCTATTTTATTCCAAATTCATATTTCTTGTTCTAGCAACATATTTACTTCATTAATATAAATTGCAAAGGGTGTTGGGGATAGGGGGCAGCCTTGTCTCACACCACGATTTATAATTCCTTCTTCAGAAAATCTGTTATTTAATTTAATCTTTGTCTTTGTAAATATTTTGTATGTTCTGCCGAAGTAAATTTGGTATAAGTCTGTCTTCCAATATATTTAAGAGTTTTGATCTCTTGACTGTCGAATGCCTTTTCAAAATCTATGAAAGCAAAATGCGTTTCTAAGTTGAATTCTCTTATTTTTTCAAGCAATAGTTTAACAGAAATTGTCGAATCAATACAAGATCGTCCTTTCCTAAATCCATTTTGACATTCCATACGGAATTTGTCACTGAAACTTTTCAATTTTCCATTTAAAATGTCTGCATCAATTTTGTTGCATGTGTTTAACAAACTGATTTCCCTATAGTTGTCCATTTTTCTCTAGTCTCCTTTCTTGAACAGGGGTATAACAATGTTTGTCTTCCATTCTTGTGATATATCTGCATTTCTGAATACATTATTAAAGAAGGACAACTGTCTTTCATGGAACTGTTTGTCTGCATATTTGTACAATTCAGAATTCAAGCCATCTCTGCCAGTTGCCTTCCGATTTTTCAATTTCTTTAAACAATTGTTCAATTCTTCCAATGATATGGAATTTTCGGAAAATTGTATCTTCATAGCTATTTTCAGTTCAAAGACTTTTACAATAATTGAAAAAATCGTCTTTTGTTACTCCGCAATTAATTTTGGTAGATTCTTTAATATCTTTATTCAAATGTTTTAATATTTTGAAGGCATTAGGTTGGATCTTATGCAAGTCTGATTCTAAACCTGTAAAAAAAATTAACCATGTTTTCCTATATCTCTTTCTTATTTCCCACTTAACAATAGCTCTACAGCGTTTGAATTCTATTTAATTTTCTACTTTCTTTGTGTTCAAATATTGTTTATAAGCTGCATTTATCTCTTCAATCAATTGTTTTATTTGATCATCCCTGATTTTTAGAATTCTATTTCATCTTTGTTGTACATTTACTTTTCCTAAAGTTTTATTAGCTTAGCTGCAGTTTGAATTATCATTTTAATGTTTTTCCATTCTTCTTCAACATCATTACTTTCTGGAGTTGTAGCCATATTTTGCTGAATGTTTCTCGAATATAACAATTTAATGCTGTCATCATAAAATAATTGTACCTTGTGCTTTTGTCCTATGCTCTGTTGTGTTGTAAGGGGTAGTGACGTGTGTATTAACCTCTCCTACCCAATTCTCATCCTCACCTTCTCGTGGCACAACCCATTTTCACAACCTAGGCTCTGAGGACCGAGTCACGGCGGTATAACCGTTCCATCGAGTACTAAGAAAAAAATGCGGTATCCTAATGTCTGTTTAGAGACTAAAAGGTAGCAGACCTACCACTGGACTACTTAGCGTCGGGCCAGTAACCTGTCCTAAGGAACTTCAAAACTACTTTCTAGTCTCAACATGAAAAAAATTCAGATGGAATTGATATAAGAAGACCCTCAGCAAAGACATATGGTTAAAAGAAAATTGCGCAATGATATTGTAAGATATGCAACCTGGAATGTCCGAAGCATCCATGAAAAAGAGGAGGAACTAGACAGTATATTTAATAATAGAAACATTGATATTGCAGTAACCACAAAAACTAAGAAGAAACTTAAAGGAACGAAAGAAACACAAAATTATGTACAAAAATATAGCGGTGTCGACAGGAAAACTCATGGACAAGCTGGAGTAATGATTTGGATTAATAAAACCATAAGAAAAATTAAACTTCATTACTATTATTATCATAATGTGAGTGTTCACGTTGCTGTTCATTAGTTATTAATTTTCCATCATGGTTACGTCCACGTGGCTCATTAATTTCTGTGCCTCTAAATCTATCGTTGAGGTCTCCACTCAGTCTGAATAAGCCCCTTTGAAGGTCAGAGAGGTTAATCACTATCCCATTTAAATCTAAGTGGGTATTTATCTCTGAGTTCCCACTAAATGTAGTTATGAATACTTATACAACTTCAAAATCCATCTAGAGGTCTTCGTTCGAAATTTACTATTTATGAGTGATGTTTTATGACATTTCATATTTTTGGTTATGAATTGTCATTTATTCATCTTGTTTATCTCTTCTACCTAAGTGTGAGCCTAAATAACCCATTATTATTCTTTTGCTGAATATCGTGATTAAAGTTAGATTCAGAATTAATTTTTAGTGGTTTGGCCAGAGAAAAAAAAATGTTTCTAAGTTCCTGAGATATATATATATATATATATATATATATATATGTGTGTGTGTGTTTGTTGATTCCTTTACCCTGACTTTAATTTATCCACGTCGTTTTATTGTGGAGGGAGTAGGATATAGAAATCTTATTATTTGATTGGTATGTAAAAGGTAAAATATTATAACTCGCGTATTTATTTATTAATTTTTTCGCAACGTTACTCACATCGCTTCAAATTTTTTTACCGTCCACTGGTAGCCGCCATTTTGTTCGTCCTCACTGCCTTCTCATTTTTGGATTCTGAGTCCCCTATTTCTCATTGTACACCCGCAATCTAGATATTTATTTAGATAAAAAGTAATACGATTAAGTTTAGAATTTGCCATGCTAATTTCGAGGAATGATACATATTTGATGTGTATTGTTACATATAATACCTTGCGGGATACTACATTATTTGTAATTATGCTATGCATAGAAATGATTCGTTCGCCAAAAGATTCCGTTTAAAGTTACACTTTCCCTGAGAAATAATTTATGTTATTCAGTTTGTGGCCTTCAAAAAACTCAACAGAAAGTTATCGACATTTCCACAAATTGAAACATGAGATATTGCCTTAAATTAACACAACACAAAATATAAAATGTTTCCTTTACTTCAATAAACACAAAATAAAAACCTTCATGAAAGTGATACATAATAATTAAAATATATTTTAAAACAAATATAATGTAACTCTAAAAAAATTAAAATGTCTTTCAGTGAGCACAGATAGCAACAAAATAATACGAGTAATGTAAAAAAATACGGTTATTTCTCCTAACACTAAGATATAATTGTTAAAAAATAACTTAATAACTTACAGTCAAATTCCTGACCTCTCTCGTGTATTTAGTTGTCAATCAATCACCTGTTTAACTGGATAGCATATCCTATTTAAAATTAATGCTAATTGTGATGTTTATTTTCCCGATTTGAATTTTGAAAAATTAATTTTGATGCTAAGGGTTCGTTTATTTTCGCAAGTATAATAAAATATTATATTTACGAGATCCCACCACTGCCACCAGTTAATAGGTCATATTTAAAATAAAAATGAATAAAAAACTATTAATTATCACACTTAAAGAAGAAAACTTTAAATTATTTATCATAGTTGGAGAAATATACTAATTAATCATGCCAGAAGATAGGAAATAAATAATCACACTTAAATATAAATTAATTAAAAAACTATGTTAAATGTTTTTATACAATAAGGTATTTAAAATTGGTTGTATCCACAGAGTGGTAGTTGGAGAAGCGGTTTAAGGCGTAAGATTCAAGACCTCATTCTCTGTAAAGAGAGCGTGGGATCGAAACTCTACAAGTGGTATTATTTTTTTTCCTTTACACACAAATTTCGTTATATTATTTTGTATGTTTCAGATGACGAGGGATTTGCTGAATTTGAAAAAAAAAATAAAAAAAAAATTAAAAAAACTATTCTTTTTTTAATAAATAAAAGAGAAAAACTATTTTTTAAATATAATTGTAGGCTTTCACGGCCGGCGTCTTGATCCATATTTGGTTCGTCTTCCGGGCTTATAGGCCGTGGTCTGGTTGTCTTCTTACTCGACGTTTCAAACGTTTAGCTATAAAACGGCAATACAGCGCAAAACTCGGTGCGCGCAGAAAACCTCCCCTCCACCCGGGGTTTAGCTATAAAACGGCAATACAGCGCAAAACTCGGTGCGCGCAGAAAACCTCCCCTCCACCCGGGGTTTAGCTATAAACAGAGAGACAGTTTCCAACGACCAGCCAGTCTGCAGCCGACTGTTGAGGAGTTCACAGAAAGCACGCAGTATCTCCTGATGATGTCTACCGCAGCAGTAGACGAAACGTCGAGTAAGAAGACAACCAGATCACGGCCTATAAGCCCGGAAGACGAACCAAATATGGATATTTTTTTAAATATTTTACAAAAAATATATTTATTTAACCCTCATTACTTACCTGATACCTATGCTTTATCATTGTCATATGTCTTGAGGAATGTAGGGTTTGGGAGTTAATATGTAAAATGAAAAAAAAAATAATTAAAAGAAAATACTTTATTTAAGTAAATTTGTTACAGGTATCCACGAATTATCAGAATGTGGAACAATTTTACAAAAAAAAAAATACAAAAATTTTATCGCCCTTAGTTCATGAATTTTTTTCCACCAAGTAAATGTTGGGATACTTTGTTTTTTGAAGTTCTTGAGTATAAAAATCACGAATTATATCTGACCCTTTTAAATCCTTAATCAAATGTGTAGTAGGATTATTTTTTGAATGGTTGAAACTTTAAAAATTTCAGTAATTCATGATGGAAGATAACCTTTGGTAAAGGTGCTTTTCTGTTTTGAAATTCTTACAAAGTCCCCCACTTTGAATTTAGGTTTGTACATATTTTGGTTTGAACAATTATATACTTGCTTAATACTTAATACAGGCTTTCCATTTTACAACAGTTTGCCCTTGATTCATGCTTTCCAGAGATTTCTGTCATTCCATTGTCCTTCTTCCATACCCCTCTTCATCATGGCATCGTATATTCCCTCATATCACGTTCTTCTACTTCTCCCCCTCTTCCTTCTGCCTGGTATCATCCAATCTAACACACGGTTAGGCCACTGGTCTTCCGACATTCGTTGTACATGTCCATACCACTGTAAAGCTCTCTTTATTATCCTTTCGATAACAGTTTCTTGTGCATCCATTTCTTGTCTGATATATTTCGAATATGTTGTAGCCTCGATATTCTCATACTTCTCCGTAATCCATCCATTTCTCTCGCGAAGATTCTTTTATGTATCCTTTCATTTATTGTCCAGATTTCTGATCCATATGTAAGCATACTTTCTATTATTGTCTGTATAATCTCTTTTTTGTTTTTCTGGTCAAATTTCTATTCCATAAAATACCATTCAGGGATCTAATCGCCTTCCTTGCACAATTTACTCTGTTAATAATATCTTTTTCACAGATTTATGTATTATAGATCCAATATATCTTTTTCACAAGTACCAGATTTATGTATTATAGATCCAATATATTTAATTCTTTAACACGTTATTTCTCAAATTATTTTTTTTTGTAGGTCTTCTGAATTTCCTCCGATTACCATATATTCTGTTTTGATATAATTTATCTTCAGTCCACCTACCACAAATGCATCTATCAACTTTCTAATCATATATTCTATATCTTCTTTATCTTGTCCTATTAAAATCTGGTGATCAGAGAATAATAAATTGTGCAGTAAACGGTCATTAATGTCCATTCCCATTCTCCTACATGACTTTAATCCATTTCATTAATGCATCTTCTAAATATATCTTGAACAATGTTGGTGACATCCCGCATCCTTGTCTTAATCCTTTTGTTATACCAAATTCTGAGGATACTCCATTTCCAACCTTAATACTTGCTTTAATCGACCGCAGTGGACTAGAGGTTATGCTCCTTGCCTCTGGTCCCGAGGGTCGCGGGTTCAAACCCGGCCGGGGCCCATGGATTTTTTAGGATGGAAAAATCCAAGGAGCAAGTCCTCCGGGAGGGACTTCAAGCCATGGGTCCCGAGTCCGAAGATTTTCAGGCTCGTAAAAGATCCTTGAGCCTAAATGAAAGGCCTCTAAGCAAAATTTATCGACTTTTCGCGTCCTAGTACTACCTTCATTCCCTAGATGTCAATAGGAGGCGGAACGCTGATCACGGACCACTCAAATGACATCTATACGAAAACAAGTGTAACTAAATTAGTATGGTTAGAATTCTTCGCTGTAGGGGGAGAGCGCCTAAATCTCTGTTAAGGGGAAACGTGGGCTTACGTGAAGAATAATTGCGTTATCAAATTTAGTATTACCAATTCTGGCATTTAAATCACCCAAAATTATAATCATATCATTATTATTAATTGTGCAGATAACTTTCTGGAAGTCATGATAAAATTTTTCACTTTCTTCTTCATCTCCTTCTACAGGTGCATATATACCTATCACTGTTAAGTATCCTAGAGATAATTTTATTCGGATTTGAATTATTCTTTCATTCCAAAAAGTATAGCTATGTATTGAATTTATAAATCGTTTGTGAATCATAACGGCTACTCCTGCTTGTGCATGAATATGTTTTTTTACACCACTATAAAACTGAATGTAATTTTGAGTTTCTTTATTACATGAATAAATTAATAAAAGAATGGAGGAAAATACAACGAGGATATATACCCATCAATAGGAACCTCAAACTCGATGCTATTCTTTTTGCAGACGATTTAGCTCTTCTGGCACTTTCCGAAAATGATTTGCAACGATCAATTTATAATTTACAAAAAATAGGTGCCAAATTTAATATGGAAATATCAATTAACAAAACTAAAATTATGGCATTTCATGGGAAGGACCCCATACAAAGTAAAATCTGTCTCCAGAATAAAATTTTAGAGAGATCTAATCAATTTAAATATCTTGGATATTATCTCTTTATCTGGGATGAAAAGGATATCCCTGAAAAAGTTACTAGTTATAATAAAAGTTTAGGAATTATTAATCAAGTTATGAAACCATCCCTTGTACAAAAAAACACCAGATTACGTTTATATAACACTTTGGCTAGACCAGTGTTGACCTATGGTCACTAAAAAAACAACATGAAAGCAGAATAACGGCTTGTGAAATGAGATTCATGCGCAGAACAGCGGGTTACACCAGATGGGATCGGAAAAGGAACACCGATATCTTAAAAGAATTGAAGACTACGCCAATTTTGGAATATATTAAACAGTACCAACTAAATTGGAAACACCATCTTGAAAGAATGAGTTGAAATCAGATCCCCAAAGCTGTTTATAGTTATATACCAAGAGGACGAAGATCACTGGGCCGTCCTATGAAACGCTGGAGGGGAAATTTTCTATAGGATCGTAACAGGCCTTGGCCTAATACTTGGAAGGAAGAAGAAGAAGATAATTGCTTTATAATCATACATTCTTTTTATAAAATGTATAAGAGATTTAGGTATTCCAAACTTCTCCATTGACACCCAACGCTTGTTGATGAGTACAGTGTCATATGCCTTTTCCAGATCTATAAATACCATATGAACTTCTTTTCCGTTAGCTAACATCTTCTCTGTAATCTGCCTAATCACAAATATATTATCAAGGCATGATTTACCTGCTGTAAAAACTCTTTGTTCTTCTGATATTTTATTTTGTATTAGTTCCTCTGATATCATTTTAAATCGTACTTAACATTCTACTCATTGCTGCCATAACACTGATCACTCTATAGTTTGCTGGATCTCTTTTATTCCCTTTATTTTTGTATATTGCACTAATATACGATAATTTCCACTGATCCGGAATAGGATTTCCTCCTATCACTTGGTTAAAAAGTCAGGTTAAAATTCTTATAATTCCTGAATCACCACATTTAATTAGTTCCATGGTTATTCCTCCTGGACCTGCTGCTTTTCCATTATACACAGAGGTTAAAATAAATTTATCCTTAACATAGACTGGTTTCATCTTGATTGTAGAATGAACTGTATGATTATATTCGTTTACCAGAGTAGATAATATGTCTAACCAGTTGTGCGTGCCGCTTTCTGTAAATTTTCTAAATATATTAGTTTTTAGAGTTCGAATAAATATTTCTGCCACGCAGAATGTACTGAGTAAAGCTTTATATTAAAACTGTGTAACGTGGATACTAGTGGTTGTGGTATCCTTTTCCGTTATTTGTTTGAATGTAGGCGGGGTTTTGTAGTAACTGTTTAATAATTTCTTTAAAATTAGTAGTAACTTCGAGCCCCTTATTGTTTTAAGCGGTTTGGATTGCACATCAATCACAATTAAAATATACTTGCAACCTCTGTTATTTTTGGCATAAGGAATCATATCGATGAGATCGTACAGACCTTTTGTTACGTATCATCTTTGAAAACATTTTCGAGCAATTTTATGTGGTTCGTAATATGTAGTTCATAAAATGTACTCATAATAGGTAATTTCTATTTCTTAATTCTTTAATAATTTCTTGAACTTCGTTGTTGTGAGCATTGTTCCCCGTGTTGGACGAAGCCACCAGTAACTTCAGTCTGTCTACTAATATGTTGGTGTCGGTCCAGTTTATGTAATCTATGTCGTGGTAGTTGTGAACTTCTTTTCAATCCACCAAATTCTTTTCCGGTATGTTCAGGGAGATCACTTCGAAATAATTTAGAAGTTATAGTTTTTGTACTTAGGCAAGATTGTAACAATTATTGGAGGGTTTGCATTTGCTTTTTCTCTATGAACGTTAGTTATTTTTTAATATTGCCTTGTATTTATTTAAATAAAAATTATTGTAATCATTTAGGTTTGATTTGAAAATAAGTTTGAATAAACCTGGAGAAATGTTGAAATTTGTGTTATCAATAGTTAAAGTTCTACCGAATAATCAAATGCCATTTCGATATCGCCAAGCGTAACTTTGGAGTTAGTGTATTTGGGACCATTTACATTATCATGTCCTCTTCGTCCTATGTTAGCGTTAATTAAAGGTTCCAAGTAGTCGTCTACAGTAGGTTTATTAGGTGTTGTAAACATTAGCGGTTGTTTAACATGACTGCTTACAGGTGTTAGTAAACCAGAGGTAGAAGGTTGAGGAATAAATGATTCAGTAAAATCAAAATCACCTGTTTGCTGATCTTGGGGTTGTTTTGGAATTCCATGTGTTTGAATCTGTTGTGTATTTAAAATCTTTAATGTTTTAACATCGCTGACAATTTGCTTAAATTGTTTGGCAATTGGTTGAAATATTTCGTTATTAAATTGTAAATACTCTGTTCAAAGTTTTTTTTTAAATCTCTTAATTTTTGTATAATGTTTTTAGAATGTTTTAATATTTGCCGTTTTAAACACTTTTGATGTTCGCTAATCGACGTCTTTAACTTTACTGTTGTATGCACTTAATTTGTGGCGGAATTTAATTTGTATAAATATTGGATGATTTTCTTTTTCCATGTAATTTGGCTCCTCTGACGGTTCCTTTGACATTAAATGAAAGGAAAGTTTATTTCATCTGGAGACAGATACGGGTTTATCGTCTAATACAAGACCGTCATCGTTTAATTTCATTATTACCCTTTTTGACATATTGGTTAATTCAACGTAAACATCGATGAAATCACAATAAAAATAAATTTAATGAAGTTTAAGCCATTAGATAATGTATAAGCACTTGTGCTTTGCGATTATAGAGATAATGAGTGAAAACTTTCAACGGATATTTGATATAAAGTTTACAAATTTGAATGTATTTAACTTGAAATTTTAGGAATTATCAATGTTCGATAAACTAGAAGAGCACAAATACCAACGGAAAGAACATTTAGACAGAATGGACAATACAAGACTACCCAAAACGATCAACACCTACAAATCGCATGGGAATAGATCTTTGGGACGGCCAAGGAAACGATGGACTTGAGACCGGAACAGGTCGCATTGATCTAATCCTGGAAAGGAAGAACAAGAAGAAGAAGAAAGGGATTGTTTCATTCATTAAAAAACTTTAAATCATTAATTACGTTTAATCGTTGTTGTAGTTAGTGTTTAAGATTACTTACATGTTGCTTAAAATTATTCAATTCGAGTACATAATTTTCAACGGATGCGGTATCGATGTTTTTTTGGACTGCTTTATCTACGTACTCCTTGTTTACAGCGTCGTTGTTTTCCGTTTATATAGCAACTTGTGTCAATTTTAAATTGTTAAACACATAGTTTCCGTTTAAATCTATTATAAGTTGATTTTGCACTATTACTCTTGCTAATCTGGTAACAAATGGATGTGGATGTATGGTTGTATCTCTACAAATGTAAGGTTTAGCTAGTCTTCCGTAAGACATGATTGCATGCATATATATATATATATATATATATATATATGTGTGTGTGTGTGTGTGTGTGTTTTATATTTACGTGTAAACCCATTGAGTACTTTCCAGAGTTCTTATTTTTTTTCTCTGTTTATAGTTAAAAATCCACGTTATTGCGAATTGCAGCATTTATGACAAAGATTTTTAATCGTGTCAACGTTCATATCGCAGTTAACATAACCGTCACATGCATGTCCTAAGTTCGTATCGTCCATTTCCAATAATATAATGTAGTTACAATTATCTCTTATTAATAAATTGTTTTGGGATTCTTGAGTATGATTGCATGAGGTAAAATACATCAATGTTTTGTGTCTTCTCATGATAAAGTACTGTATCATATTTTTTGTTTATCACATGCATCATCGAATATAAACAGTGAATTGGGTTTGGCTTGCGTAGGATGCGGTATTGTGTCATCATTGCTGTAATACTTGTAGTAACCAATTTTAGGTACATTAACTATAACGATATCCAAACGTTGGTAGGCATTTTGAAAATGTGTGGGTGAAATACATTTTAAATTTTAAACCATTTTCGTGACATTAAATTTAATAGTAATGTTTTTTTACCACATCCACTTCTTCCACAATTATGGATCTCACTGTGTTTGGAAATAAAATGTAATGTTTTACGTAAATTTTGTGATTGTGTTGTACCTATAACTTTGACAGGCAGCGTTACAATTTGTTTGATATTAAATTTGCTGTTTGCATTAAGAGTTTTAGCAAACAATCCACTAATATCTCTTAAAGTTATCTATTCTAGAAATCTGTGTTTTGCATAATTTACATTGAAACATTGCAACTATTCACATCAAGTGTACAAATAATACTACAAAAGTAATTATTAATAGGTAACAATTCATATGAATTTCAAGATTTAAATAAACCGCGCAGTAATAATAGGAGAAGGAGGAGGAGGGTAAATAAAAAATACGTATTTAAACACAATATATGTATTTTTTATACATTCACGTACTTTAATTTTACAAAAGTATGCAAATGTTGGTGATAAACCTAAATGATAACTTAAATACATTTAATAAAGAACAATGTAATACATTACGTTAATATGGTGGGAGATATGTGACTTGAACTTGAAAGCTCTGGTAAAAATGAAACCACCGCAACATAATACATAGGAAAACGGAAAATGCCTCAATATTAAAACTAAAAAAAAAGATCCAGAACATCAAATTTGCTTAACTTTCCATTGTTAGAAGGAATTATGGTGTTATTACAGCATTAAAACATTTTGCAAATACTAATAAAAGGACAATACTTTTTTTAAAAATTCAACCCAAGTTCGGTACCGAGGAATGAATATAGCCTCAATAGGATAATTAAAACCAACAAAAATGACAAAATGGAAGAAGAAAGCAATCAGGAATTTACCAGATTGTGACAAAATTTGCATAGCAAAAACAAAAAGTAATTTGAAACCCAGGATGAAGGAACATCTTCTCTACATCTAACAGCCTAATGTTGGGTCTTTCCTTTGTTAGAAATTACTAGACCAAGTTTACTTACGCTTATTTTACTAGTGATGTCATGAATGGTATGCAATCAACATACTGACCCGATGAGACATCAAGTAGACAACTAAGTATTACTTGGATGAAGTAGGTGGAGAAATGTTGTACAGTCGCATTTTTATTCAGGCTTGCGGTTCTCAAAATCTTCGGACTCCGGAACCTTGGCTTTAAAGGCCTTCCTGGAGGACTTGGTATTTGGATTTTTCCATTCTAAAAAGTCCATTGACTCTGACCAGGTTTCAACCCACGAACCTCGCGATTAGAAGCAAGTAACATAACCACTAGTCCATTGCGGCCGAAGAAAGAACATCTTAGAAATGTCAAAAATAGGGAAATGGAAAAATCAGCCGTAGCTGCTCATGCTCGGTCAGAAAAATATCAAATTGAAAGAAAGGGTAGTTTAATGATATAAATAGACAAAAAAAAACAGAAGAGCTCATGGTTTGGAAACATTCATATTAAAAAAATAACTTTTTTTAATTTCTGTCAAAGTTGATCTGATTCCGAGGTTCATCGGTCCACCAACAGAATGAGTAAGAAGCAGTGCTCCTGGACTGCAGAACATCGATCGTGGAATTACTAGAGATGAACCGCTATGGTTTTGAAACCGGTCTAATTAGAAGATGGGGTGAAAGTGTTGTTTTGAATACTGGGCCTTGGCAATGAAGCCTGTAGCGTTCTTTATCTCCAATATTTCTCTATGGTGGATTCAACAGTTAATACTTCACAGCTTTGTAGATGTTCTTCGTTCATTTCTTCGTCTTTTTTGCATAGAGGAGAACTTGGATTCGTGTAGATTCCTATTTTATATAAATGTATAGCCAAATAGTCATGTTCTGTAAGCAGTCTAAATTTTGCGACTGTAGTTTTACGTGGAATTTCTGGAGTAATATCTGGCTTCTTTACTAAAATATTCCATTTTTTGTATTTGGCTTTATTATAGGTCTTGGTTTTGTTTGAGTTTTAGAGTTGGGTTTGGAATTATTCTTCTTTATGGATAATGAAAGGTAAGCTTTTAGTAGTATTCTGAATTACATTGGAGCCTTTTTTGGCAAGAAAATCAGCAGTCTCATTTCCAGCAATTCCACAATGTGCAGCTATCCATTGCAATTGAATTCTTTTCTGTACTTTTTGAAGTTGTTGAATCATTTTGTAGCACTCTTTAATTTGTATTGACTTCATTTTGTGTGAATTTATTGCATATATTGCTGCCTTAGAATCAGAGAGTATAACAGCATTTTGAAATTTATTTCTTCTGTATAGTAATTATTGCAGTGAAATATGACTAGTCATTACTCTCCGCATCAAAATTTATTGTGTGGTATCCTGCTGGTTGATAAAATGAAAATAATGCACATGTAATTCCTGATCCTGAGTTGTTATCAATAGTAAATCCATCTGTGTGTAACCATTCTTCTGGTGGATATCTCTTATTCACAGCTTCTAATGCTAGAGCTTTTAGTACAGGTGTGGCAGTTTTAGATTTTGTAACTGGTTCTTCTACATTTAGCTGAATGTTAATTGGTTCGAAAGCAAGAGGGTTTTCTCTGATCAAAATATTTTCTTTACATTTACGGAAGATTCAAATATGTTTTTATTTCCGTTACTTTGGACAAGAAACTTGTTTGTGTTTTCAACTTGGTTGGTTGTAACTGTCTTTTTTTCCATTTCTGACGTTGTTAACCATAACATTTTTTTCATGTAGTGTTATTGCTTGTTCCTCTAAAGTCAGACATATTGGAGGGTTCTGAGTTTGTGCTTGCATTGCTGTGATCAGGGTTTATTTAGCTGCACCAGTTATAAGCCGTAAAGCCTGATTTTGGCATACTTCTACGCGATTTAGTTTCGAGTTATTTGCTGTGATTTGCTGTACCTCCCCATTCTATAGAAGTATTGGCTTGATGAATGTTTTGTACATCGTGTTCACAGTCTGGCGATTACTACTCCCACTTTGCTCCAGCTAATCTTTTTAAGACTGATAATCTTTTCGTTCGTGCTTTGTTTTACTACCTGCTTCAATGTGTTTTCTCCAAGATAATTTTGAATAAAAAATTGTCCCTACATATTTTATTTCATTTCCTTTGTCTCAGGTTTATTTTCTTTAACTGTAGATTTAGTTTTGCGATTTTTTCTTCAAGCTAAATATTTGAAAAGTTGTTTTGTCTGTATTAATGACCATTAAATTATTGTGGGTCCATTTTTCTAATAGGTTAAGAGCCTTTTCCATAGAGATGTCCAGATAATCATGTCATCTGCAAAAAGAGCTGTCTTTATTTCTGTGTTTGATATAGCTGGTGGGAGATCGTTGATGTGGATGTTGAACAGGGTTGTACTTAGTACTGCACCTTGAGGGAGCTCATTGTATTTTGTAGCACAGAAACGTTGTGAAAGGAACTGGGTGATCCAGTTTAACATATTGTTTTGAATGCCTAATTTTGTGAGTTTTTCAAGTAATTTGTATCTCCATACTGAGCCATACGCTTTTTCAAAATCAATGAAAACTGTCAGCGTATCTTGATTTTTGTTGAAAGATTCTTTAACATCTTGAGAAAGTTGAATTGTATTTTCTTTCGTAGATAGATGTTGTCTGAATCCTGTTTGTGCTGTTGTTAGTATGTTTTTACTTTCTCCGATTGAGGGTCTTTCCACTCTTCAGCGGTTGCCCTTTTACCAGCCGGCTGCTGGCCCTTCACATCCACATGTGTCAATCACAGAGGTAGATGATCAACAGCCAGTGTAGGGGTGACATGTGGTTAGCATGTCGAGTCCCCCAGCCGTTATAGCTGGTTCCTCAACCTGGAGCCGCTACTTATTGTAGCTACCCAATTGCCTCACGATGCTGGGTGGGCACCGGTCCCATACTGGCCAAAATACCATGAGAAAATTTCTTCCCCCATGGAGACTCGAACCAGCGCAAGTCCCGTAGCTCTGCGCCAAGGCTTCCTACCTTAACCGCTCGGCTACGGCGCGGGACATGTTTTTACTTTCTAAGACCCAATTTAGTCTCGCTGAAATCATATGTTCTGCTGTTTTTGCAATGACACTTATTAAAGAGATCGGTCTGTAATTATTTATATCATCAGCTGTCTTGTCCTTTTTTTTCAAATAGGGATAATTATTGCTTTTTTTCACTCTGTGGTTAAAGTCGAGGTCCATGATAGGATAAATAATTTCAGTAGTGTATTCCTTTCCTTTTGGCCAAGATGTTAAAAAAATTCAACATGCATTTTATCTGGACCAGGATGTTTGTTATCTTGTAACTCATGTATTGCAGAAGTTAGTTCCCATATGGTGAATTTTTTGCTGAATATATCATTTGTTTGTTCTTGATGCTTCTTAAAAGTCTTGAGATCTGTTTTTAATTTGCCTTTGTTTCTTTTTAGCTTTAGGAGGGAGTTTGTGTTGAGAGCTGTAGTGTTTATTAAAAGCTTCAGCGATAGAGTTGTTTGAAGTAAGTGTTTTCCCTCTAATTTTGAGTGGTTCTTTCGTTGTATCTCTCTGACTTGTGATTTTACTTATATATCTATATACTTTTTTTGAGTCATTTCTGTAATCAACTTTTTCAATAAAGTCACTGAACGCATTTTTATTTGCTACATAGATTTCTTTTTTAAACTTTGCTGCCTTTCTTCGCCATTCCTGTGTATCTATTGGGTTGTTGGACAATTCTGCTTTTCTTCTGGCTGTGCCCCTTACTTCTTTTATCTTGGATAAGTCTATGTTCCAAAAGGGTTTGTAGTGTTTAGTTTATCCTCTTGGGATCCAATTTTTTGCTGCTTCAAGAATTATGTTTGAGATGGTATTATTAAGTTTATCTATAGATACTTCGTACTGAATTAGGTTTAATTTATGTTCAGTTTCTTCTGTAAATTTTTCCCAGTTAGCTTTTCTTAAAATTCCAAGAGTATTTTGTTTTTTGTTTACTGTTGTTTTGTTTGTCCTGATGTATTATAGATGCGACAACTGCTCTAGGTTCCGATCCTAGATCTTCAATGATTTCACGTGTAGTCTTATCTTTCAGGTCAGATGATACTAACAGAAGATCTGGATTTGTACACTGGCCATTATAATGTAGGTATGTAGGACAGTCATCATTAATTTATATTAAATTATACCTAATAGTGATATTTCCTGTAATTGTTCAAATTAATTTTGAATTTGTCACCTATATTTAACCAGAGTACAAACAGCTGTTGGTGACTCACTTCAAACAGTTGAAATGCAATTAAGAAAGGGGTTAACCTTGAGGATCTTATATTATAAGCTGGAAGTGTAAAATTTCAAATTCAAAGTTCTAATTTTTCATGGTTTCAGTCAATTCCTATTTCTTATTTTAAGAGATTTCTATAGGATAAGTAACAAGTCTGCTGTTCATTTTGTACGCCGTAGGGGTTCATAGTTACCGATGTGAGTAACTAACTTGGTCAGTTTTCTCCCTCACATTTTAACAAATTTTTGTTTCAATATTCAACTGTATATGTGATCTTTCAAAACACACGCTGGAAGTTGAATACTGCAAATTGTTTAGATCATTGTTGGGCTGATCCAGGAAAGAAAAGATCTAAGCAATGTTACTTCTGAAGCTAAGGAACGATGTTTAATGTAGAATTTGAGCAATAAAGACGGAAAATTTTGAACTTTTATAGGAAAAATCACTATGAGGTCCCACAGAAAATCAAGTCAACAGTTGTCAATGGAGGAAATTAATTTAAGTAATTACATGGTTATATTTGAAGAGAAAAATATACGCTGAAACTGGCGTTTGAACCCAGGACCTTTTGCTGTCTATGCGAATACTCTACCAAGTGAGTTACCTGAGAAACTCCAATCTGAACGCAAATTTTCACTTATATGCACTGGAGAAGGATTTTAGTGAGCCCTTTGTATGTGGGCGTAAGATAATGATGAATTAGATGGGATTGGGATTTTAAAAGGAATTCCTCAGGCGTTTGAGGAATTTGGGCGCTCCCATGTAGTCAGGTATTGTAAGTTAATGTAGGGCGAGAGGTCTTCTTCTCGAGATACAAACGACTTCCGTCGGGCATAAATAATTGTATCGGTCGAATAACAGTTAATGGTGATTATTCAGAATAATGTATTCTAACGTTTACAAGTTAACGTTAAATGTAGATATGATTAGCACCGTTCTATTGATCACTAATTAATTCGATGGTTGAGTACTTCGAACAAATACTTTCTGGTTTACTACTATTCACGACTGAAAGCCTACTCGACTTGGGCGATAATTGTCCTTCAATTGTCGAGCGAAATGGTTGAATTTTTCTAATTCATTAATTTCTTTTACTCGCGGTTTATTCTAACTTCAGTAATCTTACTCGCATGAGTAATAAGTATTATAATATGCTTACTAAATCTCCTAAGTCCGTAGATACTTAAGGCTTGCTATTTTATTAAGTTCCCTAAGTCGAGGTGATCGGTTCCTAGTCGGTTCAGTAATTGTGCATCCGAGTATTTGACTGAATAGTATCTGTACATGCGTAAATACATTACTGAGTATGAACTGACTTAGGTCCGAGTATTCGTCTATGAAGTAAACTACACCTCCCACCATCCATAGTCATGTGATCAATATATCGTTGCCTAGGATAACATAATGCATTAGGGAGTATCTTTATTAATTTTAAATACGTTGTGTCCATAAATTTATACAACTTTAGGTCTTCGGATTTTCCCTATCGTTAATAGCTTTGTTAGCGTGTCTGCAACAACTCCTAAAATGCCTATGACTCTACCTTGTTGTACTGGCAAAAGCATTGTTTAGGACCAGAATCGTATTTTCCCGGTCGTAAATATTTAATGAAATAACTATTGTCTCTACTTGCAGCTTAATTATTATGTACTTTTATTCTTGAAAAGAACTGGCGTTAAAATCTCGGAACAGAATATCCTCTAACTTCCTTATTGCATTGTGTTTACCCATCACTGTAGTATCTTTACAATGGGAAGGGTTTTGTTACATTTGTAAATCCTGATTATTCATTACTAGTATTTAATTCAGTCATAATATCATCTTCTACGGATCACATGTTATCATTTTATACTTAATTACTTACTCACTGGCACTATCGAATACATAGGTTCATGGCCGTGCGGACATAAGCTCTCCATACATTTCTATCCTGAGCTAATGCTTTCTAATCACTCCCTGTATAATCTACTTCCTTCAAATCATAGTTAATGTTATTCTCCCACCTCATTATGGTCTACCAACTGGGCGTTTTCCCTCTGGCTTTCCTACAAGAAGCTTCCATGCGAGTCTTTCATTCCCCATTCGTGCAACATGTCCTGCCCATCGCAGTCACCACCAGTAATGAAAGCCCTTCCAAAAATCCATAAAGACAACATTTCCATAAGACCAGTTGTTAATTGCATGAATGCTCCTAACTATAAAATTTCCAAATTAGTCGCTCAGAAAATAAAAAATGATGTCAAACTTGAAAATCGTTACACAATTAAGAACTCATTTGAACTAGCAGACAAACTACAGCATTTAGAAATCAATAGGAATACTAAAATGACGTCATTCGACATAAAAAAACCTCTACACTAATATCCCGATAAACGAAACAGCAAACATAATAAAACAAAAACTAACAGACAGTAAACTTGAAGATAACTATATCAATCAGTTAAACAAACTAATAACAACAACAATAAAGCAAAATTACTTCCAATTTAACAATGAACTATTTATTCAAGAAGACGGGATCCCGATGGGGAGTCCTACATCTGGAAAAATGATAGAAATCTTCCTTACAAGAACTGGAAAATAAACACTTTGAGGAACTAATACACAAATTCAACATAAAACTAATAACACGATATGTCGATGATGTACTAGTAATATATGAAAATGAAAACAGAAAAGAAAAAGAAATACTACAAGACTTAAACAACATGCATGAAAAAATCACTTTCACCGAAGAAATAGAAGTTAATAACAGCATAAACTACTTAGATTTGTATATAACCAAAAATCTACACAGCAATAAACTAGAAATCGGTATCTACCGGAAACCCACAAACAATGCTCTGGCCATAAACAAAAATTCTACCCATCCTTTTCAACAGAAAATTAGTACATTTAATAGCTTAGTCAGTAGAATGTTGAAACTCCCATTAAGCAAAGACAATTATATCCAAGAACTCAACTACATTAAGTATATGGCAAAAACCAATGGCTATAATGAAGAATTCATAGATAAGCTCGTAAAAAAACCAAAAAAGGAAAGAACAACATAACCAACATAACTAAACTAGAAAAATAATCTGATAACAACAAGAAAACATGGATAACACTTACATACACAGGAAAAGAAACGACAAAATTAGCCAATGCACTAAAGAAAGCCGATAAAAACGTAAAAATAGCATACAGAACCAATAACAAATTAAACAACATAATAAACAATAACATTGAAGAAAATAACATTTTCAACAGCAAAAGAGTTTATAAACTGACATGTAAGGACTGCAACAAATTTTATATAGGAAGGACAAACAGGAGTTTTAACATCAGATTCAAAGAACATTTTCGAGACTTCATTCATGCAGAAGGGAAATCAAGCTATGCAAAACACGTTATCCATGAAGGACATCGCATGTTAAATATTGAAAACACCCTAACAGTAAAGCACAGAGAAAATAATCCAGCGAAGATAAACGTACTCGAAGAGATGGAAATCATGAAAGCAGCTCACAACGACAGCCTGATAAACGAAAACGAACCCAATACATGCAACCCCCTATACCAGATCTTCAGTGAAACACCAGTTTTGAATCCTGCCGATGATGGGACAACTCCCGAAAGCGCTACAGTTAAATGATTAATTAAGTTGAGGAGACGGACCTTTCAGGTGAATATTCTATAATTTTATATTAATTATGTGTATTATGTCGTGGAGCCATAACTTTATTTTTTAAACTGTCATTAAATTGATACATTATTATTATTATTATTATTATTATTATTATTATTATTATTATTATTATTATTGATAAGAATATATTATCTATAACATAACAAAAATTTTCTCATTATTTTGCAGAAAAACCAGAGGGAGACCAGTTCATCTGGAAGAATATATGGAAGATTATTTCATCTGGTTTTGCCTCGGAAAATAAACTATTACGTTCAATCTGGATATGATAATACATCAATTGAAACATAAAACGACAGGAAGGTAAAATTTTAACACTTTTCATTGTTATTTTGTAACTGCCACAATCATTGTTCAAAATTTGTAGGTAGTGTTTCATCATTCTTATTTAAACAGTAAGAGCTTGCATTGGTATTAGTAGGCCTACTGTATTGGTAGCATAGTTAGGTAATATATTTTATATTTAGGAAACAAATTAATAAAAATAGTCTTCTATCCAAAGTGCTATTGCATGGCCTATATGTTACATACCCACAAAAATGTATCAAAATAACATTGAAGTGTAAATTTTGAGGATATATTACAGTGCCATAACCATAAAATTTAAGTTATAGTAGTGGTTATGTTATGGCGTTCTGTACTACGTGTCAGTTTATAAACCTACATTAGTCACTGTTCAAACAGAATAGCCAACTTTTCCTAATGTTGCACCAGATTATCCAATAAACTATAAATTAATCTAGAGTTCACGAACCTGCCCATTTTCTCAGCTAATGAAATAAAATAAGCATATGAGAAAATGGCAGGTTAGTGAACTCTAGATTAATTTATAGTTTATTGGATAATCTGGTGCACCATAAGGAAAAGTTGGCTATTCTGTTTGAACAGTGACTAATGTAGGTTTAAAAACTGACACGTAGTACAGAACGCTTTGGAAAAACCTCAGTTTGTGACTCACCATGAATTTTTCTGGCTCAACTTTAGCCACTTGATTTTCCATACTATATTCTTGTAATCCTGTTTCTCTACGTTCTTCTTCTCTCTTTACTAACTTTGGTACTGTTTTAAACATTTTACAATTATACCTGTAACATTTTTTCACAATTATGAAATACATGTGTGAATGCTTAAAGAAACTTCTACAAGATGGCAAAGATATCTGTGAAAATTGAACATTCAAAAATATATTTTTAGAAATGGATGTTCACTCACTTCATTTTGTTAGGTTCCGATTGGACAACTTAACGTACATCAGATTAGTGTATGCTTCATTAAATAATATGCAAATAATTAATTTTGTTAGGTTAAGAAGGGGAAAGTTGGTGTATATCTATTTCTAATAAATGTTAGGGAATGTATTGTGAAGATTGGTCATACCAACTTCACAGCTACATGCTTCCATCTAGTGACAACTCTTTATATTTTCTGTAGAACCTCACATATATGTGATTCGATCTATTGACAACTCTATAAACTTTTGCTCATATGTGTATTTTCTGTAGGACATAAAAATTAAGGGAAGGTAAAATAAAGTTTTTCATACATAACAGTTGTTGTGTGGATGTGCAGGGCTTATGAACTTACTCGATAGATGACAGGTCTATCTGTGCTGTCGGAATAATCAATCTTCACAATAAGTTCCCAAACATGCTTTTAAAGAATGTACACTAACTTGTAATGAAGTAAATAATTTATTATTTGATAAACTATAAAGTAATTTGGTATACAATAACTTTTCCTTCTTAACCTAACAAAATAAAATAATTTATATTGTGGAAGATTGTCATACTGATAGCACAGTTAGTCTTGCCATATATTGGCAAAACCTACCGCATGCACATATGCACTACAGTTGTATATAACTTAGAAGAAATGATTGAAAGATTTTGCATACATAGATAAATATATAAGAATTGTAAAAAAATATTTTAAGAGTCATTACAAAATGTTAAAATAGTAGGAAATGTTAGTACAAATGGAAGAAGTAAATAGTGCAACAGTGTCATATTAATGTTTTATGGTATTGCATGATGGGTCGTAAACTATAGACAGCCATCAGAGATTTAACAACTTTCATTGTATATTTGATAAATGGTGACTTTATTACAGCATAAGTCAGTTTTGACTATTGCCATAACTTCACAGTGAAAAAAAAAATTGAAGATTTTATGCATCTAGTCCACCTGCATTAGTCACTGTTCAAACAGAATAGCCAACTTTTCCATATGGTGCACTGCAAATTTATGTACACTGATTAGTTTATTGGATAATATGGCGGGAAAATTTTCTATAGGATCGTAACAGGCCTTGGCCTAATACTTGGAAGGAAGAAGAAGAAGACCATAAAGAAACCTCTAGTATAATTGAAAGCAAGTTAACAAGAAATGCAATAAATATAGCAACTTAACATTTGTATGCAATCGCCCAAAATTTTGTATTTGTGTAACATGTTCTGGTATGAACTGTGAAAACATTATATGAGAATTAGAGGTGAGTTGTAATCCAATCTATAATGAGACTAATGGAACTTGTTTATGCAGTGATCATGAATAAAATAATGTGTACCGATAACTGAAAGGGCACGAAATAGCCCTTTAATTCATAAAATATATGTAACATATCAATAGTTGCTATTCGTTACATATTTCATGGAACATTCTTTTTTTTTTAATATCGATGAAAATAAAATTTTGCTCCTAAGCTTATACTTCTGAGAAATTACAATGTTATTAAAGTAGTAGAACCCTCTAAAAATATGCTGCATTTGTTCTATAGTCTATATTCGATGGTGAATAAATATTAGTCACTTTTGATATGATAAAACCATATATATCCTTTTTTTTTCTAGAATGCTTGCTGGGATATTACAACATCACTTCATTCCCGGATGTCACTGAAGACTTAGTCTGCTTGCACATAAAGACCAATTCTCCAGGAGAGCCCAATGCTGAGGAGCATACAAGGAATAAAAGCGTGTGATGTGCAGTTGAAAATTTTAGATATTGTTTAGGATGACAAGGATCTAGACTAGACAGTATTTAACAATTGTTTATTGAAAACTCGGTTTGAACAGGGGTAAATGTTCTTTAGTGTAAATGGAGTGGAGAGTCAATCATTATCATCATTATTTCCGGTGCTATGATCCATAAGAGCCAGGATCCCCTGACATATACATCCAATTTTGATTCCCCAACCCCTGTAAGTTTCTATTATTATTATATAACCACTGATTTAATATATTGTATATCAACAACATAAGTTTTCACCAATGTAGACAGATTTTTTCAAGCTGTAATAATATTTTAAAATACAATAGCAAGTATCATTAAGAGGTTTGTTTAATAATTAAGACATTTTGTCTGTACATTCTTACCTCTTATGGCTGTTTTTGTCAAACATATGTTTCAAGGCTTCTGAGCCCCATCGTCAGCAATTACAGTCTGTAATCCATGACGATGGAGCTCAGAAACCTTGAAACATATGTTCGACAAAAACAAACATAAGAGGTAAGAATGTACAGACAAAATGTCTTAATTACTGTAATGATGTTTTCTGCAGCTAATTTTCATTATGTCTTAACAAAGCCTTTACTTGGATGGGAAAGGTTCATTAAATTTAGGTCCAATTTAGGCTTCAGATTATATTACGAGCCTGAAAATCTTCAGACTCAGAACCCATGGCTTTAAGTTCCTCCCAGAGAACTTCTTGTTTTCTAGGATTCATCCATCCTAGATAATATATCGACCCACCCAGATTTTAAACCTTGGCTCTTGGGGCGATGAACTTAAACCACCCCAGAGACCACAAGCCGGATATTGACATATATGCTATTTTATAATAATTTTGTTAGAATCATATAAACAGAATTCAGTAGTTTATGTCTTTCTCTTCAAGTTTTTTATTAAGCATTGTGCCACAAAAATAAAAAAAAGGGTGACTGCAAATTAAATATCCTTGTGAGAAAGTAAGTAAATTGTTCCAGGTAACTGCCATTAATAATTTTTCACAAATGCAATCCTAATAGTCAGGTGTCATTCCATTTATCAAATGTTGGTTGGTTGGTATCTAATGTCGAGCACTTGATAATGAAATCATTCGCTCTCTTGCACTCCAATATTTAGCAGAAAGGCTAGTCTCTTATACAAAAGCTGGACAACGGAGGAGATTTATCAAATGTTTGTCTCATGATATTGGTCAAATTATGTGTAGTTTTACTGTACAGACAAATATTGTAAATGCATTATAAATTCTCACATGCCTGTGCTACACCCTCCCCTTCTAGCCACTATTATGCCATGACTTATTTGTTATAGTTAGAAATCCAAGGATTCATTCATTCACCTACAATGCATATAAATTATCTTAAATGCATTTATATATCTGCAAAAAATGTGTTTATTTAAAGTTTTATTTGTAATATAGACCACAGTTATGGTCTCGGTCTAGCATCGCTGCTTTGTATGCAGAAAGCCTGAGTTTGATCCCCAGTCGTGACAGATTTCCTGGGTGATTGTTTTATTGGTAATTTTTCTGAACCTGTGGGACAAATGTTAGGAAACATTAAGGCCCAAACAATCTGTGATCATCATCATATTCACCAGGTTTAGTATGAATGTGTGAGTGAATTGTGCATTTTTTCTTAAATATTTGTGTTGTCTCGGGGGAGGCCCTGGATTGGAGGTTCTCAGTAACCTTGTGTGATCCAAAGTTTAAAATCCTTCTCCCAACCTATAAGGAGAGAGTTTAAATTACAATAGAGAAGAGAAAATCTGTATAATATATATGAGTGTTCCAAAGCCACCTGGTGTACTTTTCATGCTTTGGGTTACATTATATGTAGAAAGATAGCATTAATGAGGTCTGTTTTCATTTTATGTAGGTGATATTTAGTTTCATTATGTATAATATAAGCATATCGAATATCCATTGTATAATTATTTATAATAAAATAACATATGAGTAATATGTTTTTATTACATGTAGATAACTAGTACCAATAAATTACTCCTTTTTTTCTTAATCATTAGCAAGTAACATTATGAGGTTTAATTTAATAATTGAGTTTGTATTTGTTAAACATTCTTGTGAAACACTGAAGACGGGGCAACAGCCTTGAAACATATGTCCGACTAAACTATCATATGGGGTAAGGATGTTTGAAAAATACAAACTCAATTATTATGATTGGTCGTTTCACAAAGAACTACAGTTTTATCAATAACAAATTTGTCAAAATTAAGATAGAAAGTTTGAGGTGATATAATATGTTAAAAACATATAAATATACATATTTGTTTTATCTGCATTATGTTAATTCAAATTGTGTAAAGAAATTAATCGTGAAATACAAATAAGAAAACATACAGTGATTGTTAAGTTATGTAGATAGGAAATAACACTATGAGGTTCTTTAATATTGTTTATTTATGAAGTATGAGGTGAGTGAAATAATAAAAAAATAAACAATATACAGTGATTGTCTTTAAGTAGACATCAAAACTTTACTTTAAAAGTGGTCTTCTAATAGGGGATATCACCTCATCCTGAATACAATTGGAAAGTGTTAACATTCTTATTTATTAGGAATTTCTCTACAATATAGTAGTTTGCTACAACCCATTGTAAATTTTACTCCTCCATAAATCCCTATTCTCTGCATCACTCTTCTGTTATGCTCTCAACACTATACTCCTATGCACTCCTTGAATCTACTTTCTTTTAGTCTCCCTTTTCTTCTGTTGCCCTCCGCTTCAAGATTTAATATCATCTCAGGTATTCTGTCATCTGATATTCTCTTTATAAGACCAAACCATTTCAGTCTTCTTCGATAACTTGTAGAACATTTTGAACATCCATTACTTCTGTGATTTTAGAATTTCTAATTTTGTCTCTTTTTGAATTTCTAGAAATTCTCCACCAAAATTGCATCTCTGTCACCTATACTTTATGTGCTTACTCTCGGCTTAATGTCCATGTTTCCACACCATACAATAGTATAGGGATTTCCAGCCAACCTAGACTCATTTTTGAGAACTAGACTCTGTCTGCCACAAGCCAGCAGAAATGGGGAGTGATGGAGGAGTAACACCTCTTCAAAAAACCAGGGTTCATTCTGGTACTTTGTGAGAGCTCCTTGCCAGGATATGGCAACTGCTGCCTTGTAGGGAGATGTTGGTTCGTCTAATCCTTGAACAAAAATCATCTAGTCCTCCAGGTTGGGGGGTTAAAACGATGGGTCAGCTTCCCATTTTATGGATAAAATGAACTATGCTAAAAAAATTGACGTGAAGAAAATATCAACATGTGAATATAATTTATTGAAAGTACATTTATTAATACTACTGTGTTCAGGTAAGATAGTTTAAGCAGAGGTTGCTGTTACTAATTTAACTATCCTTTAAATATGTACAAATTTAAGACTGCATTCATATATCAATAGCTATTATAGAAAAATTCTGAATTTAGAATACAAATGTCTTGCATAGTTAGGCCTAAATAGGAAAACATGATAATATTTTTATTCGCGATTGTTGTATTATTAGATTTCAATGGGATACAGGATTTATATAACTACTATTCCACCCCTCTGGCACACAGAGACAAGAATATAGCCTTCGTTAGATTTATTACATAATGTGAGCAATTACAGGAATAAGACATTTATAAACTTTTCAAAAGCATTGGCATTGGTTGGGAGAGAGTCATCTTACAGAGGATCAGAATATATAGTCATAGGAATAATATTCCTTTCCAAGTATTTGTGATTGGTTTCAAAGAGTAGTTGTGTAGAAATTTCACTGTATTATAATACAGTAAAGAGATCTGAACACAGAAAGAACAATAATTTCATAAAGCGACTTCATGTTGGAAAAAATGCAATATTACAAAAAAAATCATTACTAACTTAAAATTAATCGGAATTCACACTGAGGTATTTTTATGCAGTTTTATTTCTTAATGTGCCTACAGGTAAAAAAATTGAGATTCTTATAATTCGTCAATTTCCAACAAAATAGGCAAAGATTACATAGACAAAAATATCAAAATAACCAAATATGTTTACATATAACAGAAGACCATTTACTTGCCTTCAGTCATCTAATGACTATCTTTAAATTAAAAATTCAGTTAATCAAAAACAAATCTTGGGATTATAATAGGGGGCCTGCTGTAGGCCTACCTGTTTATAACAAATATGAGGAAGTTTGAATTTAATATAACTAAACAGCATCGCATTTCTTTTTAAATGTTGGTGTGTGTACATGGATTATACCGTACATATGTCACAAAACTATTAAAACTACGTGTAGGCCTAATTATATTGAATTGTTATATTATTAAACAAACTTGAGAGAATATAAGAATAATATTATAATGAATAACACGAAAATGGAAGCTAATCCAATTTATTTCAAACTACATACATCTGCACTAATTTCTAATATTGAAAATAAACGAAAATATAGTATAAAAATTAATGACATAATTTAAAACGTTGATGCAGTATGAATAAAAAATGAAAGCAGACGAATTTTTACAATGGGAAATAAGAAAACATAAGAAAAATGACGCGCGGATACAAATTCAGCCAACATAATAAGGAGAGAAATTGGAAGACGAAGATCACTGGGCCGTCCTATGAAACGCTGGAGGGAAAATTTTCTATAGGATCGTAACAGGCCTTGGCCTAATACTTGGAAGGAAGAAGAAGAAGAAGAAATTGGAATATATTACCAACATAACTGATATAATGAATTACACTCGGTGTAACCAACTACCTGTTAAAAGTAGCTGGTACAACGCATATTGACTCTACACTCGTGGTAGCCTTAAGCGTCAGACAACTACCTGATGATTTAACATGAAGCTCTTACAACCGGCACTTAGACACATTCGTATAAGTAACTAACTTTTAGGAATTCCGAACTCCAGCAGAATGCTATATAACTTCTCCCTCTTAATTGAATCATATGCTTTTTTGAAGTCTACATATAGTTGATGTACAGTACCATTATATTCCCATTTCTTTTCTAAAATCTGTTTCATACTAAAAATCTGATCTGTAGTAGACCTGTTTCTTCTAAATCCACATTGATGATCTCCTAGAATGTCATCAATATAGGGAATCTGCTTACTAATATATTTATAAGAATTTTTTATGAAGTTGAAAGTACGGTAATGAGATGCCCTTATAGTTGTGGCAATCAGTTTTATCTCCTTTCTTATAAATTGGTATGATAATTGATTCATTCCATTCATCTGGAAGAGCTTCTTTTTCCCAAATCATACTAAGCAACCAGTGTATCTTGTCCATCCATTTTTCTCCCCCTGATTTTATCAGTTATGCTGGGATCTCATCTGAACCTGATGCTTTATACGTCTTCAATTTTTCAATCGCCATTTCAACCTCTAATGCATTTGGTTCTGCGATTATTATTTCTGCTGTCTGTAAATTATCCTCCTCAATGTCCTGTTCTGTATGTACATTTAATAGCTGATTAAAGTAACTTTTCCATCTATTTAATATACTCCTGGAATCTGCAATCATATCCCCATTTTCATTCCGAATTACGTTTGTTCAAGCCTGAAACCCTTTTTTGTCTATACTAATTCCCTGATATATTTCTCTAATGTTCATATTTTTTGCGTTCATTTCAAAATCATTAATATTCTCTCTCAAATATTCCCTCTTTTTACTCTTTAGTAACTTGGTGTTTTCCCGTCTAATACTACCCAATTGCTCTAAATTTACCTCATTTGGTTCGTGTAACCATTTCATGTAGTATTATAATTATGGAGATAGGTTGTGCTACATAACATGGATGGAAATTGCAGAGTTTTGAATTAGCGATATTATATTCACGTTTAATAGTTAACTCATGGCAAACAACGGACATGACGTCATACTATGAATGGGATACGTTTCTTTTCCTATGGAGTGTCAGTTTCCACAGGATGACATTAGGCATACTGGTTGGACGTGCTGGATATGGGATAATTACTTCGTGGTTAAATATTTTCATAGTACATGTAGTAACAAGTTATATATAACACTTCGGATGATTAAATATGAATTTTGGACGTACCAACATAATAATTACATAAAGTGAAATATTAGAGAACGTCAGAAAGAAGAGGTAGTACTTATTTTCAGATCTTTTCTTTCGAACAGATCGTTTCTGCATTCGTTTGGAAAAATAAATAGTCATGCGCAAAGCAAACGCTGAGTTAGGAACTGTGGGCACTCTTTGTTAAGTTGGCAATGCTAAATGCCAAGTCGAAATCATACCGACTTCGTTTAAATAAGTGCAAAATTACGGTTCGCAAATATATATATGTGTGTGTAATTTACGGGGAACTAGTAGGGTATTGTCGAGTGGATTTAGCGAAAGGAGTCTCGGGTTCGAACCAATGGTGTGACTAGCTTTGCAAGATGGTGACTGCGAGTGAAAGTTGGGTGTTTGGACGATACATAAAAATAGAATTTTCAGTCGCCGCGGACCTTATTATTCAACGATACTTAAAAGAGGAGTACCTACATTTTTATTTTTTTACAAACGCATTAACATAATTTTGGATTAAAGGTCAGAAATTCAGTAAATGAGTTTTCACATACTGGGACAACCAGATGTTTGTAAGGTCTTTGTCAGTTTAGAACGGTAAACTAGGAAAATGTTCTCAAATTAGCTATAATACAAGTTTATTCCTAGCAGAAATATATATATATATATATATAGTATGATAAGAAAAACATTATATAGAATATTTACGAAGTTATTAAAAACAAAGTTACAAGAAGATATTAAAGACAAATTAGGTGAAGATCAAAATGGATTCAGACCAGGAAGGTCATGTGTTGACAATATATTTGCAATACAACAGTTAATTGAAAAACGGACTGCAGTTGGAGAAGAAACCATTTGACAATGATAGGTTTAGAGAAAGCTTATGACTCAATTCCGAGGAACAAATTATGGGAAATATTGGAGAAATAATATTTGGGAATGATTATGGATAACATCGAAGGGATAGGCAAAGAGAACATAAAACATAGAATTGAATTGAGTAGCAAAATAATATCATCATTAAATTACATATGGTGGGATAAGCATATTTGGAAAGACACAAAAAAAATATTGGTAAAACATTGGTGGAATCTGTTGCAATGTACAGAAGTGAGGTATGGACAATCAATAAGTACTACAAGAATAGACTAATAGCTCTAGAAATGGATTATTTACGAAGAAGTGCCAGAAAGTCTAAATTAGAACGTGTCACAAATAAGGAAATTTAGAAACATAATGGAAGCAGAAGAAAGCATAATTGAAAGAATTGAGGAGAAGGAATTAAAGTGGTTAGGACATGTTTTAAGAATGGAAGATGAGCGATGGCCGAAGCAACTATATGAATGGCATCCGAACAGAAAGAAGAAAAGAGGAAGACCAAGGTTAAAATGGAAGGAAAACATGAAGACAGTAATGCAAGCTAGAGGGCTAAGCATCGAAGATGTCCAAGACCGTAGGCTTTGGAGGTTTGGCACGGGAAGACGGCAGCAGCTGTAAAAAACCCGAAGATAGATAGAGATAAGAAAAACATATGCCTGGACGGGATTCGAACCCAGATCTCAGAGATCCGGGTTCGAATCCCGTCCAGGCATTTGTTTTTCTTATCATACCATATTAAGCTTGCATTGCTCAATGTTAAACATTCAATTATAACATATATATATATGGAAGTCTAACCCCTTAAGGTCACACTTAGGACTTAATCGAACTTCGACAGAACTCAAAATAATTTGAATAACTAATTTATCTAAGGTGGGAAAATATAATACAATTATACAACTTGGCTTCTTTTACAAATTAAATAACTAACTTAAAATATAAAAGTGGCTTATAGAACTAGCTTTTCGTTTACAAAATGAATAATGAAGAATATAATCTTGCTTGTTTATTTTAAAATATAACTTATAATAATTATAGATCTGAGAATTTTCCACAACTCGGGGACAATTTTCCTTAACCTGTACTGATTCTCAGAGTCAACAATAATAATTTATTTAATAGGGCAAAAATCATGCAAAATAGTTATTTACATTTAAGCAGCAGTTAAAAAAAATATAAATCCAGATCAGTCAAACTCATAAATACTTTAACTAGATATAGTAACAAAAAAGAAAATCCAGTAAGCTTAATAATAAGCCTGAATAGGCCATTGTGATAGTCCCTTGAACATACATACATAATGATAAATATTCTATAATTTAACGATCGCAATGCAATTAATGATAGGAAGTCCTAAATTATATCACAAACAGTAACGTGCCTATAATGCTAAAGGAAATACATAAACATTTTTTAAACTCTGGAAAACTTAAATATTCTTTTATATAAGTGCGGCAATAATTGCGACTCTCTATTAACATGATTAAATCTCCCTTTATAAGGAAATAATAAAAATACTATCGGCAAAACCCTCAGGGGTCCTCATCTAGGGGATATGTGGATGGCGACCACAAGGTGCCCAAGCTGAGCAAAACATTTCTTCCACTTACTTGTGTTTTGCACTCTTTTAACTTTACTATCTAACCTCTCTTGGTTAACTCTTGTTTTTTTCGACCCCGACGCTATTAGGGCATCCGAGGGCTAGGGAGTCTTTCCTTTCTTCCATTTCTTCTTTCCTTTATTTTCTTTTCTTCTCCAGAAAAGCCTGACCAGAGGCTATAAGATGGCAGCCCCATCACTGGTCTTGCATTCCTTTGGCCGGCAACCAATCGAAGGGACTATTATTATGCTTTCAAGTCTTATACGAGAATTTCCCGGAAGGAGCAAATATCTTGGATATTATCTCTCTATCTGGGATGAAAAGGATATCCCTGAAAAAGTTACTAGTTATAATAAAAGTTTAGGAATTATTAATCAAGTTATGAAACCATCCCTTGTACAAAAAAACACCAGATTATGTTTATATAACACTTTGGCTAGACCAGTGTTGACCTATGGTAGTGAAGCATGGACACTAAAAAAAAACATGAAAGCAGAATAACGGCTTGTG
Organism: Diploptera punctata; assembly: GCA_030220185.1. Taxonomy (NCBI): domain Eukaryota; kingdom Metazoa; phylum Arthropoda; class Insecta; order Blattodea; family Blaberidae; genus Diploptera; species Diploptera punctata. The sequence continues at coordinate 535,543 of JASPKZ010003837.1, read as the reverse complement.
AAATGAGATTCATGTGCAGAACAGCGGGTTACACCAGATGGGATCGAAAAAGGAACACCGATATCTTAAAAGAATTGAAGACTACGCCAATTTTGGAATATATTAAACAGTACCAACTAAATTGGAAACACCATCTTGAAAGAATGAGTTCAAATCGGATCCCCAAAGCTGTTTATAATTATATACCAAGAGGACGAAGATCACTGGGCCGTCCTATGAAACGCTGGAGGGAAAATTTTCTATAGGATCGTAACAGGCCTTGGCCTAATACTTGGAAGGAAGAAGAAGAAGAAGACTATCGGCAAAAAATAAATAAATAAATAAATAAACAAATAAATGAATAAATAAATAAATAAATAAATAAATAAATAAATAAATAAATAAATAAATAAATAAATAAATAAATGTTGTTTTTAAAATCCTAACACCAAGTGATATAATACAACATAACCAGTGCTTTTTCCTGTTATGAATTATAAGTCTTCTTATGTACATTTTTAAATATTTTGAATTTTCAACCGACTTTATAACATTACTAAGGACCTTTAAGTAATTATTTAAATACCCATATGGTGAATGGTTACTGGCTAGTTTCTCCAGAGAGTATTTTATTTAGTGGAGAGTGTTTGAATTAAGTCAAGAGTGTCTAGTTAAGTTTTAGGCGTTACCTTTTAATGCGTCTAAATACATAAAACAAATTATAATAATGGTGGCAGCATTTTTGTAAAATTGTAAACTGTTACCATCAAATTTATAATATTATCCGTCATTTTAATTTCATAGCGAGGTGGGTCTATCTAGCATAGGATTTTTTTTGGTATGTTATTGTAGTAAGCAAGGATGGCAATTCAGATGTTGTGATGACTGGCGCAGGCGCACAGATGTACCATAGGACTTTGAAAATATTTCGTGTCAGGTTACGTGCAGCTTCCGTATATCTAAGGAGTGGAGAAAACTTAGTGGTTTAACTTAATCAGAATACGATCTATCATTATGAATTAATAAATTTCATTATATATCCCAGAAGAAGGAAATATCTTGGGACTCAATCAATGGACCCCCATAATAATAAATAACCAATAAATAATGATAACATTACAATAATAAATAATAACCAAACTAAAAACGGGCTAATAATCTGTGGAATTCAACTAAATAGTTTGAAAGCAAACATTACCAATGGGTTAGGGAATATGTAGTAGGACTGTGAAGTAATGGGAAATATGTTCAAACCCGCAGATCTCGTGACAAAGAAACGGTAATTGAAGTTACTGAGGGAAGGAGTAGATAACCTTAAATACTACATTAGATTAAACCCAAATATTATGAGAGCCACAAGTAAGTATGACCAAACTACGATTAATCTTAGCAAAACTAAGAAAAATAATACTAAATTAAATAATATTAATAATTAAATAATTAATAAAATTGCTATAGTCTGGAACGTGTAATGGAGCCTAAAATTACGAAGACAGGTCATGAGGTACTATAGGAAATCACAATTCGAATTTAAGTGGCGAATGCATCCGGGTATGTTAGGACGGTAGGCGAACACCTCTGGCATCAAAGGTCATAACGCAACTAGAATTCGAGAATTATAAAAAAAAAATCGTGAGATAAAAGAGGATAACCGGGACTCAGTGAATAACCAACGGGCAATCTGAGCTAAAAGAGTAAAACATGATAACCTAACAATAATAATACGAATAATGAATAAAACAAATTGGCAATAACATAATGATAATCAAAAAATGTTATGGTGATACTTAAAGTAATAATTAATAATATGAGAACAATCAATTGAAGGATGGCGAATAATATTGAAGGGAATAAAGGCTAAATGATAGTAGTACTGAGATACCAGATAAGACTAGCCAGTAATCCTGATATAGTATTTGAATAATAATAACACTAAAAGTAAACAAAACGTTAAAGGAGTGACAAACAAGAATCGACGAAGAACCATCAAGTTGGGTAAGGAAAGGATACTAGAGACTAGTTATATGATATCCATGTGGGATTAATAGGACGTAACGAGAAAGATAAAACTGTTAATAATAATAATGCAAGGATCCTGAAACTTAATAATAATAATAATAATAATAATAATAATAATAATAATAATAATAATAATAAATATAATAATAATAATAATGATAATAAATATTAACAATAATAATAATAATAATAATAATAATAATAATAACAATAAAATAAGAGCGAACTACTAGTAATAAGAATTATGCTTATGAATAAAATGAATGATAACGGAAAACCACATTCTCAATTTCAGTAAATAGGACTCATTTAAGTACGTATGGATTCCTGGATAAGAAGTAGTTTCACGAGAAAAAAACGTGAAAGTAATCCAATGAAGGGAAGTAGTATGTTAAGCCTATAACAGAAATTAATAATATGTTCAGTTATACAGCAGTTACGCCAACACGGAGGATAGGAATTATTTTAACACCGCGAGAAATAAAGAGTGACAACAGTTACAGTGAAGAGGGAAGGATGTGCATTATCCAACTTAGTTAAAATTGTATTCGTAAAAGAGAACGAACGAGGGAAATGGGAACTTAGGAGAAAATTATAAACTTTCTGAAACGCAATGAAGAATAGGACGGGCGTTGAAAGATTTTCTCAGAATTACCAAGTACCAAGCATGAAGAAATGATCGGAAACAAATTAATTTATTCCCTTAGCAATTTAGAAGATGATAGTTGGGTGTCTTAATCGATCTAGTGGAGAGTATTATTACTAAAAATTTGGGAAACAAAGGGCTACACTGAATATATTTCTAATGAAAATTACACAAGAATTATTATACTCGGCTGATCGTGTCACTCGACTGAGATGCACACAGGAGGAAACAGAGAAAGAATCCCGGCCAGGATCTCTCTCTCAGTACACCTTGACAACATATCAGTGGGGATGGTGACCAGTGGGGAATAGACACACACTTATGGGATATGGAACTTATTTAGATTAGTAAATGACCACTAGATCGCTTTAAGGCTCGCCAGACTTGGGCCCACAAATCACTCGGAACCATATAAACATAGAATCGAGCAAATAGACTGCAACCTGGGTCAATCATGGCTAACTGATGTTAGGCAGAAATCACAAAGAAACATTAGTTGATACCCGGGATTAAGAAGTGGGTTGAGCAAGAAACGAATCCCGTCTAGGAGAATATGATTTAATCCACTTCTCAACACAGTAGTTGTTCGGTGAGGCACCAACAGATTTACTAATGTACCCGAGGTTAGGAAGCGAGGTGAGCAAGAAACGAACCCAGTCTAGGAGAATAGGATTTAATCCACCTTTCGACTCAGTAGAGTTCGGTGAGGCACCAATAGGCTTTCTAATAGGATTATTGAAGATCAATTCTCAGGCAACAGACTTAGAGAATCCGGATATAGCAAGGGTAATATACTACCTCGAAGCCGTGCCTGGCCTATACTAGAGCCACTGCGGGCTTCCTCCCTAAGGCGTGCCTTGGGATATGCTAGAGCCACTGGGGTAGAGATGTGAGCAGCGACCCTTAGGAGGAAACAGTGCATAGATGGGAGAAAGAGAGGAATATTAGGAGTTTAGGGAGTGTGCAAGTTGGAAAGTGGGACACACCCGTAATGATAGGATCTGGAGTCACAGACCTCCTTGGTGATCCAGGGGCACTGGCCATAGCAACTTGTCGGCTTGGCACTGACGTTAAGGACCATGGAACAACAGCAGATAGAGAGGTAGGCATCGGGGAACGAATATTGAACGAGAACACGGATTCTCGAGAAAATAAACATTTGTCAAACACTCGGGTGATAAGAAGCAAGGTGAGCAAGATACGAACCCCGTCACGGGAAATCAGATCAAATCAACCCCCAATGACGCAACGGTGATTCGGTGAAGCCATCAGATATCAAAGGAAAATTCTAAAGGATCAGAACGAGACGGTGTGTTAGGAGAAACTCGGCCCCCTTTGGCAGATTCCGACGTGAACCTCTTTCCTTGAGATGATCCGCCCGACTAACCTCATGCCCCCTTGGAATGGGACGGACCTCCTTCTATATGTCATTGTGGCGATCTGCTCGACGACCTGGCTAACACGACTATGAAACAGTGCTAGGAAAGCACAATTGAGAATGAGGAAGACGGAACTCGGGCCACCTTTGGCAGATTAGGACATTAACTCTTTTCCTTGAAGCGATCCGCTCGACTAATCTAGGGCCCCCTTTGAATGGGAGGGACCTCCTATACGCCATTGAGGCGATCCGCTCGACGAGCTGTCTAGGGCCTCCTCGTATGAGATGATGATGCCAGGAAAATCTGCCGGTGTTGAGAAAAGCGGAAAGAAATACCGCGAAGGGAAATACGTAACAACAGGTAGAATATGGTCCCAGCGAATAGATAACAAATGCTAACAAAATAACATCGGCAACACTAGTCCACTAGAGGGAGCAGGAAAATCATTGAGGAAGCATACATACACACGATTGTGCTATTGACAAGTAGAGCCTAGAGAGACAGATTGACCTAGGATGGAAAGGAAGAAGACGACCAAAAAACGAGAGATTAAATATCTAAGGTGGTGTCAATAAGTTTAAGCACATAAGCAGTCTAAACTAAATTAGAACCCCCCTAAGATACAGAGCAGGTACAGGAAGGAGGAGTCGTTCCGAGTGAAAGAAGAAGTAAGCAAAGTACCCCCTGGAGTAGGACGTGTATAAATGATTCACAGTGAAAGGAGGGAAAACGACCCCAATTAAAAAATGATAATATGTATATAATGACAAATGAGGGAAGTTTAGAGGAAGTGGCTGAATTCAAATACCTAATAACAATAATCACAAATAGGAACGAGATGCACAAAGAAATTAAACATAGACTCAATTATGGAAATGCGTGCTATTATGCATTGCAGAGACTTCTGAGGTCCCAACTCCTTTCAAAAAACGTTAAATATATATAAAACTATTATTCTACCAGTTAAATTATATGGGTGCGAAACATGGACTCTTACTGTAAGGGAGGAAAGGAGATTACAAGTATTTGAGAATAAAGTACTTAGAAATATTTTTGGACCAAAGAGAGATGAACAGACAGGTGATTGGAGAAGACTACATAACAATGAGCTACATGGTCTTTATAGGAAGCCAGATACAATGAGAACAGTTAATTCTCGTAGACTGCGATGGGCAGGATATGTTGTACGTATGGGGAGTGAAAGACTTGCATGGAAGGTTCTTGCAGGAAAGCCAGAGGGAAACGCCCAGTTGGTAGACCAAGAATGAGATGGGAGAATAACATTAACTATGATTTGAGGGAAGTAGATTATACAGGTAATGATTGGAAAGCATTAGATCAGGATAGGGATGTATGGAGAGCTTATGTCCGCGCGGTCATGAACCTACGGATTCGATAATGCCAGTAAGTAAGTATGTAATAGGAAATCAGGGAAACCCCGGGAGTAAGAAGTAGAGAAAAAAAGAGAAGTTTAAATATTCATGTACATAAAGAAAAAATCAGGGAATAAAGTATACAAAACTAAAAATAAATGTATAAAACTTCAACAGTCAGCTATGAGAATTGTCATTCAGACTAACTGTTAGGTGAGGTCATGGTGTAAAGCACATCGAATCAGAAGTTAGGGCAGCAGGAGGGAGGATGAGGACAAGGACTCATGTTACTTAACCTCACGGTGCATTTTGAAAGTTGAGTCGGTACTGATTAAGAAATTAAAACGTAGCGGATTGAAATAGTAATAGTAAGATCAGATGATCTGCAAAATTAGACCGATGAAAAATGAAAACCTGAATCCCTGTCCAGACACAAGTAGCCTTAATATCATGTCTCAATTCAAGTACAATTATGGCTAAGAAAAGGAAAAGTTAATAAATAGAGGCCAGTTAATTCAGAAGTGGGGAAAGGAAAATAATGCTCTCAAACTCAGGACCCTAAGGAAACGATGACAGAAATTCAGGATGCGAGTATTGATGGGTAATTATAAGGTCTAATTCGACATTGATTAAGTAGCATTTACATGATAAATACGTATAGTATGTAATGTCCTTTCGAGTGATGTGAAGGCGAGTGCACCCAGTCGAACCCAGGACTTTATTATAAAGAAGGGGACTAGACAAACCTTTAGAATTAGACAACATTTTGGGCTTCTAAATATAGCAAAAATCAACCGATTTAAGCATGGAAATTATGTGAATATATAAACCTGAAGTACTGTCAAAATGAAAGTTTTAGGGAAGATTAAAAATATGATATTAGAAACTGATATTTCTTGTTTATGAATATACAGAATTGATAGGCATAAGAGCACTCTTTTCCATTTCCAGTTTAAAATCTAGCAACACCAACAGATAAAACAAGGATAGATTTTGTATAGGAAAGAGGTTGACGGTTTTAAGATTAATGCAAAATACAAAATTTGTTGTTTGAACCATTGAGATATGACCAAGTAGGAGTAAATTTAGGGGAACTCAAACCTAGGAAAAATTATACAAAGTAAAGATGTACATGATTGCTAAAAAGTTCGGGGCTTTAGCTTAAATAGAGATACAATTCTTAGTTAAGAAACAAGGATTTGTTTTTAAGACTCCAGGAGGTACTATTAATTCATCTCTAAAAGTCCATATGGAGTTTATTAAGAAAAAGGTAGTGTAGATCTGTAGTATTTAAATAAATATTAAAAAACAAAAAAAAACAATAAGACAAGTAAAGACCCTTGGCACAAGAAGAACGACTACGCACATGCACTCACTCTATGAACACGACTGGGCTAACGACGAATGTTCAGTCATCTAGGACATTCCCCACACTACTTCAGCTGGAGAGAAACTTGGTCAGATAAGTTGATGCCGGAACAACGGAGGAAGTCAGGACCTATGCGAGCACAACTTCACTACAACAGAGACACAGTCATTCAACATGGAAAATGTCCACCAGTCAATACGGTGCGACATGAGATACCAAGCAAATAACTTAACCATATCAAACCGAATCTCTGATGGTCCTTAGATTGTATAAAAATCCCTAACCTGCATTCTAGTGTTGGGGTAATGTAGAGATACCACCAGAATAATAAACACAGATATTCTATTAAACCTATCCTCATGATAATCCATGGTTCCCAATAGGAATTAGCTGGTCACGAGAACTTCAAAGAAAGACCCAAGTACCTGGCATGGCTCTCTCCCGACTGAAGAAAGATACCATCACAGAACGTGGTTTCAGACATTGGAGTCAACCAAGGATGCTGAAGAGAGAGATCAACATGAGCTGCTGACATGCCAAGGCGACAAACAACATAGTGCTTTACGTTTCTCGATGTGGCAGGGCTAATGTAAAAGCTTAGTGATATGAAGAAAGTGATAAGCTCTAATTACAGAATTTAGGAAAAATAATAAATACAAATTCAAAATTAAAGCGTGGAAAAGTAACTCGTATGAAAAAAAAATAGCCAAGACAATAGAACTTAGCAACAAGAAAAATGAAAAGAAGGGGTAATAAGAATATATAATTTGTGTTTTGTGTATATCTTCTTGTTTCAGGTGCAGAGTTACAAGCTAATCCATTTTTTTTCAGGATATCTATGATATTTTGAAAGCCAGATAAATGTGGTATTGATATAAAATATAAATGTATGAAAACGTCTGTGCCCATATAGAGGAAGGGAACTGCGGTTAATTGTGGGGAGGAAATGGATTAACTTGAACACACTAATTTCTTTGACTATGTAAAAGTGTTGCTGTTAAATTTCCTGTTTATTAATAGTATTTTGAAAAGGGTTAAGTAGTCTTTAGGAACAGGGGATAAACCTAATCTGTAGTGTCAAATGTAACAAAAAACCAGATCACCTAGAAAGCTTTGTGCGTAGTTAAGTACACAACTTCAGGGGCCCAAAAAAGGTCTTTAAAAGACCCTTTATTGGGTTTGAGAAAGGGGGGAAATGTTACGAATACATAGATTATATTTCATATATTAATTTAATTATTCCATATAAACCAGTTGGTGAAATATAAAGCATTTAGACATATTATATTTCAGGATAGAATTTTGATTATGACAGGAACAAAGTTGCAAGGCTAACTGTAAATCTCTGCATTTAGACTATAGGTACAGTTAGTTATAGCTGGGGGAGCAGAAGCTTAGTATATAAACCTTGCAAAATATGGGACTCGTGTCTGTTGAAGCAGTGAGGTGATGGGTGAGTCTGCATACCATGTTTCTTAATGAAATGTACCTAGCACAATTGGAAAGGGAATCAAGTATCTTAAATAGTTTAATACTATATTTCAAAGAGTAAGAGTTATTAGATAATTATTAGAATGTATATTACGGTAAATTCGTAAACCCACATACCCCTCTCTCCAAATTCAAGAAAGTTAGAATGTAGGTTTTCTTAATATAAGCTGAGATTAGTTATTTAGGGTTAGAATTCTAAGGGTTGTTGTAATCATTATACGCTAGAAATAAAATAGTTAAAATAAATAAAAAACTCCACAAACGCCGAACCATATTCCTACTGCCACGCAAACGGACCTATTGACCCCAGACCAAGGGCTCGAATCCTGCAGAATCCCTCTCCTGACACCTGTACCACCCTCTGTATTTGCCGCTTTCAACTCTAGATCCGAGGGAGAGGATGCCGATTCGGAGTTTTCTGAAATTGACAACCCCAACCCAAACGATCCTCCTTGGGAACCCGAACATCCCATACCAGAGGTCATAGTCCCTCGTGAGGTAAACTCCAACAGGCCAGGAGGAGAGGTAGAAGTTAGAGACCTTATTGAATTTTCAGAATCGGAAAATTAACTCTTTTTAGGTCTAGATTCAAATCACGTAAATATCAACATATCGCAAGTACAACCGCGGTATGCCTTAAGGCAACGGCCTGTAGAAAGACCCGCAAAACTATAACAATGTTGGACAGACGAAATAAAGATGAGGCATTTTATAGATAATTTAAATGGCACCCGAACCTTCTCTGAATACTTAAAATAATTAAAAGATTTTCTAGGGAGATCAAGGAAATTTTAAATCACATACCTTTACGTAAGTTGTTGGAACCTGTCTACATAATATAAGTCTAATACACGAACATAAATATGTGAGTAAGGCATGCTCGGCGTACACCCTAACCATATATACATATGTAAAAAAGCTAGGAAAAATCAAACAAAATTAATAATCTACCATGAAAAAAAAATAATAACAACAATGTAAGATTGTAAATGCTGAGTTACTGGCTAGTACCAGGACATATGGCGAGCAGAATAGGAAATTAGGTCGGTTTCTTATACCGCATGGGGCACGCCGTAGCGTAGTGGTTAAGGCACTGAGCTACAAGCCGGAGGATCGAGGGTTCAAGTCCCGTTGGGGTCAGGATTTTTAAATTGACCCAAACCCTCTGGCGGCACTATGGCCCTGGGTCGACTCACCCTCTAACGGAAATGAGTACCAGACGCTTGTTCTGGTGGTAAAGGCGGCCGTCACGCAGGGCTGACAACCCGGCTGACATAAAGTGCCGATTGTCTAGAAAAAATGGGAGCCTTAACCTCCTACTACCCCAAGGGTCTCCGGGCCTGTTGTGGGATCACTTTACTTTTTTTCTTATACCGCATACCAAAGTCTGTACAGAACCTACAAATTCCTGCAGACCTAACGGTTTTTGTGAGTCACCCGTCTTCAACTCACGTTGAAGCCAATATTAGTTGACTACCGTTATCCGCATTCCTCTCCCGCTCGAGGCGCTATTAAACTTTAACTAATATTAAAATATATTTTAGGGATATATAGGCCCTTTTTACGCTACCGAAGTGTTAATAGTCACCTAATTTATAACAATTCGCATGGAAAGTGAATGGTTCTGGGTTCAAATCCCAGTCTGAGCGTATATTTTTGTCTTCAAATATAATTTATCCACCATTGAGGCGTATGAAAGGAATAATAAAAACACCGAAAGAGGTCATACTGGCTTTATAATGTAATGTCAAATTCCCAACAAAATGTCTTCTTAATAAAGAAGCCGCCATTTGCAAGATCGAAGGCAACGGTTCCATAGCATTTGGCATTCGGGAATTAACAGTGTATATAGGAGAAAAAATTGTGTTTAGATTGGAGTTTCTCAGGTAGCTCTGTTAGTAGAGCATTCATATAGAAAGTGGAAATTCCTGGGTTCAAACCCCTTCAAATATAATTTATCCATCATTGAGGTGCATGAAATGAATAACAAAACGTCAATTATATGGTTTAGAGAATTTTAAGGAACAGTGACTTTAAATACAAGAAATGCAATGAGGGCAGAATATTTATCATAAGTAATGCCACGAGTGATTTCCAAATTATCGATAAATTCACGACTCACGAAGTGAGGAGCGAACTTATGTAGAGAATTAAGAAATCAAGAGTGGCATTTGTTAGGACTATTTAACGAATAAAATTCAACTGTTTACTCACAAATCATTATTTAACTATAGTTATTTTAAAATAGTTATAAATTTAATGTAAACGGCGATGTTTGAAAACAAATGAGAAGCGATTGGTACGCTTCATCTGCTTCTTTTGTTTATCACTGCAACCCGATAATACTATTTATTGCCAAAGGAACGCAATATTGTAAGAATGCTCTCTAGTGGAGAAAAAATTAAACACATCAAACTGTATATTAATTCATTTCTGATGTATGATGTAAATATGACAATTATATTTTTCTGGATTATTACCTGGGAAAAAATACTTTCAAGAAAGTGCAAACTGTGGTTTCTTTTTTTTTTTGGTGGCATAATCAATTGCTACAAATGTTTTTATATTAACTCCTGCAAGCGCTATGTGTTGACATCCATGCACTATATATACAATCTTGGTAGCCGTATTTCTTACAGAGTCAGTCACTGCAAAATAATGGTCAGACCCGTTCAGAATATTAAAAAGGAGGAGCTTTCTTTAATATGGTAAATTTAATATTGAAAAATATTTGGTGAAACACGACTGTGATTGGCTGTAAGACAGAAATCATTGAAACGTGATTGGTCATTGACTCCCATTTGGGGAATGAGTTAAATAGTCATAGAAAGGGGGTATAGTTGCAACTTTGTAAATTTATCGTAATGTGTGTATTAATGCGTAATTATTTCTTTCAGTCCAGAATTATTCGAGTAATGCTATCTGAAGTGTGCGTGTGCTTGCATGTGAGATGAAATAGTTAGAGTGGTAGGTCTTTGCAATTTTACGAATATTGCCGATTGGTAGTAACATATCTACCATCATATAATCCATTCACTTTAGTGTACAAGTAAATTGTTAAAACTGTTTGAAGTAGATTGCTTTATGATATTGTACTGTATTATTAATTTAGACTTACATTTATACTCTGAAAGGTGTTTACAGAAAAGTAAGACAATGAAGCTTTGAGGGTATATTTTAGGATTTTGTATTGACAATCTCATGGATTCTTATTCTTTAGCTTGTTGCAAAATTGTGAAGTAACTGTAGGAGGCATTGATGAGCTGAAAGAATGAATAAAATATATTAAAATTATGATAGTATATGTTATTTTTTTATCAGACCTTAAAAATTGCAAGCTGCAATATACTAGATAACCATAAAACGAATGAAAGGGTCATTCCTTACGAAACAGTATGATGCAAAACATGAACTCCAAATTCGTTCAAAATTTTATATTTAACTGTCACAGCTTATATATGATACATGCACGGAATCATGTTTCCAATAACTACTTTTAGAATTTAAATTAAAATTCTTTATACCTCACCTCATATCCAGTCTTCTATTTACACCGGTTTCAAAACCTATGTGGTTTCATCTTCAATAATATTTCGACTGATGTTATACAATTCAAGAGAACTGCTTCTTACTCCCTTTGTTGGTGTGTCGATGAACCTCCGAATTAAATAAAATTACCGAGAATTAAAAAAATCCATAAGTTTTTCTTTCTTGTTTTCTGAATGTGGATTTTTTTTCTCAAACTGTGTGCTCTTTTAGTTTTTCTATTTGATTAATTAAACTAACTTTTATATTAATTAGATATTTCAGACCAAAAAAAGAAAGAATCGTCTTTGTTAAGGTCATGTGTGAGGGTGTCGGCGGGATGCCCATATTTTATAGTGCTGTCTGGAGTTCAATGTTGCAGTGATTTTTGAATGTGTACAAGTAATTTACAGTTCCATAAAAATGTCCTTCAAATTATTTAAATAAATGCGAAAAATATAAAAGTACGCGAATAATTCTGAATGAAGCAATTTAAAAAAAATGAAGTATGCGAGGTGTCTGTCAGCAATTTTATAATTGATTTAAATGCTTGAGAAAAAAATCATAACGAAAACTCAATCAAGTTATTTAAAGCAATTGAAAAATGACATTCAAGCAGGAGAATTTATCATTATTGAAAAACTAAGAAAATTACAATTCACATCAGGATACTATGCACGTGGTCACTGGGATTATTCACAAGCAACAGTACACCCATTTTATATATATAATTATCTGTACATGTGTTTGTCACTGAACTCCACCTAAACGACTGAACTGATTTTGATGAAATTGTGTGTGTGTGGGTCCCACAATGGTTTAGATTCACAATTGGACCATCTGAAACCATTAAACCATAAAGTACACTTGCAGTGAAAATTTAAACTCGCTCTAGCGGTCACATTTTTCACAAGGGAACTTAGTATATCGTATTAAAATAAACCGAGGTAGACATTGTCAAAAAATGAGAGACATCCGACAATTAGAAGTGAAGGTTTATTTGAAACCCCGAAATCATAAACAGCTTAAACGATTGGACCGATTTTGATAACATTTTTTGTTCGTGTTTGAGTGGGTGTTTCAGATTCACAATTTGACCCTCTAAAACCATTAGGTGTAGGAGTTCACCTTAATTTAAAATTTCTTCTAGCGGTTAAAATTTTCGATGTTTCACAATGAAACTCAATATATCCTAATAAAATAAACCGAAGTAGTTAATATCAAAAAATGAACAAAATCCGATAGAAGTAGAGGTTTATCTGAAACCCAAAATTAAAAACTGATTAGCAACCGCCATGTTTGCTTCGTGTCAGCGTAAACCATGCAATTTAATTATCCTTTCATTATAATTTATTTAGACGTTGCAATGCACGCTGTGCATTAGCTAGTAGTATATTATAAAAAATTGGTTGATGACACTTTTTAAATTGTTTTGTTTTTCTATAACATGTATTATTTAACTTACGATAGTGCAGGGATCATCTTTTCCAGAAAAAAAAATCTCATGTCTGAAATGTAAATTAAGACAAATATATTTCAGCAATAGAGCAGCAGGGCAATATAAAAAAAATATTTTTTTATAAATTCTGTGAATCATGAGAAAGATTCATATCTTGGTAGAATTGCATTTTTTGTCACAAGCCATGAAAAAGGCCCTTGTTAGTGTGTTGGCAGGACAATTAAGCGATTAGCTTCATATGTTAGTCTGCGGGGTAAGCAAACTAGTACTGAAGAACTTGAATGGGAATTGATTAAAATTCAATGTTTCCATATGTATATTTAAAAAATAAAATAAAACTGCAGATCATTTATTGAATGTTGAGAGATTTATTATGTAATTTAATCGGAGATTTTTACCATAAAAATATATACATAAATATGTAATAAAAGTACCATACCGTTGATCCGATTGTGATGAGGTTTTTCAGAAAAGTTCAGGAGATTCCAAAGCTGAACATAGGCTATAAGAGAGTTGTGATAGTCAACTCCTACACCCTTAAAAATCGTCATTTGTAGTGGAAAACGTGAAAAAAGTAGCTCTTTGGACCCTTAAATGGCTTACGCTGCCTGAACCATAAGAAATACACAAAATTAATGTACACAGAAATGAATATCGCGAAAAGCTGTACAAAAAAGTCCGCGACAGCATATATTTATCTCTTACGGATATCTTAAATTAACCATTTATGTCTTTAATTGAAATCAAGACAAAAATACCGATTCGGGTGAATTTTTGATCTTTATTATTCACAAAGACAGTCCCGCGCTGTAGCCGAGCGGTTAAAGCATGAAGTCTTCGCGCAGAAGTAAGGGACTTACGCTGGTTCGAGTCTCCAAAGAGGAAACATTTTTTCTCATGGAATTTCGGCCAGTACCGGACATGTGCACAGTGTGCCAGAAATGAAAAATAGTTTGAAAAATAGTATTTTCACTCACTACAATCAATGTATCTTTTTTAATCGCTTATTATTAGCATAACTTCTACCTATCTATCTATCTATCTATCTATCTATCTATCTATCTATCTATCTATCTATCTATCTATCTATCTATCTATCTATCTACCTATCTATCTATCTATCTATCTATCTATCTATCTATCTATCTATCTATCTATCTATCTATCTATCTATCTATCTATCTATCTATCTATCTATCTATCTATCTATCTATCTATCTATCTATCTATCTATCTATCTATCTATCTATCTATCTATCTATCTATCTATCTATCTATCTATCTATCTATCTATCTATCTATCTATCTATCTATCTATCTATCTATCTATCTATCTATCTATCTATCTATCTATCTATCTATCTATCTATCTATCTATCTATCTATCTATCTATCTATCTATCTATCTATCTATCTATCTATCTATCTATCTATCTATCTATCTATCTATCTATCTATCTATCTATCTATCTATCTATCTATCTATCTATCTATCTATCTATCTATCTATCTATCTATCTATCTATCTATCTATCTATCTATCTATCTATCTATCTATCTATCTATCTATCTATCTATCTATCTATCTATCTATCTATCTATCTATCTATCTATCTATCTATCTATCTATCTATCTTCTATCTATCTATCTATCTATCTATCTATCTATCTATCTATCTATCTATCTATCTATCTATCTATCTATCTATCTATCTATCTATCTATCTATCTATCTATCTATCTATCTATCTATCTATCTATCTATCTATCTATCTATCTATCTATCTATCTATCTATCTATCTATCTATCTATCTATCTATCTATCTATCTATCTATCTATCTATCTATCTATCTATCTATCTATCTATCTATCTATCTATCTATCTATCTATCTATCTATCTATCTATCTATCTATCTATCTATCTATCTATCTATCTATCTATCTATCTATCTATCTATCTATCTATCTATCTATCTATCTATCTATCTATCTATCTATCTATCTATCTACTATCTATCTATCTATCTATCTATCTATCTATCTATCTATCTATCTATCTATCTATCTATCTATCTATCTATCTATCTATCTATCTATCTATCTATCTATCTATCTATCTATCTATCTATCTATCTATCTATCTATCTATCTATCTATCTATCTATCTATCTATCTATCTATCTATCTATCTATCTATCTTTCTATCTATCTATCTATCTATCTATCTATCTATCTATCTATCTATCTATCTATCTATCTATCTATCTATCTATCTATCTATCTATCTATCTATCTATCTATCTATCTATCTATCTATCTATCTATCTATCTATCTATCTATCTATCTATCTATCTATCTATCTATCTATCTATCTATCTCTATCTATCTATCTATCTATCTATCTATCTATCTATCTATCTATCTATCTATCTATCTATCTATCTATCTATCTATCTATCTATCTATCTATCTATCTATCTATCTATCTATCTATCTATCTATCTATCTATCTATCTATCTATCTATCTATCTATCTATCTATCTATCTATCTATCTATCTATCTATCTATCTATCTATCTATCTATCTATCTATCTATCTATCTATCTATCTATCTATCTATCTATCTATCTATCTATCTATCTATCTATCTATCTATCTATCTATCTATCTATCTATCTATCTATCTATCTATCTATCTATCTGCCTGCCTGCCCGCTTGCCCGCATGCCCGCCCGCCCGCCCGCCAACCCTCCCGCCCGCCCGCCCGCCCAACCGCCCGCCCGCCCGCCCGCCCCGCTCGCACGCCCGCCTGCCTGCCTGCCTGCCTGACTGATCTTATTCTGTAAAATAATAAAACTAAAAAATAAAAAATAATTATTCTTAACAAACTAAAACAACACGCTTTATTAGAAAACAGAAATAAAAATGTAAAATAATTTTACTTATCGACACGCTTGGGATAAATAATTTTACCATGAAAAGCGTGATGTGCTCTTTATGATTTTACATTTTTTTCTTAGAGACTTTACGTTTACCAATATCTGTTTATTAACAAAAATATTAATTGATAAAGAGCATCCCACGGTTTTGATGGTAAATTATTTATCCCAATCGTGTTGAATGTTAAACTTATTTTTCATTTTTTTAGTTCTGTTTTCTAATAAAGCGTGTTGCTTTAGTTTTGTAAAACTATTATTTATTTGATTTTGTGACGATTCCGGCCTGCATTCTAGAAATAAATAATAGTTTTAAAAGACTAAAACAACACGCTTTATTAGAAAACACAACCAAAAAAATGAAAAATAATTTTATTTTCCAACACGCTTGGGATAAAGTTAAAGTGGTCAACAAAAACATCTCCAACACATATAGAATTAAACTAGAGTTATCAACAAAAAGAAAATAATTTTACCATCAAAAGCGTGAGGTGTTCTATATCAATAAATATATTTTAAAATGAACAGATATTGGTAAAAGTAGAGTCTCTAAGAAGAAAATGTAAAAATCATAAATAGCGCGCCACGCTTTTGATGGTAAAATTATTTACTTTTTGTTGATAACTCTACTTTAATTCTATATGTGTTGGAGATGATTTTTTTGTTGACCACTTTAATTTTATTCCAAGCGTGTTGGAAATTAAAACTATTTTTCATTTTTTTTTCGGGTTTCTAATATATTGCGTGTTGTTTTAGTTTTTTAAAACTATTATTTATTTTTTAGTTTTAATATTTTACAGAATAAGATAAATTCTATACTATTGTAGTATGAGCTAACAGTTATACTCTTCTAAAAAAACTCCTCCCATCCGGATTTGAACCAGCGACCTATTGAAATTATATACCACTAGAGTTCACCGCTCTATCACCTGAGCTCTTACAACGATTGGCTAAAATGTCGCAGGTTCAAAACCGGCTGGGAGTTTTTTAGAAGAGTATCGAATTAAAAGATATTTACATTTTTATCTTATTCTGTAAAATATTAAAACTAAAAAATAAAACATAAATAATAGTTTAAAAAATTAAAACAACACGCTTTATTAGAAAACCGAACTAAAAAAATGAAAAATAATTTTAATTTCCAACACGCTTGGGATAAATAATTTTACCAACAGAAGCTTCTAATGATTTTTACATTTTCTTCTTAGAGACTTTACTTTTACTAATATCTGTTTATTATCAAATATATTAATTGATAAAGAGCACCCCACGCTTTTGATGGTAAAATTATTTATCCCAAGCGTGTTGGAAATTAAAATTATTTTTCATTTTTTTTAGTTCGGTTTTCTAATAGAGCGTGTTGTTTTAGTTTTTTAAAACTATTATTTATTTATTTTTTCTAACATCTGGCCGGAATCATGAGAAAATAAAAAAAGTGTATTTGTATCTATGTAACGGAATCTTTGAACACGATTTTCACCCACTTAGAAACATTGGATGGATTTGAAACTTTGTATACTTGTAAGGGACCGGTGGTAATACAATAATTTCATATTTATTTTCTAACATCCTGGCCGGAATCATCACAAAATAAAAAAAAGTGTCTTTGTATCTATGTTACAGAATTTTTGAACACGATTTTCAGTCACTTAGAAACATTGGATCGACTTGAAACTTTGTATAGTATAAAGGACCCATGACAATTCAATATTTTCATATTTGGTTCTAAACGCCTGACCAGAATTGGCAGAAAATAAAAAAAAAGTGTATTTGTATCTATGTAACGGAATCGTTGATCACGATTTGCACCCACTTAGAAACATTGGATCGACTTGAAACTTTGTATACTTGTAAAGGACCCGTGATAATACACTAATGTCATATTTTGTTTCTAAAATCCTGGCCAGAATCATCAGAAAATGAAAAAAAATTGAAAACTTGTATAATAGGTTGCGGACTTGTCGACTTTTTATTCAATCGTTGCAAGAGCTCAGTTGGTAAAACGGTGAAATCTAGTGGTATATAATTTCAGTAATCCATAGGTCGCTGGTTCAAATCCGGCTGGGATGATTTTTTTAGAAGGAGTCCCGTACTCTTTAATGTAATGACGTCAGACATCGGAGAGACTATAGACACAAGAAATGTTAAGCTACTCATGTACGCAGACGACATGATCATCCTCTCTAGGAATCAAGGAGACCTCCAAACAGCCATGGTGAACATTAGGATATGGGCACTTGAAAACTTGATGGAAATAAACAGCGCCAAAACAAAGGCAATGAAATTCAGGAAAGGAGGAAGGCTGGCTAATAAGGACCATCTTATATGCGGAGGAGAAACCCTGGAATTCGTATCAAGCTACAAATACTTGGGGGTCACCTTACAAACAACTGGAACCGCTTTCTCACTTCATATACAGGATCGAGCAACAGCTGCAACGAAAGCCATGTACGATATCCCTAAACTTCAAAGACTAACATTCTCAATTGCAATGAAACTCTTCAACCTTAAAGTAATGCCGGCCGCAAAATACGGAATCCAGCTAATATGGAATTACTTGACGGCGAAAAAAATCTTAAGAAACTGGAGAACGTTAAATCAAGGTTTCTCAAAAGAGCACTGTCAATTTCAAAATATACAAGAAATAGTTATACCTATACAATAGCCCAGGAATCCTTCTTCATCGAAGATATCAGACACTGCTTCAAACTACCGGAAACGCAAGCACACAGAATCGTCATCGAGGAGAGACAGAACAAAGCCGCCGAGATAACGACAGAAATTATGGAAGCAGACGCAATGAAAACAGAAACCTGGAAGCAACCGAACTTCGAACTTCGACACCTGTACACACGTTTCGCAGCCCATGGATTTCGTGGGAATATATGCCTGAACAACATGTACCATGAACCCAAGGAGGACTGCGTCTGTAAATTATGCAACAATCCATGTCCCAAATATCATCTAGCGAAGTGTAAAAACAGGACTCTACCACTAAACACTGTAATTAAAGACTGGTAAAAAGCTAAATTAAATTTAATGTACACATTGTGTTTAATAAAGTGAAAAAAAAAAATAGAAGAGTGTTAGTGTTAGCTCATACTTCAATAGTATCGAATTTAAAGATATTCACATTTTTATCTTATTCTGTAAAATATTAAAACTAAAAAATAAAAAATAAATAATAGTTTTAAAAAAACTAAACAACACGCTTTATTAGAGAACCGAACTAAAAAAAATGAAAAATCATTTTAATTTCCAACATGCTTGGAATAAAATTAAAGTAGTCAACCAAAAAAATCACCTCCAACTCGTATAGAATAATACTAGAGTTATTAACAAAAATAAAATAATTTTACCATCAAGAGCGTGGGGTGCTTTTTATGATTTTTACATTTTTTTCTTTGAGACTTTACTTTTATCAATATATGTTTATTGTCAAATATATTAATTTATATAGAGGACCCCACGCTTTTGATGGTAAAATTATTTACTTTTGTTAATAACTCTAGTATTATTCTATACGAGTTAGAGTTGATTTTTTTGTTGACCATTTTAATTTTATCCCAAGCGTGTTGGAAATTAAAATTATTTTTCATTTTTTTAGTTCGGTTTTCTAATTAAGCGTGTTGTTTTAGTTTTTTAAAACTATTATTTATTTATATCCTACTAGCTAATGCCCGGAGTGCGCTGTTACGCCTAAATAAATGAAATATGACTTTTAAATTTTTGTATCAGGTAAACTCCTACACCTGATGTTTTTATAGCAAAAACGCTCGCCGTACCTGAAAATGTGTATACACAAAGTTATACGTTTCGATGAATCAAACATGGCGGTTTACTAGAGTCAATACTTATTTTCTGATTTCAGGTAAACCCCCACTTAAAACGATCGGATTTCTCTGAGTTTTGGTTAATAATTACATCGATTTATTTTAATATCATATGCTGAGTTTTATTGTGAAAAATCAACATTTGCGACCACTAGAGCAACTTTTTAATATTCGTTTTGGGTGAACTCCTACACCTAATAGTTTTGATCATTATTGATAGCGGCTAAAAAAAACTCGGCGTACTTGAAAATGTGATTGTACAAATTTTCATGAAGATCGGTTGAGGGGTTTAGAAGTCACAAACATGTGCAGGCTGAATTTTGACTGCTCTCTGTGATGTGCCCTTGGTCTACTTTTATACAAAATTTAACATTTTTATAAATTGACATAAAGGCAAGTATAATTTTATGTGACAATCCTTTCCGATTTAATTTTTCCCACAGTGCACTTCGATCCACAGTATCAAATGCCATCTTAAAATCAACGAATGCACAAAATAATATACCCCTCTTGTTTTGATATGTAAAGATTATTCAGTCATCATTATCACATCTAATTTTGGGTCTGACTTGGAGTCTAGTTGTTAAAGGTTTCACTGGATATCTTTTTTTTAACAATATAAGTCTTTTATCACACATTCTGCATACATGGGCAAACTCTTACGAAATTATATATATATATTTTTTTATTTATTTAATTCATTTTTTGTTCTAGTTATCAAAGGTTCATCTCTAATTTCTGCTGGCTCGAAAGTTTTCCTAAATATTTTTCTTTCGAAAACAAATACTTATGGTATTTCGCAATTTTCAAGGCTAAGTTCCGTAGGCATAATCTAACACGGGTCGTTTGGTACATTCTTACTTTAGTATTCTTGGATCCGAGAAGTGCATGATACGCTCTGTTGCCTAGTGTAATACCACATTCCTTGAGTTATTTCCATGTAAATATAGTGGTAGTAGTTCTTTGCTCCTGCACGTCCCGAGTAGGGTTTTGGGTGTAACTCACGTAACAACTAATGCTTCTGCGTGGTGTAGGATTTTTAATTAGAATATATAACAGTTCTTTGTTACGTATGTGTTTTTTCCTTCGTATTCTACAATATTTTGGGATGTTAGCTCCTGAAAATGTTAATGATAATCCATGCGCCACTTTGAAAGGAAAAGGAACTTTAATTTGTGGAGTTCGCCCGTATCCGATCCAAAATCGCGAGATTTTTCCTCATCTGTAAGACAAATTTCGGCAAACGTTAGTACCAAAACACTATCTGGCAATCATAATTCATTGTCATATTCGCCTTGTTCAGCATAAATGTGTGATTGAAAGGCTAGTCTTGTGCTGTCTCGGGTTTGACCCTGCGTTGAATATGTGTATGTTCCAGAGTTTAAACATGCTCTTCCAACAGTTCATGTCCGGATGGCATAGAAAACCTAAAAGTAGTATCTAAAAAGGGAGAGGTTAGCCCTTAATTGGTTCAATCAAATTTTTCATGCCAGCTTATTTAAATGCGTCGGACTGGAGTGAAAACAAATCACGCCTAAACATTATTTATTTTGTGTATATTGTTGTATAATATTTACAAATTTAAATATTTTTTAGTCACCCATTTTCCCACTATTTATCAAGAACATTAAACAAATGAAACCAGTATATCTTATAGGATACAATGCCAAATTAAGGATAAGAATTAAAGAAGACATGTGATATTTATTTGCATAAACAAGTTATTTTGAACAATTTGTTCGCTGAGTTATATACGAATAGTAAACTAAACTATTTCCTTGTCTATTGTCAATTATTGGTCATTTTCAAGACGGCTCCTTGTATATTATATGTTATGGTGTTTATGGGAGGCGAGGTCTTCATTGTAGTTTTCTAAACACGAAACTAATCCAATTTTAAACTATGAACCGTAGAAAATGTCGGATATATAGCACAAATAATTTCACTTTCTATAGAAAGAGTAGTCCACCGCTGGGGTTTCGAGATAGCGTGCTGCCTTGTCATGCAGCGGGCCCGGGTTCGATCCCCGATCGGGACAGTTTTTCTGGGTGAGGTTTTTATCGGGGTTTTTCCTCACCTGTGAGACAAATGTCAGGAAAACTTTAAGGCCCAAACGGTCCCCGAAATCATACGACTATCATCATCATCATCATCCTTATCATTATCAACATCACTATCATCCTTCACCGGTGTGGAAAGCAACGGGAAGCCACCACACCTACACAATTCCCTAGTAAAGCTGCAAAGCATGAAATTGCTATAATTGCAGTGAAGGACCTGCCTCCGGGCAGAATTACTATGAATGAATAGAAAGGGTATAAATTAATTAAATCGAAAAAATTTGACAACTGATAATTTTTCGTCCGACACGGTGGGTACCGTTCCTTTAATTGGTTGGGTTAATAGAAGAAAATAATCCAGCAAATCCTAAAGAAAAAATACTCGTTAAGTTTCTTTAACGCTAGGGGCGCTGATGTAACTTATCTCCTAGTAGATTATATCATATTCCTCTTCCATAACATGTTTCTTTTCTATTCGCCCAAGATTCCTTCAATATGAAGCAACAGAAGTGACAATATTTTACTCTTATTTCGCGTAACTTGTAAAATTCATAATAAATAAATAAATAGTTTTCTTGCTACCTACATTACCATAAACCTGTTTCAAACTGCACTACATATAGAACTCATTACTTTCTTTGAAAAGTAATAATGCGAAAGATCACTCAGTCTTCTTCTTCTTATTCTTCCGTATGCAGTATTGGGTGATGATGCCCGTTCTGCGACTACAAAAACTGATCTTTCCATCGGTTGAAGGGTCTTCCGAGGTCTCTTTTGCCTTTAGGGTTGAGGTGGTAAATCATCTTTGGTAAAGGGGAATTTGACATTCTCTGGACGTGTTGGAACCATTTAATCTGATAATTTTGTATATGTTCAGCGATTTCCCTACTATTCCACTGCATCCTTATCTCATCACTCTTCATTCTATCCTTTAAAGTTACTCCAGTTAGTGATCGGAGGAATCTCATTTGTGAACTATTAATGCGGGATTTATCTTTTGCTCGAAGTGTCCAGCATTCACTTCCATATAGTAGAGCAGGTTTGGCTATGGCATTATGAAATCTCAATTGGATTTCTTTCCTCGTTTGTTTTCCAAAATTTCTCCTAATTACACCATTTAGTCTGTTATATTTTTCTAAATTTGTTTCCACATCTTTTTGATTATGAAACTGTGATATATTATTACCTAAATAATTAAAGTGTGTTACTTGTTCTATTGGTTTATTATTTATTGTTATTTTTATTCTCGAAAGTCCCTTTCCAGTGATTGCCATGGATTTGGTTTTATTTTCAGATATTTTCATGTTGTATTTTTCCAGGGTATTCTGCATTTAAACACTGATCTCAGCAAATCATCTTCATACTCTGCTAGAAGTACGTGATCATCTGCGAAGATCATTGTTTTTGTATTTGATTTCCTCTACATATTTTTACTCCTGGGGGGTTTAGTTTTTTCCACTCCTGGACAATTTCATTCAGATATAGAATAAACAGTAATGGAGATAGTCCACATCCCTGTCTTAAACCTTGGTTAATTTCAAATTTATCTGTTATTTTCCCCATGATCTAACTTTACTTTTATAAATGTGGTTTCATATAAACTTTTTATAGCATTTATTAGATTATTGGGGACTTGGTAGCTTTCCAATATTTTCCACATTATGTCCCGCTTGACTCTATCATAGGCCATTTCAAAATCTAAAAATAATATATATAGGGGGATATTAAATTCTTTCAAATTTCAATTAGTTGTTTTACAACAAATATGGCGTCGATACACGATCGACCTTTTCGGAATCCACAATGTTCCTCTCCAATTTTATCTTCTGTGATTTTCTGAAGTTTTTGTTTTAAAATGGATGTATATATTTTAGATGCTGTTGTCAACAATGATATTCCTCTATAATTTGAACAGTTACTTTTTTCTCCTTTCTTATGGATGGGTATTACTAATGATGTTTTCCAGTCCTGACGTATTATTCCATGTGCCCATATATCATTACAAATTTTTACCAATCTAATATAGAGTGGTTTCCCACCATATTTCAAAAGCTCCATTGGTATACCATCTACTCCACTAGCTTTTTGTTATTTTTCATTTCCTTTATAGTTTCTATCACTTCGTCCAATGTTATAGCATTATATTCTTCTGTAGGACAGGGAGGTGTATTTGTTTCTTCTTCCTCTGCATATGATAACTGTCTGAAATGCTGTGCCCATTGTTCTGCTGTCATTCCATTTATAGCCAATTTATCCGTACACTCTTCTTTTAATCGCTGGAATACTTTGAAACCATATATTTTTGCTCCTGTGACATCTCTTTCTATATTTTTTATAAAACTTTCCCATCCTTCATTTTTTAATTTTCTGGATAATGTTCTGACTCTTTTGATTCTATTCTATCATTAATAGTCCCAGAATTAAGCCATTTTAAATAAGCTATCTTCTTATTACTGATTGCTTCTTTTATTTCTTAATTCCAAACTTTCAATCGATTTTTTAGTCTATTTTTGGAGGTTCCGAAACATTCATTTTGCTGCTTTTTTTATTGATTCTTTTAATTTTATCCAATCTATTTCTACATAACTCTTGGTTTCAAGTTTTGTTTTATTCGATTTTCATATAGCTGTCTTATACTATCTTGTTCTAACTTTCTC
Source organism: Diploptera punctata (assembly GCA_030220185.1). Lineage (NCBI taxonomy): Eukaryota > Metazoa > Arthropoda > Insecta > Blattodea > Blaberidae > Diploptera > Diploptera punctata. The sequence continues at coordinate 510,811 of JASPKZ010003837.1, read as the reverse complement.
AATAAAATCTAAGCGGATCAACAATAGCATCACGGTTACCTGGTTACGGCATGAATAATATTTCAAAATTTGTTTTGATATAAAGATAATTACAATTTCGCGTTATTTTATTTCACGAAACCGGGACTGCCATAAAAACGAACAAAATATTTTGTTTCACACACAATAAGGGTTGTGACTTTAACACATTGTGTATGGAATTCGCTAAAATACAAATTAAGTTAGTTGCATTTAAAAGACAAAACAAAGTTAGTGTGTAGAATTAGAACAGGCGGTCCAAACTTTTTTTTTTTTGGAAAGGGCCACTGTCGTTATGGTGAATTTGTTTGCAGGCCACATGATTCTATTTTTTTACCGTATTAAAAAGGATATATTATAAACCAATTAATTTATATATAAAATTACTAATATATTGATATGCTATCTTTATTAAAATACTAGGTAATACCTGTCGTGCGCTGCTATGCTTAAATAAATTAAATATGTTCTTTTGTTTAGTTGTAAAAATAAAAATAAATATAAAATATCCTCAACTCGAGCCCAACTCAGGGTCGGGTCGAAAGATGAGATGAAACCCTATATTTATAGAGGTCACGCAAAATGTGCATATTAATATTATTAATGTTATTATTATTATTATAACTAGGATTATTACTTTTTAAGATAAATATTAAATCTGAAACATTGTATAATGAGAATTAAGTCTTCTGACACAATTTTTCCTTGCATCAGTCTACATACAATTAAGAATAATGTACTATATGCTGTGTTGGTGGTAGAAGAACCTAACACAGTATTGGAATGGCGTTCCAAGTTGTAGTTCTCAGGACAGTAATTGTTTGAGTAAAAAACTAATTTCATTTAGATTATAAAAATAAATAATAGTTAGAAAAACTAAAACAACAAGCTTTATTAGAAAACCGAACTAAAAAATGAAAAATAATTTTAATTTCCAACAAGCTTGGGATAAAATTAAAGTGGCCAACAAAAAAATCATCTCCAACACATCTAGAATAAAACTAGAGTTACGTACAAAAACAATAATTTTACCATCAAAAGCGTGGGGTACTCCATATCAATTAATACATTTGATAATAAACAGATATTGCTCAAAGTAAAGTCTCTAACAAGAAAATGTTAAAACCATAAATAGCACCCCACGCTGTTAATGGCAAAACAATTATGTTTTGTAGATAAATCTAGTTTTATTCTAGATGTGTTGGAGATGATTTTTTGTTGACCACTTTAAGTTTATCCCAAGCGTGTTGGAATTAAAATTATTTTTCATTTGTTAGTTCGTTTTCTAATAAAGCGTGTTGTTTTAGTTTGTTTAAACTATTATTTATTTTACTCTAAAATAATTGTTATATGACGGAGGGTACAATTCTAATGTGAAAAAAGTAGCTCTTTGAACGCTTAAATGGCTTACGCTGCCTAAACCATAAGAAATACACAACATTAATGTACACAGAATTGAATATCTCAAAAAGCTCTACAAAATAGTCCGCGACAGCGTATGTTTATCTCTTATGGATAACTCAAAATAAACATTTCTATCTTTCATTGATACCAAGAGACCCGCGCCATAGCCGAGTGGTTAAGACAAGAAGTCTTGGCGCAGAACTTCGGACTTACCCTGGTTCGATTCTTCGTGGAGGAAGACATTTTTCTTATGGAATTTCGGCCCGTATGGGACCGGTGCACAATGGGCCAGAATTAAAATCTAGCTAAAAAAAAACTATTTTCACTCCCCCTCATCAATTTATATTTTTTTCACTCTAATATAATTGTTATATGACGGTTCTTAACTTATCTGCAAAGGAGGGTACAATTCTAATGTTTATGAAGACAATATAAACATCGTAAGTTGCCGATGGTTAAGAACTCATCTTGTCTATATCCCAGTTGGATTATTAGCGTTGTATGTTCAAGTTCAGTGAGCTATTCTTATTCTACATGGATACTTCACCTCAAGGTATGCAATTTTATTGATGTATTTAACGTTTTTCAATATAATCAGACTTTATGTTAAATACATGTGGAATCATACCTTCCATGCACTAACAAATTTACACAAACATCTTATTTTAAATTGAACTACAAAGAAAACAGTTCTGAAGAGTAGTACAAATTTTAGTTATAATATAGAGTGATTTATGGACTTTAATTCCCGCACAATAACGCGTGCAAATTATTGCGTTTTTTAAAATTAGCTTTCTCATTACAGGAGGTAGCCAGCAATTGAGGCCTACCATTCGATGATGGGTGGGCACCAGACCTATACTCGCTGAAATGAAAAGAAAATTTCTTCTCCCATGGAGACTTGAACCAGTTCAAATCCTGTACTCTGCAACAAGGCATCATGCCTTAAACTGTTTGAGAATAGCACAGGACTTAATTGTTCATAAATTCAGGAAAAATTGGGTGTATAGTAGAGAAGTTAATCCTTTATGAAATGTGGAAAAGGACAAACATGTGATAGTAGTTCTGGATAATATTTTTACTAATAAACCAAAAATGAACCAATTCAGGAAGAATCAGGTTTTGCAACCTACTGTTTTGCTTGAAATCGTCCATATATATTTGTTTAGAAAAATTACAATAGTAATTTTAGGAATCTTTCAACAAAATTTGCATTTTGTTTGAATCACTTTTTTACATTTCTTAACAACAGCAGATATCAGAATGTTATTTTGGTTATGTCTTATATTAGAGAATTATACTTACTGATGCAAACGTTTCCAGTGATATGATATAAAGAAATCCTCCTTTGAAGATTATTGGTTTCTGTGCTCTCTTAATGATCATTGTTAGTGCTTTCTTGAACCTTTCTGATGCCTGGTTCCATTTACAACTGTAAGCTGCTTCTGATATGTGAATACTCTAGGGAAAAAAAAACAGTTTATAACATGTAGATAAATAATTTCAAGTGAAGATTGAATATGTGAATGTCATAAGCATTTAATGTTTACAGTACACTTATTTTTAGGGCTAGGATTTCTATGATATACATTTTTAATAAGAGTGATATATTTCTTAAATATACATAAATACTTTTATGCAAAAACTAATTGAATTAAAGAACTTTGTTAAAGCCATATTTATGCATATTTGGTCATTTATATGTGACAGAGCACATTATAGCAATTTATTGGTCATATTCGTCATATTTTCACTCTTTTAAGATGTAAAGAACATTTATCGTACAAAAATTGTTTCTTCCGTGTTCATTTGAGTTGTTAAATTTCTCAGAATTTTATTTCTTTAAAAATCCCTCTTCGTCTCCTATTTGATTTCAATTCATAGCATGGAATTTCACTTACGTATATATCTGAGCAAATATTTGTGTATTGTCTCGCGACAAGCAGTTAGCTACTGATATTTTTAATGAAATAAAAAGCATGTTACAATATCGTATTGTATACTTTAGTTTGCTTCTCTTTTGATTTTATTCTTAACATTTTAATTGTCATAAACCGATTTACTACTTGATTTTACAACTGAAATTATTACATAATTATAATGTTATTAGATCATATTTTTATGTCACATTGCATACTTTTGTAAATGTTAGGTCATAACTGCATATTTTAGCATATTTCGGAGGTTTTTAGGCCATAACAATTCTAACCCTACTGTTCTATCCATAGTAATCCCGCCCGAGAGCAAGTCTTTAACTTCAGTCATAGCATTTTCATGCATGCTTTGATAATATCATGATAGTATCATGATAATGACAAGGATGATAATGATGATGTCCGGATGATTATCGGGGACCATGGATCCTAAGCTTCCTGACATTTGTCTTACAGTTGAGAAAAAAAAACCGAATAAAACCTCACCCAGGAGCCTGTCCCGACCATCAATCGAACCCGGACCCGCTGCGTGACAAGGCAGCACGCTACCTCGAGACCACAGCGGTGAAATCCCTACTTATTGTAGTTGCAGAAGTCACTTATTTAACTTTCTTATATATTCAATCTACTTCTGCACTGGAACCTACATGCTATTTAAAGGGAAGACAATTATTGTGATTGGTTATTCAATCCTTACTCCTCTTGTAGCTACATTCCATTTAATACCAGACGAGTACCCGCCATAGCCTGTCCCAAGTGAGGTTGAAAAAGGGTGAGGGAGAGGAGTAACACCTCGTAAAAAGAAACCTTGGTTCAGCTTGCCCAGCTGATAGTACCTTGAGGGCCCCTTGCCAGGGTTACGGTGAAGATCTCAACGGCAGATACAGCGAAGAAAGAGTCCTTCGGTACGGTGTACCTGACGGAAGAGGCAACTCTACATCTACTGACTTGTAGATTGACAAACGGGCGGATGAGGTTCGTTAGTTCTGCAAGACAACCCATCTAGGAGAGACAATTCCGAAATAAAACGGGACAGGCTGAGCTCTGGAGCTGGGTGAAGGTAATCGGCCTAGGGAGGAAACCCCTAATAATAAACCCGCCATGAAAACGGGCTTGCAACCCACTTCAAGATGTATATTATACATTGCTTGCAGTCCGAAGGATCATGCCTCGGATCAAAGACGGAAACAAAATACGACAAACGCTAGGAAAAGGTCTAGTGAATGCACATCCAGTACGTCTTCCTCCGAGGAGTGATTTTGGAAATAAACAGGATAAAAATCCTACAAATTAAGTTTAAGAAGAAGAAGAAGAAGAAGAAGAGTACCAGAAGTATAGTATCAGGTGTCGTACAGTATTTGTGAAATAAGTAAACTCTTAAGTCATATACTTCATTTTCGAAAAAAAAAATATTGAAAGTACTGTTTCATATCTGTCAAAAGGAAGCATACTTAATAAGGAAGAGAACACTTTGATATTCTAATTCTTGCTGAGTTCATTTTCATAGATATATGTTATTGTTCATTTCATATAATGATTTAGTTATTTTTTAAAGGCTGAGATTAAAATTACTATTTAATTTAAGTTGACAAAGGCATAAATGTTCCTGGTACATTCATGTCTATTTTACGTCTAGTAATGACTTAATTTGTGTTATGCCAAGTGAACTCAATGCTTTAGAAAAACACTATTCAACTAGGAGAAAATAGTAAAAGATATTTAATATTGTCCAGAGAGAAATGATTTCAGACCAATTACTTCTCAACTTTTAGGGAAGCAAGTTGTGAGTTTTACTGTGTCATGATCCTTTATATATATAAAACGTAAAGAGTTTAGAGACTCGGATTTAAATCCCGACTCAAGCATTCATTTTTCTTTTCATATCATATTTGCCATCATTGCCAAATGTCAAAAATATAGTTATAAAATCTAAATATACAAGCGTTACTGCTATAAAGTAAATATTCTCTTTAAAAATTACTTAACTGTTATGTTGGCCACTAGATGGTGTTGGAACGAATTCCCACTACCTCCTGTGTGAATTGAGAATACTACATATATAAGGAAAATGTATGTTTGTGTTGGAATTCTTGAGTAGCTCAGTTGGTTAGAGCACTAAACGTACAGAGTTTAGAGACTCGGGTTCAAATCCCGACTCAAGCATTAATTTTTCTTTTCATATCATATTTGCCTTCATTGCCAAATGTCAAAAATATAGTTATAACATCTAAATATACAAGCGTTACTGCTATAAAGTAAATATACTTTTTAAAAACACTTAACTGTTATGTTGGCCACTAGATGGTGTTGGAACGAATTCCCACTACCTCTTGTGTGAATTGAGAATACTACATATATAAGAAAAATGTATGTTTGTGTTGGAATTCTTGAGTAGCTCAGTTGGTTACAGCACTAAACGCACAGAGTTTAGAGACTCGGGTTCAAATCCCGACTCAAGCATTAATTTTTCTTTTCATATCATATTTGCCTTCATTGCCAAATGTCAAAAATATAGTTATAACATCTAAATATGCAAGCGTTACTGCTATAAAGTAAATATTCTCTTTAAAAATTGCTTAACTGTTATGTTGGCCACTAGATGGTGTTGGAACGAATTCCCACTATCTCTTGTGTGAATTGAGAATACTACATATATAAGAAAAAATTTATGTTTGTATTGGAATTCTTGAGTAGCTCAGTTGGTTAGAGCACTAAACGTACAGAGTTTAGAGACTCGGGTTCAAATCCCGACTCAAGCATTCATTTTTCTTTTCATATCATATTTGCCTTCATTGCCAAATGTCAAAAATATAGTTATAACATCTAAATATACAAGCGTTACTGCTATAAAGTAAATATTCTCTTTAAAAATTGCTTAATTGTTATGTTGGCCACTAGATGGTGTTGGAACGAATTCCCACTACCTCTTGTGTGAATTGAGAATACTACATGTATAAGAAAAATGTATGTTTGTGTTGGAATTCTTGAGTAGCTCAGTTGGTTAGAGCGCTAAACGTACAGAGTTTAGAGACTCGGGTTCAAATCGCGACTCAAGCATTAATTTTTCTTTTCATATCATGTATATATATATATATATATATATATATATATATATATACAATTCTTCTCTAAGTGTGTTTGTCACTCTACTCCTCCTAAACGACTGGACGAATATCCATGAATTCATATGTGTGTGTCTGATTGGGTCCCTCGATGGTTTAGATTCACAATTGAATCCTCTAAAACCATAAGGTGTATGAGTTCAGCAGAAGTGAAAATTTTAAAATCGGCCTAGCGATTACATTTTTCGATGTTTCATAACGAAACTCAGTATAAATAATTAAAATAAGCCGAGGTAGGTATTATCCAAAAATTAGGGAAATCCAACAATTAGATAGAAGTGAAGGTTTACTTGAAACCCGAAATTAAAAATTGCCTAAACGACTGGACCGATTTTGATTAATTTTTTGTGTGTGTGTGTTTGAGTGAGTCCGTGGATGGTTTAGATTCACAATTGGACCCGTAGGTGGCGCTGCGATTGGGTTGTGGGAATTTATTTTATGTCAGATACGCAGTCATCTGCATTCCCGACATATTCCGTGCGACAACAATGCGACGTCCTAATGCATGCTTCTTAAGCCACAACAGATGGCAGTGAGGAGTGTTCTTGCAAACTTATTAATTAGTGAATTTATGGTAAAAAAGTAACTTATATTGTTATCGTTCGGTCATGACACGAGAACTGAACGTTCGGACAATATCTGCTATGTCCGCTAGTATGTATATATATGTTACGAGTATAACTACATTTTTGACATTTGGCAATGAAGGCAAAAATATGATATGAAAAGAAAAATGAATGCTTGAGTCGGGATTTGAACCCGAGTCTCTAAACTCTGTACGTTTAGCGCTCTAACCAACTGAGCAACTCAAGTATTCCAACACAAACATACAATTTTCTCATATAGGCTATGTAGTATTCTCAATTCACGCAAGAGGTAGCGGGAAAACGTTCCAACTACCATCTAGCGGCCACCATAACATTTGAGTAGTTTAGTTGGTTAAAGCGTCAAACGTACAGAGTTTAGAGACTCGGGTTCAAATACCGACTCAAGCATTAATTTTTCTTTTCGTATCATATTTTCTTTCATTGCCAAATGTAAAAAATGTAGTTATAACATCTAAATACCCTCCATGGTATCTTTACCTTGTCGTGGTGGAGTGGCTTGTGTGCTTAAATGATCCTGAGAGCTATGCCGGCGGTAGCATTGCTGCCGATAGGGTTACCCATGCCGGACTGGTCGAAGGTGATAAGCCAGACGAAATAAGTACCTTGGTCGAAAGAGTGGCGATCTTTCACCGTAAAAATACAACCGTCAAGAAATGCGGACATGGGTTCTACTGGGGTAAAATTTTCCGGAGGTCAAATAGTCCCCCATTCGGTTCTCCGGCGGGGGGGGACTACTTCAGGGAACCCATTCCAAAGGCTCAAACACAGGGACATGTTCCTAGGAACATGGAATGTTAGGACTTTATACAATAGCGGGGCACTAGAGATATTAACGCGGGAATTAGATAAATCGCCCTTGGATATAGTCGCTTTACAGGAAATTAGGTGGCCAGGAGCAGGTAGTCAAGAATTAGGAAGCTTTGCATTATACTATGGGGGTGCAGAAAGACCTGCATTTGAAACGGGTATTTTAGTCAGAAGGAGGATCCTATCCGCTAACCGAGATATTAAGTTTGTTAGTGATGGGATATCATACATAATTCTAAAGGGTAAACGACATGATTTTATAATTGTAAATGTACATGCCCCCACTGAAGATAAAGATGACAAGATCAAGGATGAGTTCTATGAAGAATTAGAATGCTTATTTGATAGCATTTCAAGATATCATATGAAAATTGTCTTAGGAGATTTTAATGCAAAAGTGGGGCGGGAAGATATATTCAAACCAACAATAGGCAAATTCAGTCTTCATGAAAAGAGTAACGACAACGGGGTTAGATTAGTCACATTTGCCACATCAAAGAATCTCATTGTTAAGAGCACAACATTTCAGCATAAGGATATTCATAAATACACCTGGACGTCCCCAGATGGAGAAACTCGGAACCAGATAGATCATGTATTAGTGGATAAACGCTGGCACAGTAGCATTCATTGATGTTAGATCAGTTAGAGGGACAGACTGCAATTCGGATCATCATCTGGTCAGAGTGAAAATCAGACAACGGCTATCGCTTATGAGAGGAACAAAACGCTAAAGATGATTCTGTAAAATTTGAATTAAAAAACTTTGAAAAATCATGAAATGCGGCAAGAATACCAAATCAAAATTGCTAATAGTTTTGAAGTACTGGAATCTTTAGATGACAATGTGGCAAACGAAGAAGAAACTGATATAAATAAAGAATGGGAGGCTACAAGATATACTATTAAATTGTCAGCATCAGAAAGCATTGGCTGTTTAGAAAAGAGGCAAAACAAGAAATGGTTTGATGAGGAATGTGCCGACATTGTAAAGAAAAGAAAGCTAGCAAAAATGAAATGGGTACATGAGCCAAATGAGGTAAATGTAGAGCAATTGGGTAGTGTTAGACGGGAAACCACCAAGTTACTAAAGACTAAAAAGAGGGAATATTTGAGAGAGAAGATTAATGATCTTGAAATGAATGCAAAAAATAGGAACATTAGAGAATTATATCAGGGAATTAGTATAGAGAAGAAATGGTTTCAGGCTAGAACAAACATAATTCGGAATGAAAATGGGGATATGATTGCAGATTCTAGGAGTATATTAAATAGATGGAAAAGTTACTTTAATCAGCTATTAAATGTACATACAGAACAAACAGGACACAGAGGAAGATAATTTACAGACAGCAGAAATGCTAGTCGCAGAGCCAAGTGCATTAGAGGTTGAAATGGCGATTGAAAAATTGAAGATGTATAAAGCATTAGGTTCAGATGAGATCCCAGCAGAACTGATAAAATCAGGGGGAGAAAAACTGGTGGACAAGATACGCTGGTTGCTTAGTATGATTTGCGAAAAAGAAGCTCTTCCAGATGAATGGAAGGAATCAATTATCGTACCAATTTATAAGAAAGGAGATAAAACTGATTGCAACAACTACAGGGGCATCTCATTACTTTCAACTTCGTTCAAAATTCTAACAAATATATTAGTAAACAGACTTACTCCCTATATTGATGACATTCTAGGAGATCATCAATGCGCATTTTAGAAGAAACAGGTCTACAACAGATCAGATTTTTAGTATAAGACAGATTTTAGAAAAGAAATGGGAATATAATGGTACTGTACGTCAACTATATGTAGACTTCAAAAAAGCATATGATTCAATTAAGAGGAAGAAGTTATATAGTATCCTGCTGGAGTTCGGAATTCCTAAAAAGTTAGTTAGACTTATACGAATGTGTCTAAATGGCGCTCAAAGAGTAGGGTGCGTGTAGGCAAACAGTTTTCAGACACTTTTGAAATCCAGAATGGGTTGAAGCAAGGAGATGCACTATCTCCTCTACTATTTAATTTTGTACTAGAGCATGCCATTAAATCTTTAGAGAATGAGGAAGGCTTACAACTGAATGGTATTAATAAGCTGTTAGTTTATGCTGATGATGTAGTACTACTGGCCGATAGCGAGGAAATTCTAAAGGCCAACACGCACACACTATTGAGTAACACTAAGAAATTAGGACTGGAAGTAAATATCAGTAAAACTAAATATATGGTCACACGTAGAAATACATGCTAATGACAAATGAGGGAAATTTTGAAGAATTGGCTGAATTCAAATACCTAGGAACAATAATCACAAATAGGAATGAGATGCACAAAGAAATTAAACATAGGCTCAATTCTGGAAATGCATGCTATTATGCATTGCAGAGACTTTTGATGTCCCAACTCCTTTCAAAAAACGTTAAGCTGAAAATATATAAAACTATTATTCTACCAGTTATATTATATGGGTGCGAAACATGGACTCTTACTTTAAGGGAGGAAAAGAGATTACGAGTATTTGAGAATAAAGTTCTTACGAAAATTTTTGGACCAAAGAGAGATGAACAGACAGGTGAATGGAGAAGACTACATAACAATGAACTACATGGTGTTTATAGGAAGCCAGATATAATAAGAACAGTTAAGTCCCGTAGACTGCGATGGGCAGGACATGTTGCGCGTATGGGGAATGAAAGACGTGCATGGAAACTTCTTGTAGGAAAGCCAGAAGGAAAACGCCCAGTTGGTAGACCAAGAATGAGGTGGGAGAACAACATTAACTATGATTTGAGGGAAGTAGATTATACAGGGAATGATTGGAAAGCATTAGCTCAGGATAGGGATGTATGGAGAGCTTATGTCCGTGCGGCGATGAACCTACGGGGTCGATAGTGCCAGTGAGTAAGTAAGTATAACATCTAAATATACAAGCGTGACTGCTATAAAGTAAATATTTTCTTTTAAAAATTTGCTTATCTGTTATGGTGGCTTCTAGATGGTAGTTAGAATATATTTCCACTACCTCTTGTGTGAATTGAGAATACTACATATATAAGAAAAATGTATGTTTAAAATATATATGCAGTCAATATACCCATTTCACCAATTAATGTTTTAAAGTGGTCAACAAGTTTCTACAGCCAAGCTGTCATTCTCAAGACCAGATATTGACTGAAGACAAAATTGATAATAAATAAAGTCAATATCTGGTCTTGAGAATGACAGCTTGGCTGTAGAAACTTGTTGACCACTTTAAAACATTAATTGGTGAAATGGGTATATTGACTGCATATATATTTTAATATTTTATCACCAAGAAGATCACTTGTGTATTAAATGTATGTTTGTTTTGGAAAACTTTAGTAGTTCAGTTGGTTAGAGCGATAAACTTACAGAGTTTAGAGACTCGGGTTCAAATCCCGACTCAAGCATTCATTTTTCTTTTCATATCATATATACATTATGGTTTTGAGCAACTTAATTGTATTATATTGATTCTTTAGCAATAGTTTATCATACAAAATCTATGTTTATTAGTAGGGTTTATCATGAACTTTATAGGAATTAACACTACATGGTGTATACTGCATTAAATTTAAGAAAACAATATTACCTTACCACACACTTCATCTATTATCTATAGAAAACAGAGTATGAAGTGAGATGATAATTTTTATTCCTTAATAAGTTTATATACCATGATGATCTTGTAGAAGATTTCCGGGCTGTTGGCCGTGGTCTTGAAGCTTGCAGTTCCCCAACGTTTCGCCAGAGACTGCGTCCGGCATCTTCAAGGGTTGTCTTGAGACTGGCAATTTTGTCTATCTATCTATAATTCCAAGATGGGCAGCGCAGAGTGCGGCTCCCTCGATGCGGCTACTTTGCTGCCTGTCAACCGAAGTTGACTGGGGACGAAGACTGAGTCCATTAACCCCAAAAAAATTTTGATAATAAGTAAAGCTTGTTGAGCGTTTACTTAAATGTAAGATGTTCACTGTTTCGTCACTCGCATTCCTCACATGGATGAAGATACGTGTAGCTGTGTCGTGCTCCGTTCTGATTGGCTGTTTTACCGGAGTCGGTATATATGTTGAAAATTTATTAAAATCCGATAAAATGGAATTTTTATTGTTAATGATAGTTAGTACTATAGTGTACTAATATATAATGTTGTTTTGAAAATTTTGATAATGAAATAATTGATGTTTAAAAGTGCGTGGTGGCTGGCCAATCACAGTCGAGCACATGGCATTCCCTGGTGGTCACCCATGCAGGTACCTGCCGGTCGGCCAGCAGCGGAAGAGGAAGGTTGTCTCCAGCACCGAGAGAAGCGCTCCTAGCGGACCGGCGACCAAGCACTCACCCAGCGGTGACTGGGTTTGAGGACCGATAGCAATATCGGAACCAGCGACTGCGCCAACGCAGCTAACCTATAGCCAAGGCTTGCCCGACAGCTTAGGGTTACCAAACCTAACTATACCCGTTAGTACCTCATAACCTCAAAAGGCACTAGGTCTTATCCCATCTGCCCCTAGCTCGGCCTCTTACCCAAGGTCTTTGTCAGGGCACTTCCAACCTGTCAACCACCTCCTCCACACCTATAACACCAGCCCAATATGGGACCACGTAGGCCTGGAACGAGCGAAAGCTCATCTGAGTGCACTCCAATCGCGCAGCGTACGCGGCGTAGACAAGAAAATAATGTAGCCAGTGCTACTATTGAAGTCGAGTCCACTCCTAATGTCCTCCCATCCCCGGAGGTCCTCCCGCCGGCTAGCGGGGGCTCACCTGGGGGTCCGAGGACAAAGGACTCGCAACCATGTAAGTCGAAACCTCCTTCCCTGCTGGTGAGTCGGCAATTTACTGTAGATCTCGCAGCGGCGAACAGGGAATTCGCAAAGACCGAACCTCTTGCATTCATTTGCAAGGCGGAAGGATTCGGGACAAGGGTTAGGCTAACTTCAATGGGAGCCTATTACAAGTACCGACAGCTATTGCTTCGGCGCAATATTCCTCATCGCGAGGAAAATAAGAAACCGCGGATACCAATAAGGAAATTCGTAGTCAAAGGAGTCGATTCCGATGTGGAAACTTCTGAGATCCGGGACTGCCTGGGCGGTCATGGCTTCAAGGTTCTCTCGGTCGTCAACATGACTTCTGGGAGGACTAAGAGGCCGTTGCCTATGTTTCTGGCGGTCTTGGCGGAAGGGCCCACAGTCTGCGGGGTGACCAAACTTCAGCGATTGTGCCACTACCGAGTAAAAATTGAACCATACCGGCGCACGAAGCCACCACCAAACAGCGCATCGCGAAAAAAGGCGATAGTACAGGATGATCCTGCTATCAATAAAAAGGCAGTTCCAGTTGAGTTCGCTCCTGCTGCCATTCCCAATAGCCTAGGCACAGAGGAGTCCATCGCTCTTCGCCCTGAGCCTCCTGGATGGGTGACCGTCACAGCAAATACAGATGCTTTCAAAGGCACTGGAAATAAACATAAAAGAACTGGACCACGTAGGACCCAGGCAACACAGGCCTCGCAGACAGAGGACCTAGACTTGGCCACACCTGAGCCTAAAAAGCAACGATCCGCGGGTACTCAAACTGTCCCGGAACCGTTAGAGATTAAAATGACGCAAACCGAGGGCACTCAAACTGTCCCGGAACCGCTAGAGATCAAAATGACGCAAACTAAGGGAGCTCAAACTGATCCGTATGGGCCAGCACCTCCGCGCCCTGAGGCCGTCAAGAAACGTCCTCAACGAAAGAATAGAGGAGTGGATGCACCACGTGTTTGCCTGTGTTGGGATGACTGCCCGACATATAATGGCAGGGCGGATGGAATTCCACATAAGATCTTTGCCGCTTTGGAGCAATCAATCTCTGAATGCAAACCCAATGCTTATCTTTATATGGATTTTCATTATGAGGATGGGATATTAATCGGCATTGACGTGTTATGTGCAAACTGACACACTAGCTCGACATAATGGATCATTCCATTGCAAGGTGATTTACCGGTTATTCACCTCAAGAACCGGACAACCAACAACCAGGATCGATTTTGGCCATTTTTCGAAATTCTTTACTTAACTTCACCCCTACTCTGCTAAGGTTTTCGGTGGTTTTCCTTAGCGTAAAGACAAATGTCGGAGTAGGTCCCTAATCTCCACCAGTAGTCTTACTTACTCCAATCATTTCTAAATTCAAAATTCCGAATATACGACCCAATTTACCTCCTAAATTAAAATTCAATTTCGAAACTATAACAAAATTCTCGTTTCTAAAGCTACTCTGCTAATGGTTAGGTGGTTTCCTTAGCGTCCAGGCAAATGCCGGAGTAGTCCCCTTGCCTCCACCAGTAAATTCACTCCTCCTATATCAAGCCGGGTGGGCTAACTTTATACTTATACCCATAACACCAATATTTACACCCAAACTGACGTGCGAGTAACATCAAACACCAAACACTGCCATGGTTGACATCAATCCCTAAATTTAATTTCCCCCCTTTTCGGCCTTAACTTCAAAATTAGCGGGACTAAAAGACAATGTCTTGGAACCCGCGGATGGCTAATGGACAATTAGACCATCCAAAAGGTTAGCTGTAGCCGCGGCTGGTAATTATCAGTCGCCGCATTCAGCATATACCATTTATTCTTGGACCATTCTTGGCAGGTACCTGCCTTGCTCAGGTCACCGTGACTAGCCAGCTGTATGTTGGCGGCCGATGATCCCGCTGTTAGGGGTCTCGCATGTGCGGTGAATGTTCTTGGACTTAGAAAATTTTTTGGCATTCCCTGGTGGTCACCCATACAGGTACTCTGCCTTCCTGAAGGTCGCCGTAGCTAACTTGCGATATGTTGGCGGGCGATGGGCCTGTTGTAAGTGGTCTCGCATTTGCGGTGAATATTAATGGACTTAGAAAAATTTTTGCATTATAATTTTGGACATAGAATTTTTATCGAGGTCTATTTGAGCGCTATAGTGCACTTTACCATGACCTCTGAAGTGATATTTGCAGCCGTTAAGTGATTGTTCCTACATTCTTATGGGAATATAGGACTTGTATATTTTTCCTGATTTATTGATTTATGGACTTGCAGTTTTTTTTCTAAATTTTTATACGTAGTCGATCCTTTGAAGCTCGCATCCGAAGAGGTACGAAGGCAGCAGTCGTCTGGGTGAGAAGGCATTGGCTAACAGTCCCAAATTGAAATGAAATCTCTCTCAACATCCACTTTCCCGGTCAGTTAAGGAAATAATGAATTTACTGATGGAGCAAAGGGGACTACTCCGGTATTTACCTTAACGCCAAGGAAACCATCAGAAACCTTGACAGAGTAGCTGTTGAAAATAATAATTTAGATTGAATTGTTTCAGGATAGGTTAATTAATTTAATGTGTTTTAGAATTTAATTTTGTGAAATTGCCCTTAATTTTGAATTTTGAATATTTAATGGGATGTATGATAATTTACTGGTGGAATCAAGTGGCCTACTCCGACATTTGTCTTAGCGTCAAGGAAACCACCGAAACCATTGACAGAGTAGGTTTGAAGTTAGTGAGAATTATCCAAATGTGGCCAAAATCAGTCAGGGCCTCCGGCTCTTATAGGTGACTGGCCGGCAACAACCTTTTTATCTCATTTTAGGTCGGTTCTTGAGGCGAATAGCCGACCGAAATCGCCTAATATGAGAGTTAGCGTCTTCTCGGACGTTATTTGCATCTTTGCTATCTTCTGCTGTAATTAGTAGGCCATTCTAGTTCGTCGCCGTTGGGGAGGAGGAGGAGGACTATATCTATCAATTGGGAGGGAATAGTCTTCTCTCGGAGGATAGTTGAAATCCTCTTCTGGACTATGATGTTGGTCTTGTCTTTCCAGAGGAAGATTGAAGTCCTCCTGTTTTTCTTGACTGTTGGTTTTCACCAATTCAAGATCCCATCCATCAAATTGACCTTTTTCCCAACTCATGGTTAAGGATAGGTTGAATGAACCTGTTCTCTTTTCATCATATAGTTGGTCTACAATTTTGCCGAATGCATGCATAATATTTGTGTGCTGCTGATATGTTGGGCATTTATCCCAGCATAGGCATTGTGGGGAAGTGTCTATCATTTTATCCTTCTTTTCGGGGTTTAATGATATCTGACACTCTTTATCTGTTCGCTGTGGAAGCAGTATTTCGATCTCTGGGGCAGTCTGAGTGCTTACAGAGACGTTTTGTGGTTTATGATTGTTTTCAATTTGACCTTGGTCCTCTGTTTGAGAGGCTTTTGATTTCTTTTTAATCTTTTTAGGAATCACTGGCGCTGGAGCTGCTGGCTCTACAGGGGCAGTGCTTTTCTTCCTGGCAGCAGGAGCTAGCTCGACTGGAACAGCCGAAGAAGGGACATTAGATTTTTTTTTGGACTTTTTATCCTGGACTGGAGGAGGCGGAGGAATACGCGCGTCCTTGTTTTTTTGCATTCGTCTGTATTCCACTACTTTGACTTTGTGAAAGCAAAGAGTAGAAATTTTGAATGCTTCGCGGACTGTGGACTCATCTACTAGGACTGCCGTGAACATTGGCAGCGGTCCTTTGGTCCTTGCAGATATCATGTTTGATACTTTAAGGACCCGGTGTCCGAGACTTTCCAAGTCCTCCTGTATATATGATGAGTCCATTTGTGGGTCAAGCCCTTTTATAACGATTCTCCGTGTTCTGAGTCTTTTTTTGGTCCGTCTACGAACGGTATGTTACGTTCTTGTAGCAGCCTTTTATATTTATCGAGGTCTACCGTTGATGATAGCCTCACCCTTATGTCGAGTCTGGATAAGTCACAAATTAATGTGCCAGGCTCGCTTTGGAACTCCTTGTTCAAGGCTGCCAATTGAGTCGAGTAAACCCGGCGTATCAGCAGTTGCGAGGAGTTATTTACGCAAAAGCGCTGGTCCCGCGACTCCGAGTCTTCAGTCTCTCCTCCATTATTTGGTGGAGAGGCAGCAGGCTGGGAGTCGAGAAGTGGGGACGCTTCTGGATTAGTCGGAGTCGATGTTTTTCTGATTACGCGATCTTTTCGTTTTCTGCTACGCGTTCGGAGCGCAATATGGGGCTCTGAAGGCAAGCTCGTCGCTGACGAATCCATTCCTATACGTTTTGAGTTCTTGATTGGTAAAGGAATTGTGTGGTAGACAGGTAGGAATTGCCCTGACAAAGACTTTGGGAGAGAGGCCGAGCTAGGGGCTGATGGGAAGGCCTGTGCCTGTGGAGTGAGGCAATTTTGTCGACTACCTGCTCTATTTATACATTTATCCACGACGTGTTCTCTGCGCGGTCCGTTACTTCGTAAGAACACGTCGCGGATTAATGTTTAAATAGAGCAGGTAGTCGACAAAATTGCCAGTCTCAAGACAACTCATGAGGATGCCGGACGCATTCTCTGGCGAAACGTTGGGGAACTACAAGCCTCAAGACCACGGCCAACATCCCGGAAATCTTCTACAATATCATCATAGTAACTCCGGCCGTGAAAGCCTAAGTCAATATATTAGTTTATATATCCTTTTTACATAAAATAATACAGGACAACACATTTCAAACATCTTTTTTTGCACTCGAATAAAAGTAGGTGATTATATATTTATTTAACCTATACTGAATTCAGATCTGCAATCCAACATTTTCTATTACATACCATTTTTTCAGGAAATGGGATTGAAAATTTCCATATAAATCCAAACAGAAAATGACCGAACATATCTAATTTCAGTATTCTGGTAATTCCTTACGTTATTTTTGTAGATTCATGGATCATTAAGAAATAATTGTATAGATTAAATAACTTTCCGGAAGACGTTGTCACTAATTTTCTGATTTATAATGAAAAAAGTATAGAAATAAAGAAAAAATGTTTGATTTTACCCACATTCTAAAAATATGTTCTGGAACATTTTTTGCTTATGGACAATATCAGGAAAATACCTAATTTGCTGCCAACAATAGTCATCTAACATGCTGGGCGTCCATTGCCCCCTATATCTTCTTTCCATGACAGATATGTCTTGATGAAAACGTTCTCCGTGTTCATCGCTGATAGCCTCCAGGTAAGGAGGAAAGAAGTCCAGGTGGGGATATAGGAAATTTATTTTCAATGACATATTACTTCCCAAGTTTTTATATGTAGACGCAATAATATCAGAAGAGCAGACAGGTTTTAGGAAAGGAAGAAGCTGCACAGACAACATATTAACTTTAAACTTAGAGAAGCGAAGAGAATTCAACTTAGAGACGCGCATCCTCTTTATAGATTATAAGAAGGCCTTTGATAAATTGTCTAGACCAAAATTATGGAACATATTAAGTGAAAAAGGAATTCCACTACACATGATAGCAGTAATTAAGAAAATGTATGAGAAAACAAAAACAAAAATAAATCAAAGGGAACCAATACATATAACAGGAGGAGTTGGACAAGGTTGTCCACTATCAACCACTCTTTTTAACAATTATTTTGACGACATAATAAAATCATGGAAGCAAATGACGACTGGGGGAATTAACTTTGGAAATAGGCTCTATAGTAATAAAAACAGTAGCCTTTGCAGATGACCAGATTTTAATAGCAAAAACAGAGGACGAACTACAAAGAATGCTATATAAACTAAATGAAATATCAAACAAATACAACATGGAAATATCCTCACAAAATAAAAAAAAACAATGGCCTTCAAGGGCGCTCATTCAGTTCAGACAAAGAAAATAAAGCAATAGAACAAGTAGTAAGATATAAGTTCCTAGGTTGCGAAATATCATACACAGCGGAAACAGATATTAATAACACACTAAATAAGTTTAATTACATAACAGGAACACTAAAAAGAACTTTGAAAAATAAAGCCAGGAAAGACTTTATAATGAAATTACACAAGACAATGGCAATGCCTATTATTACTTATGGATCCGAAACATGGACAGTGACAACAACACAATCAGCCAGAATACAAGCTGCTGAAATGAGATTCCTCAGATCAATAGCAGGATATCAAAGAACAGACAAAAACATAACACAGAAATAAGACAACAACTAAAAGTAGAAGAATCAAAGACAACAATAGATAAATACGGAACAAACTGGAAAGAACACTAGGCAAGGATGGCTGAGAATAGAATACCAAAAGCTGCATACAGCTATTCACCAAGAGGAAGAAGTTTGGGAAGACCAAGGAAAATATTGAAAGAGCAGCAATTTGGAGCCGGAATAGGCTAGTAAATATACCTAAACCGCGAAGATGAAGAAGAAGAAGTTTTTGTATGTCTTTTGGATGTTCTCATTAATTTCTTGGCAGTTTTCGGCCCTTACATGTCCTAGAAAATTAGCACACACTGTCTTGAATCCCACCCATCCTGCTTTCTCTTACTATCCTCTAGTACGCCATCAAACTTCTTGTCTTGCATCACTTCACGAATTTGTGGGCTAATAAAAAAAAACCTTCCTTCAATTTACCTTCTCTAATTCTTGGAATTTTTTCTTTCAGTTACAGAAAACTTTTACCATTTTTGTTTAGAGCCTTAACAATATTTTTCATTAAACCTAGCTTAACATGATGGGGTGGCAGCTATATGTTTTCCTTCTTAATTAATGGTGTTTAATATTCTTGTCCCCTGGTAGCAAAGCATCCCTTAGAGGCCGTTCACTATCTTCATGATGTTTTTGTTTAGCTCGACTATCCCACTCGCATAAAAAGCAACAAAACTTGGTGAAACTACTCTGCATTCCAAGGCGTATCCCTATGACTATGAGATCTCCATATATTTTCCGTTTCTTTATTTTTATTTTAACATCCATTAGAGCATCATAGATGCTCTAGGACGTGTCCAGATTACAATCTGTACATAAACAACAACACATACATACGGTACATAAATATATAATGAAACTAATTTATATTGCAATTATATAAACAACAACACATACATACGGTACATAAATATATAATGAAACTAATTTATATTGCAATTATATAAAATATAACACATACATACGGTACATAAATATATAATGAAACTAATTTATATTGCAATTATATAAAATATAACACATACATACGGTACATAAATATATAATGAAACTAATTTATATTGCAATTATATAAAATATAACACATACATACGGTACATAAATATATAATGAAACTAATTTATATTGCAATTAAAATGCACCATAATACCAAGAAAAGATGGAGATACAATTCCAATTAAATATTACTTACAATTTTAAATTTAGGTATTCACCCATACATAATGGTATGTAAGACAATAAAATGTTCTTTACAGCAATTTTAAATTTTCTGCCCGTAAGAAGTTTACCATTGGAAGGGAGATGATTATATAGATTACTACCTCTATATGATATGCTGTTAATACTTCTGGTAAGCCTGTGAAAATTTAGGTGTATATTATTAGATATGTCCCGCCCCGTAGCCGAGTGGTTAAGGCAGGAAGCCTTGGCGCAGAGCTACGGCACTTGTGCTGGTTCGAGTCTCCATGGGGGAAGAAATTTTCTCATGGTATTTCGGCCAGTATGGGACCGGTGCCCACCCAGCATCGTGATGCATTTGGGTAGCTACAATAAGTAGCGGCTCCAGGTTGACAAAACCAGCTATAACGGCTGGGGGACTCGACATGCTGACCACATGTCACCCCTACACTGGCTGATTATCATCTACCTCTGTGATTAACACATGTGGATGTGAGGCCTGCAGCCGGCTGGTAGGCTAAGGGCCGTGTAGGCCTGTCGCGCCAGGAGTTTAATTATTAGATATTATAGTGTTATGTTCATGTAAATCTGAATTTATTTTCAAGAGTTTTAAATTTTTATGAATAAAGCAAACTGATTCTAAAATGTAAATACAAAGAACCGGTAATATTTTTAGTTCTTTGAAGAGTTTCTTACTTTCTGTTCGGAATGGTGCTTTCTTCATGATTTTCATAATTCTTTTCTTGTAATTTGAGTATTTGAGTAGATTTTGATCATGATCTCCATAGTATTATACCATATATTAACTGTGAATGTATGTATCCAAAATATACTGATTTTAACACTTCCTCTGGTAATATTCCAATAAGGACGCGAAACGCATGGCATATTCGGTTGTATATTATGGCATCTCCATGACAGATTGGAATCAATACACCTAGAAATGTGGCACAATTTGCTTCTTTATAAGGCGTCATTAAGCATAATGGAAAGGACCAAATTTTCGACTTCGCCACTTATACACACGCTTCGCTGCTCACGGCTTCCATGGGAAAATATGTCATAAACAAAGTTACCATGAACCCGAGGAGGCCTGCATCTGTAAACTCTGTAGCAAACCGTGCCCAAATTATCATTTAGTGAAGTGCGAAAACAGAACTAAAAGAATTCACGAATTAATAGCAAAATGGTAAAACCATGTATATAATATTAGTGTACACATTGTGTTTAATAAATATATAATAATTAAGCATAATGTTGATGGGGTTATCCAGATTTTGCTGATTGAAATACATATATACTCTTTTGTTTAGATTTAGTTTGAGTTTATTTTTATTAGCAATTGTTCTAGATTTGTTGATGTTTTATCTATCTTTAGTTGTAGAACATTATTGTGAACGTCACTGAGTATGATGTTTGTGTCATCTGCAAATAATACAATTATGGCTTCGGGCATAATTATGGGAAGGTCATTAATATATATATATATATATATAAGGAAAAGGATTCGATCCAGAATTGATCCTTGGGGTACGCATTGCTCCATAGATGTTGAGTTTGATCGAATATTGTTAATTTCAACTATTTGTGTTCTGTTACTTAAATATGAAATACACAATTTTTCTGTCAATCCCCTAATACCAAATGTATTTAGTTTTCTGATTAAAATTTCATGGTTAACCATGTCAAATGCTTTACTAAGATCTAGAAAAAGCCCTATTGTTTATTCTCTATTATCTTTAGCTTTGAACAGTGATTCTGTAAATTATTGTAAAGCATTGTTGATTCCTGTAGAAAGAGCCCTATTGTTTATTCTCTATTATCTTTAGTTTTGAATAGTGATTCTGTAAATTATTGTAAAGCATTGTTGATTCCTGTACCTTTACGAAATCCATATTGAGAAGCAGAAAGCACTTGATTCGATTCCAGGAAGGGAACCAGTCTATTATACATAACTTTTTTAAGAATTTTAGAGAAAACTGCGTGTAGTGATATATTTTAATATTTAATTTAACACCCTTCTTGAATATTGGACGAATTTTTGCTGTTTTAAAATTTTAGGAAGTTTCCCTGTAATCAGTGATGAATTTGATATATCTAGTAGCAGTGTTATAAGTAAACTGGCACATTTTTCAACAATAAGGTCTGATATTTCGTCAATTCCACAAGATAAATTATTTTTCAGTTTTTAATTACTTTAAACAATTCTTCTGGTGTTATAGTGTTAAGTGTTTTTGACATTCGTGTGGTTTTAAAATTGGTTGTTTTTTATGAGTTATTGTTGCTTGATTCATTGCAATATTTGCAAAGTAGTTATCATTCATATTGTGTAGTTAACAGTTTTTAAAAGCAAATTCATTTTCTCGTACGTTTATTTCATATGGATAGTATGAGCAACAGGTATAGGCACAGAATGGTAAACATTGTAAGTATGTAACAACACGGCCTTTAAACTTAACTTGGAATCAATAAAAAGGCGCCATTCTGGTGGATTGAAAATTTTACAGCTCAATTATTCCATTAGTCCATCAACATCATTACAATATACAAGTTAATTCAAAGAGAGTTTACGTTTCCTATAAGTTATTATTTTGACGTTGGGCTCAAACAAATACCAGTTCTGCAACAGATAGCTAATACTTCAGACTGACTTTTGTTAAATTGAGATCCCTTAGAAGATAAAATATAATTTTAAATTACTGCTTTTGCACTCTGCTTCAACAATGCAAGTGGGGAGGTTAATAGACTGCAATGAAATAAATTGCGTAAACATATAATCTGCTGCACCATGCAATCGGTCATGCCATTTATAGGGCTCGTAAATTGAAACAGATCACCCAATAAGTTGGAATTGTTTCTTTCCCAGTAACAAAGTAATAATGTGTTGTCTTCATTAACAAGAGTTCAATAGATTATGTATACAATAGCCCGCTACTTTGCGTTCGATCGGGCCGCTAGTAGAATCATAAATCTTCGATTACTTCAAAACCGTAGGTGGTAACGGAAAATGGATTTCAGTTTAGAGATCAGGGTATAAAAATACGTTAGAAACATGTAATTTTTGTCAGGTGCAAATTTCAGTATTGTGCAGTGTATAATACAATGATACTCACTAGAAATTACAAGAGAGCCAAATATAAGAAACCATATCTGTTCGTGAGCCGCACCAAATTTCACAGTTCTCAGCCTTGGTAACACGCAGCTTCTTTTTTTTTTTACATTTATGGACAAAACACAATTACTGATTACTGTCATTTAATTTTTGTTAATAATTAACTGTTTATTATTATTATTATTATTATTATTATTATTATTATTATTATTATTATTATTATTATTATTATTATTATTCTATCTATCTTCGGGTTTTTACAGCTGCTGCCGTCTTCCCGTGCCAAACCTCCAAAGCCTACGGTCTTGGGCATCTTTGATGCTTTAGCCCTCTAGCTTGCATTATTATTATTATTATTATTATTATTATTACGGTACTGTACATAATTTTAAGGCAACTTACTGCTGTGAAGTTGATGGTCGAACTCTGCTACTCTCCTGCACAATTTTGTCAATACGAGCTGGTTGATTTGCTACACATATCCGCAGCAGGTTTTCCAAGTTCACATTGGTGAGACGAGATCTGTGTTTACCGTTGATGAACTTTATCTTACTGAAAGTCATTTCACAAACTTACGTTGATCCAAAAAGACAGAATTTTATATGCACACGACACCAAGTTTTCGAACTGTTTTTCTGGAACTGTATTCCAAAATTCTAAAATTTAATTCATTTTTCGTTTCTCTTGGAAAATACCTTCCAGTTCTGAATCCTGCTGGAGATCAATAAATTAATTTTTTAGATTTCTAATCTCAGGACCAAAAATTGACAACCCAGTTACATCTGTTGTCGTTATTGACCAGAGATGTTCAACTAATCGAAATGGGTTTCGAAACTTTCTAAAATCATTAAATCTCGCGCTGAAATCATGGTGTAGTACAGTGAGCAATTCTATGAAGGGTTGCAAGTTTATTTCTTCCTCTGAATATTCTTTAATAAGATGTTAGAAACATGGGAAACTAGTGAAATCATTATTACTAAGTTCTTCTGTATACATTTATAATTTTTCTTCTAAAGAAAAAATTGCACTTGTGAGCTGAGTAATAAGTTTATTTGTACCTTGCATTTTAATTTGGACATCATTAAGTATTCCTGTTATGTCAGCCAGGAAGCCAACTTTTAACCACCATGAAGAAGAGTCTAGTTCAAGGTATTCTCTATCTCGTTCACTTAAAAAGAGTTTTATTTCATGGCGAAGATTAAAAAATCGTTCCAAAACTCTTCCTTTACTCAGCCACCTGACCTCACTGTGATAAATAACATCATCATACTGTGAATTAAGCTCTTTGAGAAATTCTATGAATTGCCTATGATTTAGTTCACGTGATCTAATGAAATTAACAATGTTAATTACTTTCTTCATCATAAATCTGAAAGTTTCGTCAACTTTAGCAGCAAGATTTTCTTGATGTAAAATGCAATGGTATGTTAATAAGTGGTCTCTATTTAAATGTTTTTTAACAGAGAAATGAATCCTGTATGACAACCTACCGTTGAGGGACAACCGTCAGTACACACTGATAAAAGTTTGTTTAGGTCAATTTTGTATTTGTCAAAAAAGATTTAACTGCTTCAAAAAAATCTATTCCCCGTGTCTGACCTGTCATAGGTATTACAGTTAAAAATTCTTCCTTTATAATCCATATCTTATTACGGTATTTAACAAATAAAAGCAACTGAGAGGTGGAACTAATATCTGTGGACGAATCCAGAGCAAGGCTGAAATAGTCACATTCACGAATTTCATCGAGAGTACAAAGGAGCATGTCTACAGACATTTCGTTAACTCTCCTAACACAAGTAGAATCGGAAAGTTGTAACTTTTGTATGTCACTTTTTATCTGTTTTGCATTTGGGAATTTAGAAAATAATGTGTCACAATCGACTAGAAAACACTTCTTAAAAAATATCTGCATCGGCAAACGGTTTCATTTTGCGTGCTAAAATTTCTGCTACTTCATATGATGCTTTTGCTATCAATTTATTTTCACTTACGGTATCCAACATCATTTTCCGTTCAGACACTATTGACATTTTTAATGTTTTTAGTTTTTCTGCTCTCAATTTAGAATCTTTAGGATATTTGCACTCAAAATTTGAATGCACCGTTTTATAATGCCTATTAAGATTAAATCGTTTATAACCTTGAACTACGTCTCGACATAATAAACACATCGCACTGCCTTCCTTTTTAGCAGGTATGAAGAAAAATGTATGCTCCCAAGTATCTTGAAAAACTCTTCCTTCATCTTCGAGTTTCCTCTTTTTCCCTTTCGAAAAAACACCAGCCATTATTAAACACTGACATTCACTTCACTTCAACTGATTAGGTTACACACAGTATCCAGTCGCTTGTTCATAGAAACTAAATTGTATAATATTTCATTGTGAAAGATTCGGACGACAATGTAGAAGTTTAAACGGTTTTAAAAACCAATAACACTAACCAGGACATTGTATTGCATTGTTGAACACGTGCGGTACTGAACTGCTCGGAATGACACAGGGATATCCAAAGTTTTGTAGAATTTCAATAAAGATACTATTATTTTTATACTTAGAATTAAAAATTTAAATGTAATATAATGAAGGTAAAATTATTCCAAGAGCCTTAATAAATATCTTCAAGAGCCGCATGCGGCCCGCGGGCCGCGTAATGAGTACCGCTGGTATAATATATTATAAAATTATAGGCTAATATTAATTTAAATGTTTGATTATGATGTTAAAGGCTAGTTTTAATTAATTAATCTTGCTTTATTGGAATATTAGAATTTCCTTCCAATTATATAAACTATCTACCAATAGCTTGTAAGCTAAATTAAAAAATCTACTTAATATAAAATTAACATTTTCCAATATTCTTCTTTTAACACAGTAAAAACAGCGCATACTTTGATCATATGATGATATTACGAAAACAAAAATCAATGTCTGAACCAGGAATCGAACCGTGGACCTCTCGTATTCTGTAAGAGCGTGCAAAAGCACTATACTATTTGAGACATGGTACATACTCGTACATCAACAATTCATTCCACATATATAAATCTATAATTCTCGTTTCGTCCGCTGCCAGGTAGATGTCACTACCAACGCCAACGGCCGGCTTCATTTTGAAGTATCTATGTTTGAGAACTTTACACCACCATTTTTTATAAGCAGTAATCGATATTATTTAACAGTTGCCAATATTGATATTTTAACACAGTTTTAAAACTGGATCATTTTATATTATAATGATATTGTGAAAAGAAAAATCAATGTCTGAACCAGGAATCGAACCGTGCAACTCTCGTATTCCGTACGAGCGTGCAAGACCACTACACTATTCGAGACATGGTACAAACATCAATGATTCTTTCCACATACAGGAAGGAATCTATAATTATCGTTTCGTCCGCTGCCAGGTAGATGTGATTACCAACGTTAACGTCCGGCTTCATTTAGAAGTATCTATGTTTGAGAATTTTGCACTACCAATTTTATAAGCAGTAATCGATATTATTTAACACTTTTCAATATTGTTATTTTAACACAGTTCTAACAATGGATCATATAATATTATAATGGTATTGCGAGAAGAAAAAATCAATGCCTGAACCAGGATTACTGTTTATAAAAGTGATGGTTATAATTTTCTCACACATACATACTTCTAAATGAAGCCGGCCGTTGATGTTGGTAGTGACATCTACCTGTCAGCGGACGAAACGAGAATTATAGATTTCTATATGTGGAAAGAATTGTTGATGTTTGTACCTTGTCTCGAATAGTGTAGTGGTCTTGCACGCTCGCACGGAATACGAGAGGTCCACGGTTCGGACATTGATTTTTCTTTTAACAATATCGTTACAATATTAATGAGCAATTCCATATGTGACTGACTGACATTTAAAATACATTTGCAGCAGCAAAATTCTTGCATAAATGTTACAATTGGTTGATATTGGGGGTGTTATCTACGTGATATGATAGAGGAAAAGTGTATGATTAAGATTGTACATAAATTACAACTTCTGAAGAAAAAAAATGTTATTTATTATCTATCAAAGTATGTGTGAACGACTGACATAAGTGTCAACCCATCATGCAGCTTAATATGTTAATCTACACCATTCTCTGAAATGTGATTCCTAATTCAATTTTCCAAAATACCGCTTGGAGGGCACATTTGAAGTTAAGTTTTAAAATAAAAAAGAAACCTAAATCAGAAATAATACCGAAGTTGTGACCTCATATGTAATGTGTGACTGAGTGGCCTTTTTCTGTTACTGACTGACATATCTGAATTTTATTGAGAATTTCAAAATGCAAATATTACACAAATGTAACAAAATACTATGAAACTAGATAAACAGTTTCGGTAACAGACATTAATAAATAACTGCAAACACTTAATCAATTTTATTGTCCAGTACAATTTTACTTCTGACAGGATCTACACCTTGAAATGCCATAATTGATCACAGGATACCCAAACTAATGTTAAGATATCAACCTGCAGGAAGAAGAAGACCAGGACGTCCACTCAAAAGACTTCTGGATGGTGTTTCTCTTGAGGCCGAAACAGGTCAACAAATGGCCTAAATTCGTGAATGTACTATGATGATGATGATGACTTAATCAATTCCACCAAAAATTGTTAAATTTAATTTTGTTGTAAAATAAAGTTTACGTGATGCAGGAGTTAATATTTTTTATTTCTAGATACACATTCTTAGTAAGTTAGTTATTTATCAGTGTGCATGTACTTTCAAAACAAATTATAAATCGTAAGCTGTCCAATTGCTGACGAAGAGAATTCCATTTTTAAACAGCGATAAAATCAAAACCCTAATCAGCCTGACACTGGTGATTCACTTCATAACATCGAAGTATCAGATTTGTTTATGCAGCTATTCATTCTCTAGTATTCGCCGCTATGGCGACTTGACTTGACCCATTTATAAAAATAATGTTACCTGTCACACATGTAGTCTCACGCTGTAACTGAATGTTTTGAGTCAAGATGTCTCAATAGAGAGCACTTGTTCGAGTCCCCAGGAGAGAATAAATTTTCTCCTGGAATTTCGGCAACAATGGGACTGGTGACCGTCC
This sequence comes from Diploptera punctata, assembly GCA_030220185.1. Lineage (NCBI taxonomy): Eukaryota > Metazoa > Arthropoda > Insecta > Blattodea > Blaberidae > Diploptera > Diploptera punctata. Next base: position 482,475 of record JASPKZ010003837.1, on the reverse strand, counting down.
AGAATCGCGAAGAATTTGTGCAGCTACAATATTTAGCGGTTGCAGTCGAGAAAACCAGCCATAACTGCTGGAGTATCCGGCATGCTGACCACATGTCACCCTATATATTAATTAGATGATTGCCCACCTCTGTGATTGATATACTTGGATGCGAGATCAGCTGCCAAGGGCTTTCTAGGCCTGTCGCGCCATGCAGCTTTTATTTTTTTAACATACGGACTTATCAATTTGTTGCGGTGATTGTGTGTTTGACATTTGTGGATATTCTATAATATACGAGTCCAACGCTTTCACGTTGTGTACGCAATGAATCCGTGATACCTGCAAGATATTCAAATTGTTTTTCTAAAAATTTTTAAAATCATTTTGAGTCTCCCCTTGAACAGTTATTTGGTTGGTTTTACAGTTGACATTAAATAATTCTGCACAATGTTGTATTTTCTTCCCCGATTTTTCATACATCCGTGCCATTTTTTTACTTAGCCGCCATTCGCATCTATAGGCCACTTTCCATGGTACGATTCCAAGAAGTTCCATTTTATGTCAAAATCCAAATATGCCAGCAAGCAGTATCACATGCCAATTTTTATACTTGCTGCTCCAACTGAAAATTTTTATCACCTGAAGTTTCGGAGGAAATCCCTATAGTTCAGAAATCATTTCTCTATAGCACACTTGCTATGTGTCACATATCATGACACTAGAACAAAGTATTTCTTCTGAATTTCTCTGTCACCTACCATCTAAACTAGGCAACAGCAATAGTATTGAGATATGCCAATTTTTCCAGTGAACTAATAGGATCTCATTTTGTTTTTTGTAAGTATAATTTTCTGAGAAATCAACAAGTAGGGCTGCTTCATTTACAGCACCTTCTCCTGAATATATATAAATGCTTCCGCTGACTGTCTTTTAGCTCAAATTGGTAGAGGAAAAGGGTCAGTAATTATTTAATGGAGCAGCTGAGCCGAAGATTCAACCAGATATCCTAACCCATGTTCATGTTATTCCTCAGCAGAGTGCAGCAAACAACTGAGTGCGCCATGCATATTAGCATTATAAATGAGAGGACAAAATGTCAGTCGGTCACGGGCTTCTACCGAAAAAATAATGACTTTACAAGAAAATGCCATAAATACATTTTTGTTAGTGTCCCGATAACGTAGAACCCAACAGGAAATGTTAATCCATCAATTATTATGTTGTGCATAGTAATTTTTAATACTTTTCCGTGACTGACTGACCATAGCATGCAGTTAACTATTATAGGACACATTTAAGGTATATAGAACATTAGACTGCAATTAACGTTATTAAATTTACGTCCAGGGAGGGCCCAAGTATGGTTTAACAAAAGAGTTTGTGAAATAAAACGAATTAATAAGTCCAAATCATTAAACAACAAATTGGTAAAATTTTGCGTTTTTTTACAGGTTTGAAATATGACAAGTTCTACCACTAATATTAGATTAAAATAATACACATTTTAAACATTATATTATAACATCAGAAAATTTGATCTTTAAAGATATATATTACGTCAACAAAATTATTCTTGCGTCAATTTCAAAATTTTCACTTCGGTATGACATTTTCATGGAATCGCTCTAATATAAGCTGTAAAATTGTCATGCAAATGCGATTAAATTTTATTTACTAGCTAATACCCGACGCGTTCTGCTACTCCTCAATAAATTAAAATTAATGTGTTGAATAAGTAAAAGGAAAAAAAAATATAAATTTATATTATGATTATTGTTAAACAAACGGCGTTGCCGGGAATCTACTTAAACCGATCTTCTTGGCATATGAGCTGAAAGATAAAATTCGTTATTGTGAGTGTTCTGTAAAACAATATCCGCCGTACATTGCTAATGCTTACCCAGGAATATACTTATCCCGATCTTCTTGGCATCAATGAAAATCAAAAATGGTTATTGTGAGTTATCCGTAAAAGATATACATATGCTTTTGCAGACTATTTTGTACAGATTTTGAGGTATTCAACTCTTTCTATATTAATTTTTTATTTGTTATGATTTAGGCAGCGTAAGCCATTTAGGCATCCAAAAAGCGACTTTTTTTCATGTTTTTCACTACAAAGGATGATTTTTAAAGATGAAGGGATTGAGTATTATAACTCTCTTATAGCATAAAGTCTTCTGGGAAACTCCGGAAGATTTTACAAAAAGCCCCATCACGATCGGATGAACCGTATGGCAGCGCATAAGGGACAATCAGACAGGCATAAATTCTTCTTCTTCTTCTTCATTTCCAGGATTAGATCAATGCGACCTGTTCCGGTCTCAAGTCCATCGTTTCCTTGGCCGTCCCAAAGATCTTTTTCCATGTGGTTTGTAGGTGTTGATCTATTTGAGTAATCTGGTATTGTCCATTCTGTGTAAATGTTCTTTCCATTGGTATTTGTGATCTTCTAGTTTATCGACTATTGAAAATATCTCCAATTCATTTCTTATTGATTCATTTTGTAATCTAGCTATGCGTGTACATCCTTTTACGGATCTTAAAAATTTCATTTCAGCGGCTTGAACGTGTGAGATATCTTTTTTTGTAAGTACCCAAGATTTAGATCCATATAAAAGAACAGGAACAGCCATAATTTTATAAAACCTGAGCTGAGTTTCTCTTCGAGTCTTTCGGAGGGTTCTTCGTATGGTGCCACACCTCATTTGATATCGGAGGCATACATTCGTTTTTATATTTATAATGCTCTGACATTTTTAAGATATATCTTGAATTTGTGGTCATTAACAATGAATGAATGCTAATTTTAGTGGAACAAGGAGGCTTGTAACCTCATGTCGGGACATGGCTCCAAAGGAAATGCTCCTTATACAATAATACAATTAGTAATATTATTTCGATGCGATATTTATTTTGATAAAACAAATATTATAGATTCTTGGCTCATGTGGGGAAACAAAAGCAATTTTTTACATAGCAATTACTCATCCAAGTTGAATCTGCATGCAGAAAATATGTTAGGAATGTGCTTGTCGATTCTCGTTCTTGAATTTGCTATCTTGCCACTTCCTATCCGCTGTATTGTGTTATTTGATTGTGAGTGGAGCGTAGGCAAATATTACTCACCCAAGATAAGTCTGCACGGCTGGAGAGGAAGTGTGTCAGTGCTAGTGTCGCCAAACTATTTCCCTATGAAAAGGAAAATCCCTAAAAAACATGTGAAAGATCTTTACATGGTTGTCAAATTAGTCGTTTAGTCTACGACTGCTGAAGGAGTTTTAAAATCACAGTGTTTTTTATTATATCCAATACACGAAAAATCATTTTTTACCTTACGGTTGATAGGGATTATAATTCTGAAACATTATAAAGTAGATTAACCTAAAACAGTAGAACAAAATACATAAGAATATTAGAATAAAGATAAACAGAGTAAAATTAAATTATAGTTATGAATAAATGCTATTTACAAAAGAAATGAAGTAATTATAACATTTGAGAACGTGATGAAGATGACTGGAATAATCTTTTTCATTATAATCCAAATATGATTCAAGTTTTAACGTTCAAATCACAACATTAGACAATTAAATAAAACATGTTTGACAGTTTGAATTTATCTTCACATTTACAAGTTGCATTTGATGATATTTTTAATTTATGTAAATATTCTAGTTACATTCCAATTAAAATCTGGTAGTCATCATATCAGTTGAAAATGAGAGGGATGTCCTCTTGAAAACTGCAGTTCCCGTTTTTAAAAAAATACATAAACTATGAGGTAAGAAAAGAAGTGACTAATTCATTCAATAGCTATATAAATTTGCCTGGAATTTTCCATGTCCGGTTAAAAATTGAGTTCATATGAAACTAGGAACTATATTTGGGCATTTAAGTCTGTCGTAGACTGTTGGGAAAAATAATTCTGAGTTGTCATATTACCCTTGTTAGAATTTTGCCATGATATATCCTATTCAGCATAATGCACTTTTTGATTTTCCATTTTATATAAGAAAGAGGACAGAAGTCATAGCTGGTAAATTTGAACTGGTGCGGCGGCTGAATTTGCCAGACTGTCTGCTCTTTCATTCCCAGTATATCCATGGTGTCCTCGAATCCAGGACAAAAATCACAGTATTAGTCATCTTTCTATTGACAGCCTCACTGTGAAACGCAGCAGATGGGAATTGGTAACATGTAATGAGGAAGACAAAAGGAGGGACAGTTCGATCCCCAGTAGTAACATTTTTTTTCCATGGCGCGACAGGCCTAGAAGGCTCTTAGCCTAAATTCCGGCTGCTGGCCTCACATCCACAGTGTCAATCACATAGTTAGATGATCATATAGCCGGTGTAGTGGTGGCATGTGGTCAGCATGACGAGCCCCCAGCCGTTATAGCTGGTTTCCTCAACCTGGAACCGCTACTTATTGTAGCTACCCAAATGCCTCACGATGCTGGGTGAGCACTGGTCCCATACTGGCCAAAACACCATGAGAAAATTTCTTTCCCCATAGAGACTCGAACCAGCGCAAGTCCCATAGCTCTACGCCAAGGCTTCCTGCCTTAACCACTCGGTTACGGCGCGGGACAGTAGTAACATGGTTGCCGGATTTTTAATTTTGGTCATCGACTACTGTAGATGACGGATCATTTAAAACGCACAATATTTGCCACTTTTCCCCTCCCAATAAAATAACACGACATAGTGGATAGAAAGTGGAAAGATAGCAAGAGAAGGAAGAAAATCTACAGCACATTCTTAGCATATTTTTCGCACGCAGAATTATCTTGGGCGAGTAATACTATGCTTTTTAAATAATCCGTCATATACAGTAGTCATTAACCAAATGAATAATCTGGCAACCATGTTACTACTGGAGAATGACCTATCCCTCCTTTGCCTTCATCATTACATGTTACCAATTCACGCCCGCTGTGTTGTGTTATGAGGCTGGTAACAAAGAGATGATGTACACTGTATTTTCAAATGATCTGAAACTTTTAGCAGTCATTGACTAAACGATAATTTGATAACCATGTAATGATAGTTTACATGTGTTTAGGAATTCTCTCTTCCATAGAGAATTAGTTTGGTGACACTAGTGCTAACACATTTCTTTCTAGCCATATTCAGACTTAATGTGGGCGACTTGTGTAGTTTTGCTTTGTACACAAGTTTAGTAATTTAATTCTAATATAAAATAACGATCAATGACTCGAAGCAATATAATTCAAACTCAGTTTTAGCAATTAATACCATAGGGATGTTGCGACCCCATCGCCCATTGGTTTTACTAATGCAGTCAGACTAACCGAGCATTGGCGGGAAATGGAGGAGGAACTGCCCCTACTCTACCTCAAGAACTGAGGCAGCAGGTTCAGATGCCAGGATGGCAGCCCCATCACCAGAATCGGAAGCTGTAGGCTGATAACCTGCACTTCTTAAACCGTCTTATCAAAGAAACCTTGTTGACATCCTTTGGCATGAAATACTGTACTGGAATTGGTTTTTGGAATGTACAAACAATGTGGGAAGCAGGCAAACGTGCACAGATAGAAGAAAGAGGAGTTAAACAGGTATGTCTGTTGTCCCCACTATTATTTATTTTGGTTATGGATTTGAGTAGTGATGAAGCTGAACAGGCAGATGAGTTAAAATGAATTTAAGGCATTAGGAAACAACATAGTGTGTTGGTGAGCTTTTAACAAGGCCCTATACTTCCCAGTGGAATTACCACTATTTTGACAATTGAACACACAAAAGAACCCTGTTGGTTCGGTTGGTTCTGATTTGTTAACTGAACATGAATCTCAGCTGCTATTACATGAGCCTGAATTTTACTTTATTATTAAAAGTACTTATATTAGGAATATAAAAAACATAATTATTAATTACATAGAGATTTGAGCAGTAAAATAATTTTGTGAAATGTGGGTACGTGTTCAAATGTCACCCACTTCACCTTACGTGCTTCGGGTTCCGTACTGGGTGGATATATGGCGTTTATGTGGTCTATTTTCAATTTATGCAACAACTTCGACAGACCACTTTATGTAGAAGATGTATTCTGTGCAGAGAGAAGTGTAGGATGTTAATTTATGTTTGTGTAGTGTTAAGTGTATTGTACAAAGTATGGAGCATGATGATGAAGAGAAGAATGAAGGTGAAATCCGGTGCTGACACATAGCCTACCAGGCTTAACGTCGCCATCTGATGGAGAAACACTATCAATAGTACCATATGCCTTCTCAACATATGAACTGCGGAGACATTTGCAATTGAATGCAGGAATATGCTGCACAATCTAGCGATTCAATATTGTACACCACCACCACTCCTGGCCCCGAGACTGAAAGTTTTGTAATTAAATTAAATAAATTCATTTCACAATTATAATTTTCAACCCCGCCGGGTATCGAACCAGGGTCTGCTACCATCTGAGTCAGCACGGCGGACAAGTTTGTAAACTTGAAATCCACAACATTTTTAAAAATGATGGAATAATCTTTGATTCTGTTATAAAATGTAAACAATAATTAAAATTAAATTTTTATTTTGTTTAAAATTATTGCCAAAATTATACCTAGGTCAAATATATGGTTATTCTTATTAAATTTTTCTAAATTATAAAAGCCCCTTAAAAATAGAATAATGTGTTCTGACAATTAAAAATATATGCACATATTTAATTCTCAAATTAAAGAATTAGTTCTGAATATGCTCTGCAGTATAATTAAAACTTATCTTACCAGATCCATTACTTTGTCCCCAAATACACAGTAAAGCCACAACTCGTAAGTTCCGACAACCAGATATACAATGCATTTGATCAAGGAGCCAATATCTCCAGAACTCTGTAACAAATTGCAAAATTATTATAATGTTTATAAAATATAAAAATAAACACATACTAAATTATGTAGCCTATACTGAAGTAATTAATAACCAGTGGCATGCATTCAATCTCAGGTACGCCAGCACTGCTGGGGTAATTAGTATATTCATAATTTTGGATTAATATGAAATAATACTATTGCTAAATTTAATTTAAATCAATTATCCGTGAATATTAAGATACAAATTTCCCGCCATTCGGCTTGAGAGAGCCTTCTGCATCCTAATTAACTACATAGAGGAACACAGAGTGTTTCCTATATGTTATCCCTACTAACACCAGCTACTACATTACACATGAGTTCACGTATGTGCATATAATATATTTCGATATGTGCCTGCTAAGACCAGCGATAAACCATACTGAATGAGGGTTCTGTTTAAACCCATAATTTTTTTGTTGATTACCAAGCCTATATCTGATGTATATGTTATTCGAGACGAGAAACGTGATTGACTGATTTGGGAAGTGCCAGTAACTCAACAATACAATCTTTCGAAATAGTATTTTTTAATTCATAATGTTTAATGTAGGCTAATTATACTTTTATAAAACACTAAGAAGCAATCTTATATATAAAAATTAATGTTTGTTTGTATGTGCGATTGTGATAGGGTATTTTGTAAAATGTTCAGGTGATTCCCGGGATGAATATAGGCTATAAGAGAGTTGTGATTTTCAACTCCTACACCCTTAAAAATCGCCCTTTGTAGTGAAAAGCGTGAAAAACGTAGCTTTTTAGACTCTTAAATGGCTTACGCTGCCTAAACCATACGAAATACACAAAATTAATGTACACAGAATTGAATATCTCAAAAAGCTCTACAAAAAAGTCCGCGAGAGCATATGTTTATCTCTTACGGATAACTCACAATAACCATTTTTGTCTTTCATTGATACCAAGAGAATAATACCGATTCGGGTGAACCTTTCATCTTTACTCCTGATACCAAGAGTCCCGCGCCGTAGTCGAGTTGTTAAGGCAATAAGTCTTGGCGCAGAACTACGGGACTTACGCTGGTTCGAGTTTCCATGGGGGAAAATTTTTTCTCCTGGAATTTCGGTCAGTATGGGACCGGTGCACAGTGGGCCAGAAATTAAATCTAGCTGGAAAAGTACTACTTTCACTCACCCTCATCAATTTATCTTTTTTTTCAATCTAATATAGGGCCTAATTGTTATATGACGGTTCTTAACTTATCTGCAAAGAAGGGTACAATTCTAATGTGATAAAAGTAGCTCTTTTGACGCTTAAATGGCTTACGCTGCCTAAACCATAAGAAATACACAAAATTAATGTACACAGAATTGAATATCTCAAAAAGCTCGACAAAAAAGTCCGCGACTGCATATGTTTAATTCTTACGGATAAATCACATTATCTTTCATTGATACCAAGAGACCCGCGCCGTAGCCGAGTGGTTAAGTCTTGGCTCAGAACAATGTGACTTACGCTGGTTCGATTCTTCATGGGGGAAGAAATTTTTCTCATGGAATTTCGGCCAGTATGGGACCGGTGCACAGTGGACCAGAATTGAAATCTATCTGGAAAAAAACTATTTTCACTCACCCTCATCAATTTATATTTTTTTAACTCTAATATAATTGTTATATGACGGTTCGTAACTTATCTGCAAAGGAGGGTACAATTCTAATGTTTATGAAGACATTATAAACATCGGAAGTTGCCGATGGTTAAGAACTCATCTGGGCTATATCCCAGTTGTGTTAATAGCGTTGGATGTTCAAGTTCAGTGCGGTATTTTTCTTATTCTATATGTATATTTCACCTCAAGATTTGTAATTTTATTGATATATTTAATGTTTTTCAACATAACCAGATATTATGTTAAATACATGTGGAATCATACCTTCCATGATTTTAAATTGAGCTACAAAGAAAACAGTTCTGAACAGTAGTACAAATTTTAGTTATAATATAGAGTGATCTATGGACTTTAATTCCCGCACAATAACATATGTGCAAATTATTTTTAAATTGGCTTTCTCATTACAGGAGGTAGCCAGCAACTGAGGCCCACCGTTGCGCGCATAGAATAAATGTTTTGATTTAATATGGAAAAAAATGTCAAGATAGAGGCAATAAGTTATCATTTAGTAAACAAATTAGGGTTAGGGAGATGTTAGCAGAATGTTTTAAATTATATTAAAAAGCAATATCAGTTAAGATGGCGGACATGGTAGAAGACCGCATGGAAGACGCGCTTAAAAGTATACAAAATATCATGGAAATAGGAGTAAACATCAAGAAAGACATGAAGGAGATGATTCTGAAAGCGGTAAGTGAGATCAGAACCTGTTTTTCAGAAATTAAAACTGCAAAACACGCCATAAACAAAGTGATAAGTAAACCACAAAGTGAGGTTAAAACGGTAATATCGAAATATGTGAGAGAGAACATCGAGGGAGAAGACAGCCAAACGACAAGACAACAAGTGACATCTGTTGACGCGGAACAAGAAACACCGAGCAACAGCGACAGTAGCCAGCAGGCGGAGACATCTACCAACGAGAAGCGAAACCCGGACGGCGGACAGCAGAAAGAAGGGAGCTACTCCAACACACCAGTACTATTATATGACGCAACAAGCACACCGCCGTGCGAAACAGAAGATAATAAAGGAGACGACCGCAAATATCAAACAAACCGTCAAATACAAAACACCTCCCTGCTGTCAAATGAAGACATCGAGGAGAAAATTATAAGGAAGGTAAACAAACAGATACAGGACACGCTAGAGGACATAAAATGGACGAAAAAAGATAATCTAGAAACAAAGACAACCAAAAGAGACACACAGAGACAAAGAGAAGAGGAGGCAGAGAAGAAGAAATCCTACTCACAAACAACAAGGGAAGGACACCCGCAGACGACAAGAAAGACGATAACGGGGACAAAACAAAACAACTGGAGAGGGAAGCAAACTACAAGCGGCCGAAAAAAGAGCATGGCTTTATATAGGGAAGCTGCACAACTCCAGAGATGAGGTACGACGATCTACAAGGAAACGACATCGACAGCGAAATAGAAGTGGAGTAATTATCCGCCGTCGGAAGAAACAAGACCTTCAAGCTTGGAATAGTCCTAAAACACTGCAAAAGCTTCGAGGACCCGACTTTCTGGCCCGAAGGACTAGTTGTACGGCCCTTTCGGTTCTCGAAACGAAACACAGGAAACAAACATTTTTCTCCTCTCGAAACGAAACACGGAGAACACACTGTAAAAACCAGGACAAGGAAGAAAAATTAAAAACACTACAGTGGAATATAGAAGGACTACGAAATGCCCTCAACATGTTACTAGAAGATTTTTTCGACGAATATGATACAATAACACTCACAGAAACATTTCTAACAACCCAATGGAGCACGGAAAACTTTTACATAATTAACTCATATGCCAGCCAAGGGGATAGAGGAAGACCTAAAGGAGGGATAACAATGCTAATAAAACCAAAATTAGCGCCGTTCGAGATACTACAAAAATCAGAAAACATGCTGCTATAGAGCGTCTCAACCTTAAAAGTCAGTACACGTTAAATGGAGCGCGCTGATGCCAGACCTACTGCATAGACAAATATGTGCGAGGCAAGGAACAGATGTGTCAAAACTCTTAAAACCCCTCAAACTTGAGTGAAAAAACGTAAAATATCCGATATATTTGTTATTTTCATACACGTTCACCTTGTGCCCTACTGATCGAATGATAAATCAAGTATTTAGGCCTAGGAATTAAGCGCCAAAAAGCTCAGAGCGAGATTTAAATGCACACATTATAATACAAGGGAAAATATAAATTATCATAAAATATAATTAATTATGATATAGACTAATTAAGTTATAATAAATTAAATTTATAACATAGGTCTCTATCAGGACCGCCCAAACTTTTTAATGGGCCGGGCCAATAACTGATTGTGCAATTGATCGCAGGCCGGTACATAAATAAAGTTACTATTATTGTTGCTACTGCTGTTTCTCTTAGTATTATTATTGCTATTATTATTATTATTATTATTATTATTATTATTATTACTACTAAAATAAAATTACTTTATCATACAGAACAATGTAAAACACTGGAAACACCATGCTGCTATTAAAATTGTAAAAAAACTGGTACAAAAGTGAATATATCTACCTAATGAGAAGAGTGGAGCGGCTTGTTAAAGGTAACAAACGATCGATGTCGGGTGTCTGCTGGTAGTACTGATAAATAAGACGTCTTGGAGATGTTCGTCACTCAAGTTTTGACCCCAATCGTGATTTTTGAATTTTCATTTTATAAAATGTTTGTTCACGCAAGTATGTCGAGGAAACCATGCAGATTAAACGTCGGGCGCATTCCTTCAAACCCTAAATATTTTTCTGGTAGTAACTTATAGAACTTAATGAGATCTATAGGATCAAATCTCCTTTCATTGCGCCATCACACTGCAAATCTATTAGTACAAATTGCAACAATGCTGGTACTTTGTCAACTTCGAAGGAAAATGGAGACGAAAACAAAGAAATGTCTGGTTCCATTTTATTGAAATCAACAAATCTATTAGAAAACTCTTCTTAAATCCTTTCGATAACTTCCACAAAAGAATCACTTCTGAAACACAATTCAGGATATTCACTTTGCAGAGCATTTACACTTGGAAAATGTACCCAGATTTCCACAGACACGTGCCTTTTCAATAGCTTCAGTTTGAATTTGAAAGCTGTTATTACACTGTAAACTTGGTTGATTAATTTGTCTTTACATTGTAAAATTATGTTCAAGTCATTCAAATGTTTTGTCACGTCGACAAGAAATGCTAGTCTGGACAGCAATCGTGATCACTTAACATATCACATTCATAATTTTTTTCCTTAAGAAATTGGCGGATTTCATTTTTCAGAGCAAAAACTCTTGGTAATGTTTGACCACGGCTCAACCACCTTATTTCAGCGTAATAGATTATATCACCGTATTCACTGTTCATATAATCTAGGAACGTTTTGAAAGTGCGGTGATTCAAGGCACTGCTACGAATGAAATCAATTATCTTAGTAAGAGTCTGCACAACTCCATCGAGATTTGCTGATTTAGCGCAAAGAACTTCTTGGTGTACAATGCAGTGCAATTTATGCACTGTGCCCCCCAAAAACTTCAGATTTTTTCTTTATTAATTCCGCCACTCCAGTGTTGGCCCCCAACATACATGGTGCACTATCAGTCGTTATACTGCATAATATCACTTAGTCTAGTTCAATATTGTCGACAGTTTTCACAACTTCCTCGAACAAGTCAGTACCTTTCGTCGCACCATGTATACTTCTTACCATTATAAGTTCTTCCATAATTTTGAAATCGGTATCTATGCCTCTAACAAATACCAACAACAGAACAGTATCAGATATATCCGTGCTTTTATCGCATGCAATGGAGAAATGTTCAAATTGTTTTCCTTTTTCTCCAAGTTGATGACGAACACTGGATGCTAGTTCTTCTACACGCCTACATACTGTACTTCCTGATAGCGACACTGAATTAAATAAATCAATTTTATCGGGACCCAACTTCTTGGCAACAGCAATCAGACACTTTTTCACAAATTCGCCATCAGAAAACGGTTTTCCGTTCTCAGCTATTAGCTTCGAAACTTGATAACTTGCTTCGGTAACATTTTTTTGTCTTACATCACCATCCTGAATTAATAACTGCTGTTGTGCCGTAACTTTAGAAAGGAGCTCGTTCGCTTTCTCAGTACGCTCATCTCCATTAAATTTATCAAAATGACTATGCTTTGTTCGGTAATGTTTTTTAATGTTATAACTTATTCTTTCACAACTGCAATAACACATCGTTATAGATAACACATAACACTTTGTTTCCATGCTCCTTCACAAGGTACTTGCTGGTCTAGGATTCGTTGAACTTCCTACTCTCGGAAACAAGTTTGCGTTTTTTAAAGCATTTTCTCACTTTAACACTATATTTGACAGCTATTCCGTGCATAGGCTACTGTTTGATTGACACTACAACAAGCGAAACAATTATTGTTCAAAGTTTGGAGTGGGGAAGAAAACGGTGAATAAGGGATCCATCATATCTACTATTTTTGTCAAGAGAAGCGGTGACACCTCAACTCCACATTCCAGAGAAATTAATTTCATAAGGGAAGCCCAAACTTGATGTTACATTTTAAAATCGAAATTTAAAACATAAAATTAATTTGTTAATTTGAGAGCTTACGCGAGCCATACGAAAAACCATGGCGGGCCGGATGTGGCCAGCGGGCCAAGATTGGACGGCTCTGGTCTATATCAATAAATATCCTACATAAACAAATATAGAAATTATAATCAATTTAACATATAATTTATTTTATTTTTTAAGAATATAATATTATAAGATGTTATATTTAATTAAATATTAATAATTTGTATAATATTAACGAATACAACACTATTAAAGCTTTTATAATATCAAAATTGTTCACGAATATAATAATAATAATAGGAAATTGTTTATTTATATCAGTTTTTTCTTCGTTTGCCACATCGTCATCTGAAGTTTCCAGTACTTCAAATCTATTAGCAATTTTGATTTGATATTTTTGCCGCATTTCATCATTTTTCAAGTTTTTGAATTCAAATTTTACAGAATCCTCTTTAGTGTTTGTTCCTGTCATTAGCGACAGCCGTTGTCTGATATTCACTCTGACCAGATGATGATCCGAATTGCAGTCTGTCCATCTAACTGATCAAACATCGATGATGCTACTGTGCCAGCGTTTTTCCATTAATACATGATCTATCTGGTACCGAGTTTCTCCATCTGGAGGCGTCCAGGTGTATTTATGAATATCCTTATGCTGAAATGTTGTGCTCTTAACAATGAGATTCTTTGATGTGGCGAAGATGACTAATCTAATCCCATTGTAGTTACTATCTTCATGACGACTGAATTTGCCTATTGTTGGTTTGAATATATCTTCCCGCCCCACTTTTGCATTAAAATCTTCTAAGACAATTTTCATATGATTACGTGAAAGGCTATCAAATAAGCATTCTAATTCTTCATAGAACTCAACCTTGATCTTGTCATCTTTATCTTCTGTGGGGGCATGTATATTTACAATTATAAAATCATGTTGTTTACCTTTCAGAATTATGTATGATATCCAATCACTAACAAACTTAATATCTCGGATAGCGGATAGGATCCTCCTTCTGACTAAAAATCCCGTTCCAAATGCAGGTCTTTCTGCACCCCCGTAGTATAATGCAAAATTTCCTGGTTCCTGACTACCTTCTCCTGGCCACCTGACTTCATGTAAAGCGACTATATCCAAGGGCGATTTATCTAATTCCCGCGTTAATATCTCTAGTACTCCGCTATTGTATAAAGTCCTAACATTCCGTGTTCCTAGGAACATGTCCCTGTGTTTGAGCCTTTGTCATGGGTTCCCTGAAGAAGTCCCCGCCCGGATAACCGAATGGGGGAGTATTTGACCTCCAGAAAATATTACCCCAGTTGAACCCATGTTCGCATTTCTTGACGGTTGTATTTTTATGGTGAAAGATCGTCACTCTTTCTTCTCGTTTATCACCTTAGACAAGTCCGGCATGGGTAACCCTATCGGCAGCATTGCTACCGCCGGCATAGCTCTCAGGATCATTTAAGAACGGAAGCCTCTCCACCACGACAAGGTAAAGATACCAAGGAGGGAAAATGTTACATTTACTTATAGCCAATCACAATATATCAGAAGAAATCTAACTTTTTTTCTCTCGCACAACTTCCTATGTTTTAGAGAATCGCTTTTAAAAATGTTTTTAATTTTTTTAAAACATTCTTCCAACATCCCCTAACTGTAATTTATTAATAGACGATTACTTGTTGCCTCTATCGATCACTTTTCTTCATATATTAAATCAAACATTTCTCTGTCCGCGATGATAGGCCTCAGTTGCCTGCCGCCTCATCTAATAAAAAACCCAATTACGAAACACGCAATAATTTGCACACATATTATTGTGCGGGAATCGAAGTCCATAAATCACTCTATTTTCTAAATAAACTTTGTACTACTGTTCAGAAATGTTCTTTTCGTAGCTCAATTTAAAGTAAAACGATTGTGTATTTTTTTAGTGTATTTAACACAATATCTGGATGTATAGAAACATGTTAAATATATCAATGATAAATACAAACCTTGAGGTAAAGTATTCATATAGAATATGGAGAATAACTCACTGAACTTTAATGCAAAATTTTTTTTTTTACAGCACGGTACACAACTGGGATGCGGACCAGATATGTTCTTAACAATCGGCAACTTCCGATGCTTATATTGTTTACGTAAATTTATAATTCTACCCTCCTTTGCAGATAAGTGAAGAACAGTCATCTGGAAATAATTTTAGAGCGAAGAAAGATGAATTGGCGAGAGTTAGTAAAATACATTTTTCCAGCTAGATTTAGTATCTGGGCCACAGTGCGGTGCCCGCACAGCATCGTAAGGCATTTGGGTAGCTACAATAAGTAGCGACTCCAAGTTGAGAATACCAGCTATAACGGTTGGAGGATCCGACATGCTGAGCACATGTCACCCTACACTGGCTACCTCTGTTATTAACACATATGGATGTGAGGCCAACAGCCGGCTGGTCAGTCAGAAGTCTTCTAGGCCTGTCTCGGTTTGAGTTTTTTTATACCAAGTAGATCGGGATAATTAGATTTCCGGGCAATCGTGCTCAGCTGTACCGTTCATCCGAATGAGATGGGGCTTTTTAAAAAATGTTGGAACGAACATAGGCTATAAGAGAGTTATAATACTCAACTACTTCACCCCTAAAAATAACGCTTTGTAGTGAAAAACGTGAATTAATGTCCCTATTTTGATGCATGAATGGCTTACGCTGCCTAAACCATAACAAATACACAAATTGATGTATACAGAATTGAACATCTAAAAAAAGACTAGACAAAAAAGTTGAGTATAACAGCGCACGGCTGGTGGTAAAAACACATTAACATTTATTTAGGAGTAGCAGCGCATGCCTGGTATTAGCTAGTATAAAATAAAATAAAATTATATGGTAAGTGATATTGATTGATTTGTTAAGTTACTGAAAATTAATGAGACTAATTGTATTAAATAAACAGAAGGGACCATTCCCGTGCCGACCTATAGATTGTACTAGATATCAGTCCTTCAGAGCATTATCTGCTTCACATTTAAGTATCCCTTGAATTGTGCATGCATCAATATCAATTATAAAATGTTAATTTTTATATACCATAATATTATAGTAGATTTGTAGAACACATTTACAATAATACATTTTCGTGCTTTTTATAAACTGAACAATTTGGAATAGAACTTGTTATAAACTACTAGACATATTTTCGTCATACTATCTAACTCATTGGCACTATCGAACCCATCGGATCAAAGCCACGTGAATATAAACTGTCCATACATCCCTATTCTGAACTAATATTTCCCAATTGACATGAGTTTCCAGAAGTAGTCCCTGATAACTGAATGTGGGACTATTTACCTTCGGAAAATTTTACCCCATTTCCCATTTCTTGACAGTTGAAGTTTTTACGGCGAAAGATCGTCACTCTTTCGACCAAGATACTTTTTTTTGTCTGGCTTATCTCCTTCGACCTATATGGCATTGGTAACGACAGCAAATCTACCGCCGGGATAGGCATTTTCGTCATGGAACTGGGGTATTTGCTGAGACAACCGCCCGCCACTGAGAAAAACAATCATTAAAATTAAAGCCGATTTCATGGTTATTCTGACATTAAATACTTACTTCAGTTAAAAGAAAAGCCACGAAACAAAGAATAATAGTGCTGGAAGCACATTGGAAAAACATTATTGGACTGAACAGATCCTGAACTTCTTTAGAAAATCTGTAACAAGCATTACAAACTGATCAGTATCAGTAATATTGTAGGTTACAATTTTAAAAAAATCAGAGTTAAAAATAATTTGGAGTAATTAAAAAATCAGGAAATGAAAAAAAAGTATATATATATATATATATATATATATATATATATATATATGGTATGATAAGAAAAATGAATGCCTGGACGGGATTCGAACCCGGATCTCTGAGTCTGTACCTCAGTGTGATATCCATTACACCACCAGGCGAATCCAATTCAAACATTTATATTTTTCTTATATATGTATTATATTCTCCATTATTACTAGATGTCGCGAGAACTCGGTCTTCACTGCCATCTAGTAGCTGACTATAACAAGTAAGCAAATTAAAGAGAACATTTTTACTTTATAGCAGTGACGCTTTATCGATGTTATAATTAAATATTTAGCATTGAGGAATGCAAGCTTAATATGGTATGATAAGAAAAATAAATGCCTGGACGGTATTCGAACCCGGATCTCTGAGTCTGTACCTCAGTGTGATATCCATTACACCACCAGGCGAATCCAATTCAATATATATATATATAAAGGTGTATCAAAAATGATGGTGCAAACTTACATGGTTGAAAGTACACGCCAATAGAAGCAACAATGCCCCAGTAAACATGCGTTCGCAAACGAGCCGTTTGCGAAATAATTACGAATGTATGGTTACAATCCGCCACTGACTGCATTGGAAACATCGTCCTAGTTAGTACAAATTAATTTGAATTTAGACGTTACTATTAATGTTTCATCTCATTTAGTTCACATTTCACAGTTCACTTCACTTAGGGGTTAACTGTTAAAGAGGTGTTCGAAGTGTCTTCTTTGCATCTGGATGCAATACTGTGCTCGTCTCTGCAATCAATGTCAAATTCTTTGGAAAAACCCTGGATCATTTCTGAATTCTTGACAAGCATGTGCAACCCTCTGCTCCAATTCTTCAACCGTGGTAACGGGTGTGCTGCACACTTCGCTTTTGAGCTGACCCCATACACAAAAATCCAAAGGATTAAGATCAGATGATCTTGGAGGCCTAGGTACAGATCCGCCTAGACCTATCCATCTTTGGCCGTATCTGCACGTTAGATGCCGTCTCACAGCAGCAGCAAAATGTGTCGGAGCTCCATTATACCGTACATGTACCACAAACTCCGACGTTGCTGAAGGGGAACATCCTCAAGCAATCCTGAAAGACGACGCCGCAGAAACCGAAGGTACCTCTGTCCATTAAGTTTTCGTGGAAGAATGTGTGGCCCAATGATATGATCACCTAGTACCCTTAACCACACATTCAGTGAGAAACGGTGTTGATGTGGTGACTCATGAACCGCATTTGGGTTTATTTCACACTAAAAATGTGTATTACGATAATTAAAAACACCATCGCGTGTGAATCCTGCTTCGTCTGCAAATAAAATATTACATGCGAAACGAGGGTTGAATACAATCTGTTGTTGCATCCACTGACAAAACATCACTCTAGGAACAAAGTCCGCATCATTGAGACATTGAACTCGTTAGAGGTGGTAAGGGTATACAGTAAATTGCGCTGTAAAATTCTCCATACACTACTGTGGCTTACTACAGGCATTTGTGTGGCAATTCTTCTCGTCGAGGTTCCTGGAGAGAGCTGTACTGCTTCCAACACCATATCCTCAACCTCAGGCGTAATGTGAGCAGGCCTACCGTGCATTGCCATTAGCACTACAGTACATGAAATGCATATCCGCATACTCTTCGTTACTGTAAGGTTCCATTGTAACTACAACACAGCACAAGTGGCACTCCTCAGACGAGACTGATGCATTTGAGACTGTGTACTGTATCCGTGCTGTACGTTCTGCATGTATGGTTTGATTACAACTCCACCTCTCGGCAGTGTTCAGTTTTGTAAACAAAGAACATGGGACGGCTTCAAGTGCGCAAGGAGTGAACTGTACGATGTTACAAACAAAGACGTCAGTGGCGGCTTGTAACCATACATGGGTAATTATCTCGTAAACGGCTCGTTTGCGGACTCATGTTTACTGGGATATTGCTGCTTCTATTATCGTGTAACATGTAAGTTTGCACATTCCTTTTTGATACAACCTGTATATGTAAGGGATAATCATGTGATATGAAATAATAAACACACTACTTGCGAAATAAATAAATTCAGAAGTCACATATTTTATTTTAAGAATACGAAAAGTAATTTAATGAAAATATAAATAAGAAATAGCTTATTATCATTAAGATTCAATTTAGATTGCAAGTACACCATGAAATATTGAATCAGCCAAATTAATTTTAAATCAGTGACAAATTGGATTAGTAGAAACAATTAAACAAATTATTTATTTAATTTTTAGAAACAAATGTAAATTTTAGTTGCAAGGATTTTATGAATCTAAATAGTAGTTCTACTTTAGTATCAGTACTTGTAAAATATACAAATAGGCCATTGATGACCATCAAGAAATACTAAATGAATAAAGAGCAGTTTATTATTGTTAATATTATTCATTATTTCTGATAAGAGTTGCATTTGCTAAGCTCCAGTTCTAAGGAGAGTGATATACGTATTTAGCATAATGACAATAATAATCTTAAGTTTTAATTGTCGTATGGAATGAAGGGTAATAAGGATAAAGAGAAAAATTTCGCAGTATGAGTGTTAATTCTTCCTGGAAGTTGAAAAAAAAATCAAATTTTGGAATGTTTAAGAAATTCTAAATGTTTGATAACTTTTGATAAGGCTATTTCTGCTACGAAGCTAATATCGATGTGTCTTCAAATTACATTATATGGTATATTGTTTATGTGTGTTTTGCTTGTGTGTGTATGCTTTTTGTGTGTTTTGCTTGTGTGTGTATGTTTTTGTGTATGTTGTGTGTTGCGTTTTGTGTTTGTGTATTTTGCGTGTGTGTGTTATATTTTTTGTCTATGTTCTTTTTTTATGTATTTGTATTTTGCTGCTTTTATGTGCTTTCTGTGTATGTTTTTGCATGTGTTTTTGTGTGCTTATGTTTTTGCATGTGTTTTGAATGTTAATGTGTTTTTTTGTCTATTTGTGCTTTTATATGTATTCTGTTTTTGTATCCATTTCGTTTTGTGTGCTTTGTATGTGTGTGTCTTTATATGCTTTTTGTTTTTTGTGTACGAGTTGTTTCTTGTGTGTATGTGCTTTTTGTTTTATGTTTTCTGTTTCTGTCTGTATGTTGTTTTGTGTATGTCTGTTGTTTTGTGTGCATCTGTTGTTGTATGTTTTTGAGCGTTGTTGTTTTTGGTTTTATGTGTTGTATTTTGTTTGTGTGTTTTTTGTGTGGTGTTCTTTTTGTGTTGGTTTTTGTGTGGTGGTTTTTTTGTGTGTTTGTATTTTTGTGTTTGCCTGTGCATGTTGCTCCGCCTCGAAGTTTCCTTACAAAAGAAGACACATTCTAGAATTTTCTTGCTTGAAAAAAATTGCGTCCATCTTGGATGTGATCGAACTCGTGAACTAGTTGCGGAGTGATACACTCAAGGTTAATTTTATAATGGAGTGAATTAAAATAATGTGATACCCAATAATTGCTTGATGATGTTTGATGCATTCTGTTAGTTTCTGATAAGTACTTGTTTCAAGTTCTGTGAATTCTTTCATTGTGTCTTCATTTTCTGCTCTCAAGTCACCATCTTCCTGAAAATACATATGGATTTTCTATACTTTAACATGCAACTAGAATTTTAGACATAATTGCATACTTCTACATCTGATGATTTGCATAAAATATAAATTAAACCGCTTACCATTGGGGAAATAAGCGTAACTAAATTAACTTAGCCTAATAACTCCTACCTAAGGAGAAGCTAAGGCCCAACATTGGGCTGTTACGCCATTGCAGAATACGTATTACTATATAAAATAATAATTATATAGGCCTTTATGAACACTTTTTTTCAAGATCCGATATGCTCCAAATTAAAATTCATGCAACAAACATGTTTTATTTACAAAAAGGGTAACAATTCTTTAATCGTTTATATAAACGTTGCACCACGTAGGGATGCCCGTCGATATATGTAAGTAATCACACAACAATGACATAGATACTTCTATGCTTAAGTGGTTCCAAACGATTACTACAACAATCCTTTGCCCGGGCCCATGAGAGGCAAAGGTTGACTCATCTTTCTTGTGCACTTCTATTATTTTATGTATTCTATGAATAAGGAATTTAAATACCTTTTTAAAGTAATTAAAGAAACAGTACTTAACTGGTAACTAGGATATAATCGTGAAAACTGGATAAGGGAGTAAGCTATTATTACATGAGAAAGCTTTTGACATAGGAAGTTCATAGAAAGCATCAATATTATTGTAAGATAAACATTAAACAATCTGTAACTAAAAATATATTTAATAGTGAGTCAAACATATGAAATAATAATCACAATTATAAATAAACTGAATAGAAACATCTTCGACCAATATATAAACAAAATTATAATAATATTGAAAATATAAATTAGTTATACTTGGTCGCGTTAACATTCCTAAACTCAGGAATCATAATTACAAATAAAATAAAATAATCAAACATACATACTTTCACACAAAACAGTCCAACCGAGGGCTAGGGTCCACGTCCAGGATACCCTACCCTGGTTTACAGGCACTGCTTAACCAAAACAGATCTGCTCTCTTGGAGCTCCAAATAATGACGATCTTGTTCTCTTGCTTGCTTCTTGTATTTGAGTTCCGAGGAAGAGCGGAAGTTGCGCAAACATACACAGCGAAGAGGAGGGGGTAGTGAGGAGAGTAGCCAAAGGTGATAGGAATTAGCACTGTTCTTAAATTCTACTGCTAAGAATGGAAGAGATGACGTAACGTTGCATACGAAAAATGTGGTTTCGGTAAAACGTGATTGAGCCATCCTTTTATATCTTAGCCTAATAAACTGATTCTATGGCTTACGGAACGATTCAATGCTGCATTCAGTAAGACCCTACATTAATTCCTATCCTCAGCCGACTGAATTCAGTTCATATTATCAATATTCCGTTCCCTGAGTTCAATCTGAATGTTATTCTCCTCCTACTGGTATTTTTTCGATGTTTATGTGTATTATATACCATATATATATATATATATATATATATATATATAGTCCACCGCTGTGGTCTCGAGGTAGCGTGCTGTCTTTTCACACAGCGGGCCCGGGTTCGATCCCCGGTCGGGGCAGTTTTTCTGGGTGAGGTTTTTATCGGGGTTTTTCCTCACCTGTAAGACAAATGTCAGGAAAACTTTAAGGCCCAAACGGTCCCCGAAATCATATGGCCATCATCTTCGTCATCATCCTTATCATTATCATCATCACCATCATCCTTCACCGGTGTGGAAAGCAACGGGAAGCTACCACACCTTCTCAATTCCCTAGTAAAGCTGCAAGCATAGCATGAAAATGCTATGATTACAGTGAAGGACCTGCCTTCGGGCAGAATTACTATGGATATATATATATATATATATATATATATATATATATTATTTATGGAGTTTCTCATGAAGTATCCTCCATCAATGATCCCTAATGGAACGAATATTCGTCTTAGGATCATATTTTAGAAAAATATCCATGTTTTCTTGCCTTAATATTAATTACCATGTTTTACACCTTTAGAACACCAAAAGAAAGCTAATTTTATAAATGCTAATCTTTATCTTCATATGCAAAAACCAAATAGACGGGACGCATTCGACCAATGCCAGCTGGGGTGATATTTTATGGACGGGCACTCAGAAGTTTGTAGATTAATTTATATTAAAATGGAAATAAAACAAATTAAAATCCATCGCATCATATATTTATATATATATATATATATATATATATATATATATATTATAAATATATTTTTGACATTTGGCAATGAAGGCAAATATGATATGAAAAGAAAAAAGAATGCTTGAGTCGGGTTTTGAACTCGAGTCTCTAAAGACTCGAGTTCAAATCCCAACTCAAGCATTCTTTTTTCTTTTCATATCATATATACATAAATTTTGACACTGAATGGACAATGAAAGAAGTAAGTCACGCAAGAATTGCTTAAACTAAGCGATTTTTTCTGCAATTTGAATTTATGGTCCGATTTTGCTAGTTTGCATAATCTTTCGTTGCTGATGATGATGATGATGATAATAATAATAATAATAATAATAATAATAATAATAATAATAATAATAATAATAATGTACCGAAATGGACATTTCGGTACAGGAATTACGTCTTACTGCGCAAACTATACGTCATCGCGTCTCCATCTCGAGTGTCATCTTTATGAACAGTGCCAAATGCTTTCCTATCTATCCTTTCCTTCCCTAGTTCGCACCCTGTGCTATATATTCATCCGATCATACACTGAAATGGTACAACTTGAAGTGTGGGCGGAGTATCCCTAAACACGTTTGAAAAATCTTAACATGGTTGTCAAATTAGTAATTTAAGCACGGAAAGCTCAAGTGGTCGAATCATTTAAAATCACAGTATTTTTCGTGTCTCTGTTACCAGCCTCACAATAAATCACAAGTGGCAACATATAATGAGAAGGGACAACTCATTCCTACACATAACACCAATAGTACTAGGGTTGTCAAATCAGTCATTTTACCAACGACCGCATAGGAGGACGGATCATTTTAACCAGCCCACTGATCGCCTGATATCCATTGCGGGTTCACTGAATACATTGTAGGTGGGGAAAATCGTTCATTCTAAATTCTACGTGAATTTTCTTTTTAATGAACAGAGAATTCCTTTTTCAAACTATGTTGAATTAAAAAAAAGTATGAGAGAAGCATTTTCAGTTATTTTTCTCCAATGTATGTCGCATTTCACTACAATTTTGTACTTTTTAAACATTCTTATTATATTTGTTAAAAATGCAGTTGAAACAAAAATTATTATTTAATTTGAATTGCATTCTTTAAGTTTTTGGGTCTTTTTTATAGGATATCTTTAGGTCTTTCATAGGCATTTTATAGGTCCTGAACTTCCGAGGTCTAGTCATAATTTCCGCCCGCACAGATTATGTATTGAAGTAGTACGTTTTGCATCATTGTAGATCAGAAAATGGTAGGTTTTATTTGTCCTTTTGGGTCTTTTTTATAGGATATCTTTAGGTCTTTCATAGGCATTTTATAGGTCCTGAACTTCCGAGGTCTAGTCATAATTAATATTTTTCATCACTCAGCTCTTATGTACCGAAGCCTTCAGCGGAGGCAGATGAGTTCACAGCCCAGTAGTATTACTCAGCATTGGAACATGATCAAAGCGGTCTTACTGTTCCAACGAGGGGTTTTCTCTCAATGCTGGAACATTTCGTCGAAGGGCCACAGCTCATTGTTATTGAAGGTGCTAGGCTCAAAGCCCACGTTTTCCAAAATAGTGCATTGTGCAAATTCGTATTTTTAGACAGGAAGTATTGTACTTTCAGCTGTGCAGTTAGTATATAGGAATGGATAACACAGAGAGGGACATTGCTTCGTGCGCGAAACTCCGACCATGGTTAGCTACTTTGATCTTGGTCTAAACTGCCTCTTCCAATTTTCGGATTTCACTAAATTTGGACAATGTATTTATCGTTCTATTTCAATACCGTTTACCGAGTTTTATTGCAAAAAATCGAAAATTGCAGCCGCTGAACGATGAATAAACATTCACTTCAGATTAACCATCATCCCTAATGGTTCAATCTTGATGGATAACGAACTCGATTAACTACTTTACTTAGTTGATTGTAACATACCGAGTTTGGTTCTGAAATCGACAAAATTTAGGCGTTAGAGCTTTAAAACACACACACATACACACTCACTCAGTCACGCACGCACAGACATACACACACTCACGCACGCACGCGCGCACACATTTTTGTCACGAAATCAACTGACATATGCTAAGAGGTGCACAAAACGTGTGCAAAATTTGAATCTGCAACGTGCAAACGTAAGGCCAAAGTGATGACGTCATTACCACCTATGTCTCGACGCATAAGAGCGCATTATCATACGAACGTATTTTACAATACATCCGCTTAAAAAATAATAATTAATAAAGTAAAAAGCTTTATTAGAAAATGTTTAAAGCCAATACTTACATTACTTTCATTAGGGACAAATGACAGCTATGGGCTTTAACTATATAAAAGTATTGAGTGGAGGATGTTCATCGACTCCTTCAAAATAAGTCTCAAGTGTGTCCTACTGCATAATGCACGTGTTTCATGTTACCACCAATTCCGATTAGGGATGCAGGGAGCCCAAACTTAGAAACAAGGGATTTTCAGAAAAATTCCTAGTTTCCCTAAATTTTTCCCGCCTCGGGTACATGATAGGGCCATTTGAATGGTACCGTTTAAAGACTGTTCTTTTTTTGAAGAGAATGAGGATTGAAGAATGATCCCAGGATAAATAGTGATGTTGCTGTAGCTGCTTGCCTGAAATTAACCTAAACAAAATCATAATTTAAAAGGGTTAAATGTACCCCCTTTAACTTGGGAATTAGAGCTAATTCGAGCTTTTCATTGCCTTCTTCGTTATCAGTGTGGTCGATATACTTAAGAAACATTAACCTCATTCCAGCTACATTTTCACTGTTGACTAGTGTATATTGGACCACCATAGTCTATGCCAATCTTAACAAATGAAAGTTCAGGCTGAACACTATCTGAAGGTGAATGTCCAATTGTATGAATAGTTGAAGATGGATTTGCACCTAAAACATCTATAACTTTTATGAATAACTCCACCCACAGTGGATCTCCCTCTTCGAATCCAACATTTTGACCTCAAAGAAAATAATACGGCTTAAACGCCAAAATGCAATAATTTTTCATGCTCAAGTTTTATAATTAACTTAGTGACAAAACTATTTTCAGGCAAAATAATGAGATGTTTCTCATGGAAACTCAAGGATGAATGCTCCTCTAACTCTTAAAAAACCATCACCATCAACAAATGGCGACAAAGTCTTAATCTTACTAGAAGATGACACAACACCTTGGGAATTCAAATCTGCACACTCATTAGAGTATTCTGATACTCGTATCATATGAATGATTCTTCTTTCGGTGGAATTTAATTCCTCTACGGATAGTAGACCCAAATGCCGTTCTCCCTTAGATGAACGACCATTGTAAATAAATCTCAATACATAAGCATAGATTCTGCGTATTATGAAAAAATAAGTATATTTTTCCAACTCACTAGTGTCAACCTAGACTACAAATACATTCAATGAATGCTTAGCTTCTAAATCAGCTTCATCTGGGATTTCCAACTTGGAAAACTTAGTATAATCAACTTGTGATTCTCTGAAATACGGAAGACTAATCCACCACATGGATAGTTAGGATAATTGAGTGGGGTGAACCTCACAAGACAATGAATCAGCAGGATTACTATGAGTGGAGACGTGTCTTCAATTTTCAGTGGAAGCAAGTTACTGAATTTTAGACACTCTATTAGCAACGAATGTTTCGCATATCGTGGATGGTTTTTGCAACCAATATAACAACAATAACACTGTCAGTCCAGTAATATACCTTGTATAGAACAGACAACTTCAAAGATTCAATAAACTAGTTAAAAGGTTAGCCATCAAGAATGCTGCACGGATTTCTAGTCGTGCAATGGATTTATGCTTTAATGGAGCAATTCTTGACTTAGAAGTCAACAAAAAAACAGGTACTAGCTTGTCAAGAGTTATAGACTTTACATATACAAAAGCACCATATGCATTTCCTGAGGCATCACAAAAAACCATGCAACTCTATACATCTAGAATCTTGAAATGGGAATACCTTTTGAGGAAATTTAATATCACTCAATAAATGCAAATCTTCATATAATTTAAACCAAATTTCATAAATCGGATATGATGGATCAATAGCACTATCACAGTCCAACTTCGATTGCCACAGCTGTTGTAGCGACATATTGCAATTTACTATCACGCAACCTAGAATATCTAACGGATCACATATGGATGCAATAGTAGACAAAATATTTATTTTGGTAATATTATCAGTAGATTGTTTCAAATTAATCTGAATTTAGAACTAATCGGTGGCAGGATGCCAAACAATACCAAGATTTTTCACAGAATCATCTTTCGCGAGGTTAAGAGTAGGAGAACACTCCAAATGTTTAACAGGAACATCACTTAAAACCTCAGGGAAATTAGAGCACCATTTGCTCAGATGAAAATGAGCACTTTCAAGAATAGAAGATACTTGCTATTGAAGATCCTTGGCTCTTTCAATAGTAGATTCACCATATAATCAATCATCTGTGTAAAATCAATATCTGATAACCTCGGTTGCTTCGGGATTAGATTGTTCATGCCCCTTAGCTAACTCAATAAGACATTTAGTCGCTAAAAACTGGCTGTACTAGTGCCATACGTAATTGTGGTGAGGCGATAATCCTTGACTTCCTCATGAAGTGAATTTCGCCACAGTATGTGTTGTAAATTCTTATCATCAGGATGTATCTGTATATATCTATATATTTTAGCCATGTCGGCAGATAAGACAACAAAGAAAGTTCTGAATCTTAGAAATATAGATAATATGTCAGGATTCAGTGACACACCGTTTGAAGATTCACTAGTACCCTCAAACAATACTCGCAACTTAGTAGTTGAACTAGATTCCTTCAAAACGCAGTGGTGAGACAAATACTATATTATAGAAGTAATAATTTCTGGATGGACCAACTCAATGTGACTCAGAGACTCACATTCCTTTAAAAATTCAACATAATCTTTTCTAAGATTACTGTTTCTCGAAAGTCTCCTTTCAATTCGTAACAACCGTTTCAACGCATTGTTACGAGAACTGCCAACCACAACTAAATTGGGTTTAATTGGTAATTTTACAACAAATTTACCAGAAACATCCCTTTTAACATATTTTACAAATTGCTCTTAACATAATTTGTACTCAGGAGTGAGAACTTGTTGGGACAATTCCTCTAACTGCCAACATTTCTGAATCTGATTACTCAAAACACCAATCTTAGTGAAGTTAACATGACGAGGTTTTGTCATAGGTTTCTTGATAGACCTTTCAGGAAATGGGCCAGAAAGCACGTATCCAAACCGTGTATTAATCAAGGTAGGGACACTATTCCTTACTAACCTTTTAGCCGAGACTACATGATAATACATCAGATCTCAACAATAAATCTATCGAGGAAGGAATATTAAAACTTGCATCACTCAGTTGAACATCTTCAGGGATGTTCCGTTCACTGACATCAATACGTTGAGCTGGAAACTGGGTTGTGATGACTGGCACTACAGCACAATCCACAGTAACAACAAAATCAGAGATAGAAGAATGCAATTCTAAACTAGAGTGGAGTTCACTGGTGAGACAATCGAATTTCCGATCCCAACTAACAGTAACCTACATTGGTTAACCTTCACATCTAACCTCTTGGTTAGGTCAGAAGATACAAACGATTGCTGCGATGTACTATCTAATAATGCCTTAGCCATGGCCATTCTGCCATTGGCTGCCCTTACTCTAACACAACAAGTACTGAACAAAACTTTGGAGCCTAAGCCTGAGACCGCAGTAGGTGATATTATATTTGATGAGTTTTCCTTAACCCTTTTATCGGTTTTAGCCCGTGGGCATAACAAGGAATTGTGCATGCATTGACATTTCATGCACGGATGACTCTTACAATCTTCTGTAAAATGCGTAATTGAAAAAGAAATGAAGCATAGCTTGTTTTCATAAACAAACTTTCTCCTATTATCAACAATAATATTTTTTGAACTTGAAAGAATCTCTTATACTATGGTTATTAATACCACAAAAATCACATGTTCATTAGCAACATGAAATTATTTAACTCTGGACTTGGGTTTCTAACTACCCTGAGTCTCACTAGACTCCGATAACTATAAAGTTATAGCTTCTCTTTCTAGAAATTCTAGAAGACAATTTAAGTTAGGTATTCTACTTGAGCCGAATTTAGACTCAAACATATTTCGATGATTGAACCTTATTTTCCTCAATAGCATTTTCACTAATAATAAATCTTGGATTCCTACTTCGGATTCCAAGTTTTCAATTGCCCCCAAATTGGCTTTAATCTGGTTTACTACCTTCCTATAAACAGAAGATGCACCTGCATTAAAATTGTTTAAATTAAGTAAGTTTTTTACATGCTGATCTACAATAAGCCGTTTGTTATACTATGAAGTGGTCAATGGAAGAAGGGCCAATCCCACAATTTTGTGATTTGGAGAAAAATACAATCAAAGTGTTTTTGCTGTAGAAACAAATCTAATTAACTTTGGTATTTGAATTTTTAAGATCAGATACAGAACACTATTGGAAATATTCCTGCAAATATACAATACAAATAGGCAACAGGTATTGATGAAATAAATTACACAAACTCACAACTTTAGTTTCAATGTCCAAAAAAATGTCTAGAGGCACTCAACATCACTGCTTTCTTCATTATCATCTTCTGTCTTCAAATTTTGATAGAAGCTGTGATGATTAGATGGAATGAACTTTAAATGGGAAAGAATATCTTGAAGTTTTTTTATTTTCTCTTCCATTGGGATACTTATTTGGGAAAAAATATATTAAAGTAAAGGTGCTCGTCCCTTTCCCCGCTGAAAACTTACAGTCTCCCAGTCACAAAGGTGTCCGTATGAATATTTGATCTCCACTTTGTGTCCTTCAGTAAACCTAAGAGCATTTGCCTTTGGAAAGTCCACTTTTCTTCCATCCATGGTTTTCTGGCGTTTGAACATCTTTTCAGTCAGAGGCTTGAAAGACAAAATCATTCTTTCCCCTTTCAAGCACCTCAAATGGTTTGGTCGCACGAGATTTTCTTATAAGGACCATCCAATCTTGTGGTGTGAACAACTGAGTTTTTCTTTTCAGTTTTTCTATCAGACAAAAATCAGCATCGCAGGAAAGAAAGGTATGTCCTGGAACCAGAAAGCGATGCTCAATTTCTTCAAACCACTGCAGCTGGACCATGTAGAAGAAAATACTCACATTAACAAAGTTTTTGTTTTGTCCAGCACACGAATCATTTACTTTCTTGTTTACAACTTTTCCTTCTCTGTTCACATACTCTTGTCCTTGATCCTTCAAAGCGTTTATTTTTTTATCTTTCCATTCTTTAATACTCCTTCGTTATTTCGACTTTCCTTCATTCAAAGAGCTACATTTATTATAAATATCACTATTATTTTCCATATTACTCATAGAATCACCATTTAAGTCAGCCATGATTGTTTACTAGCAACCACTTAGAAAACAAACCTGTAATTGGAGCTAAACAACAAGATGGCGACCACATGGCCAATCAGAATTAGGTTAACTGAGAAGGCATTGATGGATAGGCCCTACTTCCACCAAGAAGCTGCACAGTTCATCCTCCATCAATTTTTATGTTTAAATTTACATGGTGTTGGGCATATCCCACAATCAATTTAGTTCAAGGAGTAAACACTAGATGGCACTAGCTTACACATTAGTCACAAAACTCATTTTTCATGGAGGAGTGGGATTGGCCCTTCTTCCACCAAGCCCTTCATATATGTTTTCAACTATCTGCCAAGCAACATAAAAATTTTCATTGAATATGGCTAGGCTATCTAATAATCCCCTAGGCCCTCCTTGTAGAGAGAACAAAACATAATGAAGTTCTTTGGCATTGTCTAGTTCATCATTATTGTATCTTTAAGTGTTTATAATTAGTATAGTGTATATCTATATTTGTCGAATATTTTGTTTGTAATTGTACTGGTTGAGTGGAAGAGAGGGCCTTATGGCCTTAACTCTGCCAGAATAAATAAATAATAATAATAATTATTATTATTATTAATTACTGGACTAATAAATGTGTTTCTAAATGTTAGAAACTTGGTTAAGTCTCCCTCAAACACTGGCACCTATATGGGAGGTAACTTAACTTTGTTCTTGGTCAAATTATTGGGAAGTTCAGACTGACTGTCGTGTTCTTTCCTGAGTTTAGATTCTTCAAAAGCATGTAATATCCAGTATTTTACCAATAACAGTAACATATCGAGTTTCAAAATTATTATGCTCTTCAAAATAATCTTGAGGATCTATTTCTAACTCTAAATATTCCCTTACAATATTAAATTTCTCCCAAATTTTAGACAACTTATTTCGTCTTACAATTAATTCATTTTTAGATATCTGGTTTTCATCGATTACAGATTAGTGAGAGCCCTTTTTAGAATCCCTCTTTCCTTTACAGCACGTGCTTCAGACACAAAGTACATGTTTGTGGCTAGTTTATACATAACAAAAACTACACAAAAATCAATATTTTACCCTAAAGGTAACCAAGATCCAATAGATTATGGTCATTACCTTAATATAATCAAATTAACCTAACTGGAAGGTTTTAGCAAGGATAGAACATGGAAGGTACTTACTTGACCACGTGGCTCTTGCGTGTGCACAAACACTATGTAGCACTTTGAAAGTCACGAATCTTGCTGATGCACCCGTTTTTAAATGACACAATTTCTTGATTCACTACCGAAGAAAATGTTTAGTTTGAAGATCTGGACCGAGTGGACCAGATTATGTTGTTAAACATAAGGTCGAATTTTGATGTGTTTCCGAAATTCGTCTGTAGGGGCTGAATTTTAATTTTGATCATTTTTTATTCGGTAAGTGAAAAACAGCTTGATATATTTATCTTGAAGAATGATCTTCACAAACATTATTTAAAATTAGGGATTTTCCCTATTTCAATGCTTTCATATTAATTATTTACGTCCTCAAGGCTTAATGAATCAATATTAATTGTTTCATATTCAAATTCAATTTCTTCAAAAAAGAAGAATGTTTTAGTACTTGACAATTAGTATTCACAAAATGTCTTCTAGACCAACAATTGCAACAATCTTATTTATCTATATAAAAATAGAAAAAAATGTTCATCGAATGGAAGGTCACAGAATACCCAAACAAATATTAAGATATCAACCTGCAGGAAGAAGAAGATCACGACGTCCACTCAAAAGACTTTCGGATGGTGTTTCTCTTGAGGCCGAAACAGGTCAACAAATGGCCTAAATTCGTGAATGTACTATGATGATGATGAAAATAGAAGGTGCATAGCAACTAATTTCATGACCTTCATTATCAAAGTAAACTATTTACTAGAAAGCAGAGAAAAGCGACGTATATCGCAACAGATATGATCAATCTATAGACACGTATTTAGAATAATAAATGCACTCTACTATTTAAAAACTGAATATTTTGTAATAGGGTCAGTCCTGGTGAAATAGTGCTTACCATGCTCGTCTTAGGTTGCAAGTTCCGCGGGTTCAAACTCGGTCGTGTAAGGTGGATGTTTAAAAGCATAAAAAATCTAAATATGGATTCCTTTGAAAAGAAAATGAAGCCATGGGTCCTGTATAGTATCTTTACTCAACGTAAAAGAATCTCAAGTCTGGAAAAAGAGGCATATAAGCAAACTTTGTTGTCCCTTTCATCCCTCATTTTAATTGTGACGTTAGTGACTTTCAATGTTAAAGTGTTGTTAAATAATATCATACTATTTTGCTACACGAGTTGTTATGAAGTGTAATTAAACATTTCCATCGTACAGTTGGGATAACTGCTGTGATCACCGCACGCCACTGAGTACCATAGTCTCATAGCAAAGGATTATCAATTATTAAAATAAAATTGTATATAATGCAGATCTTATTTGATATTAATTATAACGAGTTATGGTCGCTGCACAAGAGATTAACGGGATACCAGGTGTGATGGAACGAGTGAACCGGAACAATGGGATTAATGTTAATGGACTTACAATTTGTTTGAGATTATTTCTCAACACTTCTCTCGATTCGTCGCTTTCCTTTGAATTCTTCGGTGTTGTTTCATGAGTCACGCGAGATGAACTTCTTGGAATTAACCTGTTGCTTAAATTCATATTTTCTTGAATCAGATTTTGTAGCGTGATGGCCAACGATTCCAGTTGTCCTCCGACGTGGATTAACATGGATACACATAGAGTGTCAACGCCAGCAATGGTCGATGTAGTAGTGTAGCAAGTTATTATCTGAAAAAAAGTAGTTTGATAATGATTTATGTTTAAGAAATAATAACCCTCTGTCAGTGCTGAAAAATGACAGAACTTAAGTAACGGATCCGTAACTACAGGGTGTTCGGAAATTCGTATAACAAACGTCTAGGGCTAGTAAAGTGGGCTAAGCAGACAATATTTTGAATAGTAATCCATGTCCGGAAACATACCGTTTCCGTGCTACAGCTATTACAATGTGTCGGAGTTACTGGTATTGTTTTGCAACTGGATAGGCAGTACATGACGTCACGATTTATGGTCGCTGCCAAGAGATTAATGGGACACCAGGTGTGATGGAACGAGTGTACTGGAACATAATTCGACGGTACAAGGTGTGGAACGAAGTTGATGGTCGTCATATCGAACCTCTGTTGTAGTTAGCAGTTTTGTATAAAATTATGTAAATGAGGGTAACTCAGAGAGTTTCCGGATCTGACTGTACCATTTACGACAGATATATAACAGTGCCAGCAGTGTGTTGGTAGGTCCTTTTTTAGTCAGCTGACAGAGTTTTCGCCCACCCGCACCCGTCATCCCTTAGCAGCCGTGGTTATAATGGTAGGGGATGACAAGTACTATCAGACTGTAACATGGAACCGCAGTCACAATATTTTCGAGCAATGATTTCTATGATTTAAAAGTGGTTTAATACCAGGCGCAATCGCTTGAAATGCTTGCACAGGCTTTTGGAAATTTTTTTCCTTCCTGTGCACAGTTTCCAATTGGCTTGCGGAGTTTAAGATTGGTAGAACATCTCTTGAAGGTGAAGAGAGGTGTGGAGGACTCGTCGATGGCAGTGACTGTGGAAAACATCGATGCTGTGGAGAAGATGGTGCGAGAAGACCTCCGTATGACTTACAAAGATATTGAGGTATCCCTGAGGATTAGATCGGGGAGTATTGCAAAAATTCTGCACATTTAACTTAGGGGCAGCAAGGTGTTACCTTGTTGGATGCCACACAGACTCACTGAAAGTCAAAAGATCTCTCGAGTGGAATGGTGCCGTGAAATCTTCGGAAATTCAACAATGGGAACTCTCACAGCATTTCTGAGATCATTACAGGTGACGAGACCTGTATTTACCAATATGATCCAGATAATAAACGTCAGTCGTCGGATGGGTCTTTCCTGATGATGATCGACTAGTCAAAGTGAAGACAGCTGAAAGTGCTTGGAAGAAAATGATGCCCACTTTCTTTGCTACAGGTGGTCATGTGGCAACAATACCATTTGAACACCAAAGGACAGTGACTGCACAGTTGTACACCGCAGTTGCCCTCCACATGTATTCCAAAAATTGCGAGAAAGGCGTCCAAGAGCTGAACTGAGGGGCATCCTGTTGCACAATAACAATGCCTCTGCCCTCACAGCCCATTTGACAAATATTTTTCTGAGTGGGACTCCTGTGCATTCTCCTTACAGTCCGGAACTGGCACCGTGAGATTTATTTTTGTTCGCTATGGTGAAGGCTCCATTGCTTGGGAAGCGATTTTCGAAACCTCAAGATGCGGTTGCAGCATACCAAGGGGAGCTCCGTGCACTGGATGAAAGTGGCTGGCGCCAATGCTTTCAGTTGCTGTTCAGGAGGATGCATCGACGCATAGAGTACTTTGAGAAGATGCAATGGTAAGTTATAGATCATGTCTAAGATTTAGCCAGTATCCGGAAACTTTCTGAGTTACTTTCGTAGTATGATTTCGTAGCATACATCTAGTGCAGAAGACAGAATCATTTTTTTTCCACTGTTGACACAAGTGTTATTGTGATCAATGGAAGTGTTTTTGTTACTTTCGTATTGTTATAAAATAAATTTGACTATCTTCTGAAATGAGACAAACGTCATTTAATTATGTACCTTACTTCACACCTCTATTGACATGGTGTTTTTCTGACGTCCTCTCCGGTTCCAAAACAACACTGGCAAATCCGACACATATTAGTGGCTGTAGCACGGAAACGGTACATTTTCGGATGTGGGTTCTTATTAAAATATTTTCTACACAGTCCCCTCTACTAGCCCTAGAAGTTTGTAATATGAATTTTGGAACACCTGTATAATGGTTCGCAGTATAAGGAGAGGCCATGGCATAAGAGATTCTACAAAATCTTTCCAGAATGGATCTATATTATACCTGACGTGATATATGAATGCAGGATGATCGTCTACCTCTGTGATTAACACATGTAGATGTGAGGCCAGCAGTCAGCTGGTATACCAAGGGGCTTCTAGACCTATCGCGCCATGGAGTTGTTGTGATATATGAATGCATGCGAGGCACATCATTCCTTGTGATCACTCAACACAACGCTTGAATCTGAGGTAGTGACCCTACACAATATTATTCGCAGAATGACGATATAATACTAAGAGCCGTTTCCATAAACAAGATGTTGAATGTATACTAACATCTCGCTTCTTAAAAATATGGTAACATTATCACAACGTGTTATAATATTTTCGTTTACAATTGTATGCTAACATCTCGCTTCTTAAAAATATGGTAACATTATCACACGTGTTGTAATATTTTCGTTCAAAAAATGTATGCTAACATCTCGCTTCTTAAAAATATGGTAACATTTCAACAGCGTGTTGTAATATTTTCGTTTCCCTAACATTTTTGTGCAAAATGTTAGTTAACATCTCGATAAATCTACCGGGTATCACAAACGTAAGAAATTCAGATAGCAGTGGCTATAGTCTAGAAGGAACAAACTGAGATAGGATTTTAAAAATAAACAGCAACAGGTACTCATCCTCTGTTTCGCACAAGGGCCGCTTTAAACGTGGGGTCAATGGCATTGATATAATACCTTCCATGTCCAGAAGAGAATCAACGGCGAACTCTTCACATCCTTCAGTTTCGCTAACCTTTACTTGTAGGTCGATAACAAATTGATCGACCACTTTATCCATTAAACCATGTTCTTCCCAATAAAAATGGTCCTCCTGCTTTACATGTTAACACGCCATTTTGCAATTTACTGGTGTCACTTTCGACAAAGAATTTTCAAACAAACGTTTTACGTCACTGGATTTGAAAGTTGTGTTTTGCGACGTCATTCTTTACTTGGTCCCAAATTAATATAGTCGCGTTGAAGTTGCAATGATACGATGGGAGACGGATTACAGTATGTCTTTCTAATTTCGCGATTGTATCGATTTCATATTTTCTGAATCTATCTCTTTTTAATTTTATAATATCATATATGTGGAAAACAACGGGAAACTACCACACCTATAATATAATTCCCTAGTAAAGCTGCAAAGCATAGCATGAAAATGCTATGATTGCAGTGAAAGACCTGCCCTCAGGCATATTTATTATGGATGGATGGATATAGCACTATTTTCGTGGCACGTAGGCCATATTCAATATTATATTCCCGTAACCATTCTTGCATGAATACATTTAGAGTCGATGCTATGGGAATCTTATTTAGTTCCACCTAATGATAGGACTCGTTATCCAATACAATAACGCTGTGCTGGGGAATATTTGGTAGAAGCTTGTTTACAAACCAATCTTTGAGAATGGAGGCGTCCGTCTTCTCATTAAGGTAGGAATGAATAATAATTTATAAATGAAAAAATAATTAATATAATAATGAAAAATATAAATAGAGTTAATCGTAGTCCTTCGTTGATTAAGATTGGACATACTGGAGGGCGTTAGAAATAAATCCCTCAGAACAACCTGCATGTATGATGATAAACCGTTGTCATTTACCTATAGGCGCATTCATAGGTGAATCAATTTTGCCGTCTGATTCGTGTTGTAATCATAACTTTGCTGTAATATGGTTCATGTTCCGTCACGTTTCGTCAATATAAATTATTGGTCGGTCACTTTCTCTCAATTCCCGAATTTTCGTTAGAAATAAAATCTCTTGGCAAGAATATCTGGTTTTACCATTAAAAACTTTCTTCCATAAATGTTTTTAGCTTAACAAAAAGTAATTTAGCCTCCGTTAGGGCTTTTGTGTATCAAACTGGTTTTAAATAAAGAATACATTTTTCTCTTAATGACAGATACTGCAAACGAATCGATTTTGCTTTATCTTTGTGTGGGGCATTTTTTTGCAGGTGTTCTAATTTTGGTTCTCGTGCTTTCTGCTTCGTTCTTTTGATTTAAAATTCTGTATACGCTTGCGCGAGATATTCCAATCGCAGTTGTAGTTCTCTTCATGGCGTCAACAACTGATACGGTAGGTATCCCATCTCATAAGGCATCAAATTCGTCGGTGGAAAACTTGTGAACATTTATTATATTTTCTCTTCCGTCAGACTGCAAAAAGCTTTCCCTTTTATTCCAACGCCTTTTTGCTGAATGACAACAATAAAAACAAATATTAATAAATATGGCAATGCGTTTAATGTTTCTATGTTCTGAAACGTTTCTAAACGACGGTTTTTGTCACCGAAAACGAAACAGGAGAGCCATTCTAGCACAAAAATAAATACTGTAATATAATAATAATAATAATAATAATAATAATAATAATAATAATAATAATAATTAATTACCGATTGTGAAAACGCAACGGAAACAAATATATTACAGTTCGCAACACCGAAACAACACTAATGAACTGTCCGACACTGCGATCACTTCTGGAATTAACTTCAC
Source organism: Diploptera punctata (assembly GCA_030220185.1). Taxonomy (NCBI): domain Eukaryota; kingdom Metazoa; phylum Arthropoda; class Insecta; order Blattodea; family Blaberidae; genus Diploptera; species Diploptera punctata. Next base: position 444,853 of record JASPKZ010003837.1, on the reverse strand, counting down.
GTGAGGGCCTGTTTTTGAAATCACAAATTCTACCCCCAACCAGGCAAACGAAGCATGTATCCGTTTCAAGTTATTCATAAGATAGATTAATTCGTTGAGATTTCAACGCATTCTGACGGAAATTAAAAAAAAACAGTCACCTTAACAGCAATCAAAAAACGGATGCAATACCAATACAATTTTTTAAGTTCCTCAAAAATTTTGATGAATTCCAAAAGTAAAGATTTCTTTAGCAAGCTACAGTTAATTCTGATACTACATTTTTGTTTGCCTCGGGTTTTTCGTACTGGGGATGGTTGATGTTATTGTTTTCATTTTGTGCAATTCATGTTATTATATATTGTAATTCATAGAGATTTGAGAGTACGTATGTTTGTGTTTTGTAGATTTAAGGGATAATGACAAAGAGACATTTCAATTTGATACTCTTTTTGTAAAACATAACGCACCTATACTTACTCTTACTTACTCACTGACACTATCGAACCCGTAGGTTCATGACTGCGCGAACAGAAGCTCTCCATACATCCCTATCCTGAGCCAATGCTTTAACGCACCTATAGGCCTAAAAAACTATTTAAACAACGGTATATGTTTTTTCATAGAATATTATTATAAGGTGCTTCATTTAGTAAATATAAATGATGCATATCATCGTAGATCAAATTTCAAACTAGAGTCTGCGGATTAACAGGCAAATGCGATACCATTTGAGATAATATAGATCATACCAATGTAACCAAAATGCAATATATTAAACGATGGTACCGATACGTGATTTTGCTCAATTGCATTTATAGTAGTGGAGGATTTATGTATCCTTACTTTGTGCCTCTTTTCCTTTGATTTATTAAGAATCGTAAATTTTGTTTTATTATTTCTCTTAGTTTTTGTAGAGAAAGTTTTATTTGTCATGTTGGCTGCATCAATGCTCTGATTGGTTGCTTCAAGGCTAAAGTGCCGAATGCAATATACTGCCCAGTAGCCGTCTTGGTGAATCCAAAAGCGCGTGGCAAGAGGGAACATTACTGAGTGAGGAGGGAACTTGTAGCCATGCAAAAAAATTTTCTTAATAATAGTAATAATTGAATAAAGTATTATAAAAACAACGCTGTACTATAATAGACACTCCAAACTTATTAGACAACAAAAATATTCAATAACACGGAACTAGTAGATAAGAAAACGCAACATAAAGTAACTATAATGTTTTCTAAACTGAGGGTAGTTACTGGTAGTACCTGCAACTCGCCTTCCTGCCTTACCGTACCATACATCATAGACCTCTCAAATTCGGCTAAATAAATCGAATTGCACAATAAAATCTCTCCGGTGAAATATAAAAAAATAGTAGCCACAGTTTCTAAGATACAGTTACAGTAATGAAGAATTTTCTTGAAGTACACGATTTACGGGACAAATAACGAAGTTATTTTCTAGTTCTAATAGAAACCCTACTGCACAATTTCTCCAAGGCTGATGAGTGATTACATAACAGCTCTTTTCATTGCCAGTTCTTACCTAGCTCCCGATGAGGTTCTCTCCTTGACATCATAAAACTATGAGTTTTATCTGGGCCACGAATCTAACAGGAAACATGTGAGGTAGCCTTATCATCCGACAATAGGGGCAGATTGTAGACTTCATGTCTATACATTCGTCCGATCGAACTCAATGAAAAGGACAGTCCTACGCCCACATAATTATTACGTGATAGTGATATTCAGTCACATGAATGAATAATTAGATCGGTCGAAAATTCGACCAATCAGGCTCACAAAGTCTAAAACTGGAAAGTCTGGGAAAAAGAAATAATCCGTCCGCAACCTTACAATATATGATTTAATTAATCATAACTAATCAAAGAATCCAACAAGTCAGCAACTCCTGCAGAAAATTTGTCACTTAAGTCAGACATGGAATTTATTTGAACATAAAATATACAAATAAAAAAGGTGATCCATAAACGGATTAACAATGAAGCCGAAACTAAAGGTAGCTATATCATCAATATGGGAACAACTAAATATAATAAGTGAAAACATGTTTCCCTCCTTTCTTACCAAAAAGCAAATTCGTATCTTGGTGGACCAGCAAACTTAATACACTCAGGAAACAAGCTACCGAATCCAAACCAAGGTTCAAGAGAACTAAAAGCCCGGCACTGCTCCGACATCGCTAAACATATCACGTAAAGCTGGCAAAAATGAAATTGTCACTGTTCCCTTAAAAATTAAGATTCGTTCAAGATCTTTTGCTATTACAGGGAGAAGATAATGCTGCGGTCTGATGGGTTCTGATATTTACAGGGTGAAATAAAATTCCGTATACAAACTTTGAGAGATTGTAGAGGAGGTAAAACAAAACTCTTTTGTTATATGAAAAAAATTGTCAGTTTTTCCGTTTCCTCGCTAGGGGCCCCTGAAGGTTTTGTCGCTTGAGTTCACTTAGGCCACCATTCACTGTGGTTTTAATTGTTTCGTATGCAACACGGTGCTTGTTTCGTATACTACACGTTGACACTGATTGTCATTGGAACGGTAGCTTTTCATTACAGACAGTAGTATCCACGTCTCCGGATATACACTTACAGTAATTATTGTTTAGATGTAATATTGTGTTTACATTACAAAGTTTCTGTACGGTAGTGATGTCTACAGGTTCTAGATGGCAGATTACACAATACATGAGTATTGTTCACGACCATATGATTCGGCCATATCTTCTGCCTAACCGACTTGGTGGAGGAAATTACCTTATCTTTCTTCCTGACGTACTACCGGAACTGTTGAAGAATGTCCCGCTACTAGTCAGACAACGATTATGACGAGGCCCCACCACACTTTATCCTTGATGCCAAACAATACCTGAACAACGTTTTCCCCAATCGTTGGATTAGGAGGGGTGGGTCGGTACAGTAACAACCATGTTCTCCCAATCTCACTCCTATGGATTTCTTATTTTGTGGGTAGATGAAGCGTTTGATGTATGAGTCACCGATAGACTTTCCTGAATAGCTGGTTGTCCGTGTGGTTGAGACAATTATTAGTGAGACACATGATTGTATTGAACGTGTGAGACAATCATTTTCACGCAGATGCCAGCTTGCATTAATGTAAACGGATGACATTTTCAACAACATCTGTAAAACATTCATCACACAGCAGGTTGTATACAGTCAAATCATCCAGCATCAAACCGTTCAAGGACTCCTAGCGGAGAAACGGAGAACCTGCCATTTATTTTTTTCACATAACAAAAGAGTTTTGTTTTACCTCCTCTACAAAAACTCAAAGTTTGTATACGGATTTTTTAAGAGCCTTGTATAGTTATAATGGAAGGTGTTCATTATTATACAGCTTTTCGTATTCTATTGTGTCCTTTTATTATACAGCTTTTCTTATTCTATTGTGGCCGGTTAGTTAGGTTGGTGGACTTTTCACGTCCAATGTTGAAGTGTAGTTATATGTGAACTGATATAACTATGTGTTTTAATTCAAGATAATAAATAATACTAATTTTCTTCTTCATATAATAATTCTTTCAATCAATATAAAATCACTAAATACCTATTGGAACCCCGGATAGGCGACGTATTTAGAGCCACACACCAGAGCTTCGATACAGAAGGGTTTTGGATGTTACTATTGTAGCGTAGTGGTAACGTCGCGGACTGGTATTTATGATCTCGCGCGATCGAACATAAACTACTGTTTTTTTTGTAGATAGAGAAAACATAACTTTTCCTCTTTCCTTTAAGACTGTGTTTATAATGTTCATCAGGTTCGAGAGTGTTTTATGCCACGACTTTGTTATTATTTATGTTTCATTGTGATTAAGATTTATCTAAATGTTAAAAGATTCAGGGCTATGTGGCCGTGGTCTATAGCTGGTATTTCTTCCAGACGTTTCTCCCTCAATTGCGGAGAGCATCTTCAGTGGCGAGTGCTTCTAGGTGATGTTACCTTGTAGTAGATTCGGCTGTGAGTGACCTGCGGCCAGAGTGTTTTTTTTTTAAGAGTCTTCATATGACAGCATGCTCCACTACAGTTTTCTGCAGTACTACATGCTTTGGTTTAGCAATATTAAAATATCTCTATCATTTTATGTGTGTTGATGTTCCTGACTATGCATTTATAGTGTTATTTACTAGTTCTAATGTGTGAAATTATTTTTCTATTTTCGATTCCTTAAAATATAATTTTGAGTTATTGTGACGCTAAATTGTTCTATTTCGTTGTGGTTGTTATTTGCATTTCAAACAATGCTCTCTGTTAATTATACTTAAGCAAGTTATGGTTCCTCTTGGCACTAACAAGTTATGATTAATATTTACAGTTGCTTGATATTGTTCCTATTAGCACTTACTTAACCCTTAAATTGGCGAAACAATACTTTCTAGTGCCCGTCATTCAAGTGTTTCGGACCGCAAAGAAAATAAAATCATGTAAAAGTAAGTTATTACTGTATTTTTAACGTAATTTGACACAATCTTAGGTAATTTATGATAATTTGTTTTATTTTTACTGTTTAATAAACTATAACAAATAAATTAAATCAATGTTTCTTATAAGATACATTGTAAGTTAAGGGTTAAATTAGTGCATTCTTCATTACTATTCCTAACAAAATATGGTTCCTATTTACATTTAAATTGACTAATCCTATCAAGCTATAATCTATATTTACACGCTAAGTTAATATTCTATCCATTACTAATCTAAGAAGATATAGCTCCTATTTACACTTAAGTTACGGACTAATTCTAACATTTTATGAGTAATCTACTATTGAAAAATATTTTACTGTCCTTACAAGTTCTAAAAAATTAGGCTATTAGGTTCCTATTTACACTTATAGCACTGACTAATCCTAACAAGTCATGATCAATATTTACACTTCCTTAAAATAATGTTCTTATCCTAACACTTATTATCTAGTTCTATCACTTTATGATTTACAGTTCCTTAAAGTATACTGTCCAAGTAATGTTCTATTGTAATTTTTTTAAGTCTATGCTATTTGCGAATTTGGTGAATTGTTTAGTATACTTAAAAGCTAATTTACTCTTATTTATGGGCCACCTTTCACTACCTCTATTTACAAAATTTATAAGAGTTTGTCTTTCGTTTTTAAATTCTATACAGTTATATATGACATGGTCCACTGTCTGTTCACCAGCACCGCATGCACACATTGCACTGTCCTTTATCTTGAAGCGATGGAAGTAGGCGTTTATATTCCCGTGTCCGGTCACCAGCGTTGTGAGATTGGGAGATATCTGGATTCTTGTCTGTAGTCTGTCGCTGACTTTCGGGAAGAACGATTTCGTCAAATTCCCATTGGTGGTTGATTGCCATTCCCTTTCCCATTTTTCTTCACTAATGGTTGTCAGGTGTTTCTTCACAGCACTTACTGGAATCCTGTCGTAACTCGTTTGTAGGCCGCCGTCGCACGCTGCTTGCTTCGCTAGGCGATCCGCTATCTCGTTGCCGTAGATTCCAGCATGTGCCTTGACCCAGCTGAATTCCACTGTCCAATTGTCGCCTTCTAGAGATTTCAGCTTATTCCTAATTTCTTCAATTAAATTGTTGCGATTATTTCTGTTCCTTAGGGAGTCTAACGTGATCTTGCTGTCAGTGTAGATTGCCACATTACGTTCGTCAATCGGTATTTCGCTGGTGTTAAGTCCTTTTAAGGTGTCTAATGCTTTCATGATGGCAAGTTGCTCAGCCTGGTTATTTGAACATTCTTCGTACAACTTAAATTTCAGCTGGTTTGTTAATACATGTTTTTTGAATATAACTATTCCCGATCCAACTCCATCATTGCTTCTGCTTCCATCTGTGTATATTTCATAAGTGTATTCTTTGTTTTCTCTTGTATCCTGGATTTTTATGAATTTTGCCGGGTGTGTCCAGTTTTTGTAACTAACTGTCTGATCAACGTTAAGAGTTTCGTATTTGGAACTTCCTCTTATTTGGTGAATAGCCGAAATTTCTTGTATTTTTAGATGTATAGGTGTTAATCCCGTCAGAATGCAGAGAGCTTCGTAGGATGCAGTGCGATATGCCTTTGCCATTCGTATGCTGATCAATCTCTGTACCTGTTTAAACTTTCGGATATTATATTTCTTGTCCAGTGCACTTATCCATACTGGTGCCGCGTACGATAACAGTGGCAGAATTGCACCGTTATAAATTGTGCACAGGGCTTTGTCACTTAAACCCCAGCTTATTTTTGCTGTCTTCGAGAGAGCATTAATAAGTTTTTTGCATCTCTCTGCTACATATTCGATATGCTGGTTGAATGTAAATCTCTTGTCGATTATTATGCCAAGATATTTAATCTGGTCGACCTGTTCTAACTGCTTATTATTTAGAAATATATGTATTTGTTTGTTTTCCCTTCGTTTTCTTCTTGTTATTAGAATAGTTTTTGATTTGCATTCATTGAATTTGGATTTATTGTTGTGGGCCCAGGATGTAATCTTTCTCATTTCAATATTTGCATAATTCTCAGCTTCGAGAACTGATTTTCCCTTTGTTATTACTATCAGGTCGTCTGCAAATGCTATTACTTTAGTATGTTCGGTGTAATCTAATCGAAGTATGGAGTTGTACTGGATGTTCCAGAACCCCGGACCGCAGCAAGATCCTTGTGGGCAGCCTCTCGTTACATTTTTGTCTACTTTAGCATTGTTTACTGCTAATGTAGCTGTTCTTTGGTTAAAATAATTGTTTGCAAGATTATACAAGTTCCTTGGGCACTGGAATTCCCTCAGAGCTTTCATGATCCCCGGCCACCAGGCCGAGTCAAAAGCTCCTTGGATATCCAAGCTTACTAGCACCAAATACATATTTTCTTTTAGATTTTCCTCGATGTATTCTTTTAGTGTCATCGCTGCGTCCACCGTGCTAGTTTGAGGAGTGAAACCGAACTGTTTGTCTGACATTAGGTCTTTTGAGTTGACATGATGCATAATTCTGTTTATTAACAACTTCTCCAGTACTTTTCCTCCTGTGTTTAGGAGGCTTATTGGACGGAATTTAGTAACCTCCTGGTAATACTCTTTTCCTGGCTTTATGATAGGAATTAATCTTGCTTTCTTCCACTGTTGGGGAAAATTACCTCTCCTGAGACAGTTATTGTATATCGCTGTTACAAAGCTTGGTAGAATGTTCATAACTTGAAGTAAAATTCTGCTCGTAAATCCGTCTTCTCCTGGGGATTTATTTGGGTCCATATTTTCTAAAATGTGTGCTATTTCTTGTTGGGTAAAATCGGCATCATCTTCAGTTTCCACGGGACGTTTATTATCTTCTCTGACTAGCTTGTGGTAGTTGTTGTCCGCTGTCTCGTCATCGTCTGGTGCAAAATGATCTATCATATGCTGCAGTGTTTCTTGTAGGTCGGATGTATGAGAGCCGTCTGCTTTCTTTAGAGTGGTTAAAGGTGTTGCGTTTCTGGCTTTTCCAGACACTATGCGGTAGACTGCGTTCCATGGGTTGTTTGACGGAGTCAAACTACAGTAGTTTTTCCAAGACATAATTTTCTCCTTTGTAATAGTTCTTTCATATTTTCTTTTGGCTTCTAAATATTGATGCTTTCGTTGTTCTCTCAGCTCTTCGTTGTTTCTAGTTCTCTGATATCTCCTTCTTGTAGCATTCGCTCTTTTCCGCATTATGGTTAATTCTTCTGTCCACCATGGGAGAGATTTATTCCGGTGTAACTTTTGTGCTCTGTTTGATATTCTGAAGTGCCTACTGCATGCCGCTGTGATGATATCTTCGAACTCCCTGACTAGTTTTTGTGTGTCCGGTTCTACCCTAGCTATGCTGCTCAGCACCTTGTCCAGTTCTTCAACAGTGTTCATTATCGTTTTGTTTAGTAATCTTTCTGAAAACATTCTTATGATGTCATTACTGAAGTTCTCAAGTCTGTTTTCTTTTACTATATATTTTATTCCTTGAAAATTGTTGGAAGTGTTCGCGTTATTTTTAGATATGTTGAATGTAATAAATCGGTGATCAGAGCAACTCTCTTCTTCCTCACATTTCCACTCGCTCACCATGGTTACTAACCGGTCATTAGTTATGGTGAGGTCGTTATTGCTCTTTCCTGTTGCGCTCTCGAAAGTTGTATATTCACTAGATTCATTCATAACATACAGCCGTTTTGAACTCAGATATTCTTCTACTTTTCTGCCTCTAGTGTTGGTGATAGTATCATGCCACATTATTGACCTAGAATTACTGTCCACGCCTACTATAATTCCATCCTCCTTCCTCGTAACTTCTAGTATATGGTCCAGCTTAATGAAATCATCATTAATATCTGCTCTGATATCCATATACATACTAACTACATTGAATTTTAATTTATTGTATAAAATTTCCACAACTACGGCATCTTCGTCAGATATTTGGTTTATTAGTACAGCATCTATTTGTCTATTTGCTACGACAACGGCTGCCCTGATCCTATTTTCTCCTTTAGAAAAGGTCCTATACTTCCTGGAAATTCTAGCCACTTTGTTCTGGATAACATATGGTTCCTGAATGAAGATTATGTCAATATTGTGTGATTCTATCATATGCATGAGATTACTAGTAGCCGCCTTGGAATGTTTTAAATTTATTTGAAGGCATTTAATGTGTGTTTTCCCTCTGAGCTTAATGGTTTGACTAGCATTGCAACTGTGATTGGTTGAACCTGCCATTTTAATATTCAGTGTTTTGTTTGTATTTCTTTAGCATTGCTAGCATGCATGGGCAGTTTTTGTCGAGGGATGAGTGGCATTCGTTTACTTGTTCTCTATTGTATTTGTTATGAGTCACACAATTTATACATTTATATTCATTTGCTCTTGCAGTACAGTCTGCCAGTTTATGATTACCCGCACAAAGTGGACAAGTATCGCTGCTGTTACATTCTTGGGCTCTGTGATTAAATCTGGAACATTTGTAACATCTTCTAACTTTTATATAGTCTTCAACGTTACAAATTTGCCAGCATAGTTTAACCTTCTTTTGATTTAGAGCTCGCCAAGATTCAGGTTTAACTTCCATAACGAGGTTCCGAAAGTTCCGCTTTGTTTTGAAGATGAATCTAGGCATGAGAGTCTCCTCAGTTAAATTAAGTTCAGGGTTTTGGGCAACGATGGTACCTGCCGCGTTGTCTATTGTTATATCTTCAGGGATGTTGTAGATAATTAGGTTAGGGTTGCGAAGTTTAGGAGTGCTGATGTCCAATAGTTGGCTGCAATGATCTTCGATATTTTTTTTAAGAATATCGATATCTTCTTTCTTTCCAGATTCGATAATCAATCTACCGTCTCTTAGTGCCTTCATAGATCTTATTCCAACTTTTAGTTGTGTTGGATTAATATTTCGCTTCAACAAAACTTTCATTGCATCTGTGGACTCGTTCTGTTTGGATTTAAGTACAAGTTTGTAATTTTTTTTTCGTGTATGGTTTGTGGTCTATTGTCTCGAACAGCTGCGCTGTAGTTCGAACTGCCGCAGACAGATGGAGCATGATGTCCAATCGCCCCAACAAGGCTTCTGTTACCTGTCACATCATTGTGAATCTCTTCAGCTTTCTTGACCTTCTCAGCCAGAACACTAATCGTCTTGTTTTTCTCCTCCACTTCGTTCATTAAATTACAAAATGATGTTCTGAGTTCACTTACCGCTTGCATGATGTCTTGCTTCAGGTCACTTCGTAGCTTTTTGCTTTTTTCCGTAACTTCTATCAGCTTTTCCAGAGCACTATCGATATCACATTTCTGCACTTCCGCCATCTTATATATCACTGTACTTTATTCTTTGTGATTGACAATGACCTTCCTTTACAAAATATAGCTATATCGTCTTGCGTAAAGCGATATATTCGTCTGTGAAGATTTTGAAATATCTGAAGTAAAGATGTTACATAAGGTGGGAGACAGAACCAACCCCTATGGGACACCAGCCATGATTTTGTTCTGAGATAAAACAACATCTTCTTGTACTACGAAGCTACCGTCCTCACAGAAGGATGAGATAACTTTTGTCAATGCTAAACTAAATCCTAAATTTTTAATTTTGTATTGTAAGGCTTGATGTCAGGTCGAATCGTTTGCTTTTTGTACGTCAAAAAATACCGCAAAAGTGCTTTCTGTAACCTGAAGTAATAAACTTCGTTAGTCTTAGAAATTGCAAAGTTGTAGAACGACCTGACATGAAGTCGAACTGTTCATCAGGAACGATATCTAATTTATGTAATTCTGATTCCATTCTATGAAGTATAATTCTCTCATATAGTTTGCCCGAGTTACTTAGTAAAGTGATTGGTCGTCTAATATCAGCGAATTCGGGTCTTTTCCTTTTTTGGCAAAGCAAGAATTTTAGCTGTCTTCCACCTAGAAATATATACAATTTAAGTGCTTTATTGAACAAATTTACTAAATATTCAATTATATTAGGTGGAAGATATTTTATCATTTCATTGGCTATCCTGTCCTTCCCAGGAGCCTTATTCTTTTTAATTTTGCAAATAATTTTCTTTACTTTTGATTTTGTTACTCTCGGTAATCCCCTCCATAGGTTGAACTTGTCTGATCCGTTCGGCCTCCCTACCTATCCTATGATCCCATACAGGGTCATCATCTTTAATTTAATTTAATTTAGCCTAAACGTGTTTTCTAGGGTGTCAGCGATCGACTGAGCTTTTTCAACTGGCAAATATTTGAGACGATCAGCCCGTGAATAGGTGCTTTGAATATGGGTATTGTTATTACTTCTAATTATTTTCTAAACCATCGGTCAAATATTTTTCGCTTCCACAGCTAGTTCCACATCTTTCGAGAATTTATTTATTTTATAATTATTTAAAATATTGTGTATCCTATTTGTTATAAAATTAAGTTGCTCTTTATCAGCAGCCCTGCGGTATTCGTACCAGGTTCTCCTGACCACCCTCTTCTGTTTTACCAGCAGTTCGATTTCTGGATAAAAATAACGTTGTTTATTAGTTTTAAAATTCTCCGTATTTTCTTTATCTATATTATTAATTGTATTTGTTAAAGTATCTATTTCAAGATTTAATCATTCGTCAGTAATAAAATCACTATCTCTACTCATCACTTTTATATTGGCCAAAGCTGTCGAAAAATTTTTCCAATCTGTTATTTTGGATACCTGCCTATAAAGTGCTTTAGACAAGTTACTAACCAGAACCAGTAAAACAGGAGAGCAGTCAGAATTCAGCTCATTTAGAACCGATATCTCCACCACTGCTATTTTAGTTTGAATCAGGAATATATCCAGCACATCGGGGTTTAATCTGGATGAATGAGGGAAAAAAGGTTTAACCAGACCCACAATTTTATAGTTATTATCCTGAGCATGTTTATACAATATTTTGCCCCTAGGCAATACCAGTCTCGAGTTCCATATTACATGTTTCGCATTGAAGTCACCTCCAACTAGAAAATGTTTCTTTACCTAGTTACTTTATTTAGATCTTCTTCTATTAGTGACTTACTCGGAGACTGGTATGCCGAGCATATGAGAAGTTCTTCATTTTTATTCTTAATTGTAATTGTTACTGCTTATAAATTTTCAAAAATTGGTAAAATTACTTCCAAGTGACATAAATCTGATCTTATTGCTATTCCACTCTCCCATGTGCTGGCTTTGGTCCTGGTTTATTATAGATCCTGTAGCCCGGTATACGCTAGTTGAAATCTTCTGGTACTTTAGTTTCCTGGAATAAAATAATGTCCAGTTCCTCTTTGTATATGAAATCCCACACGTTTAAATGCTCCGACATTACTCCATTGACATTTAGTGTAACTATCGTCAAGGTTTTATGGGCCATTTTATTTGTCAAAAGCTCAATAATACCGGTGCAGAGGGTGGTGATTTTGCCCCACAGGTCATTTTGCTGTCTAAGACTGGAAATAATTGTTTTGATTTTCAAAACAAAAATTTTGATTTTTCCAGAAGTTAAAAGGACATAATATCTTTTAAATCATTTCCTAATGCAGCCACATTAGAAGTTATTGTTATTTTCGGGAAAACCAGGGATACAACCCTCCCTCACTGGGTGTCGTGGAAAATCCGCCGGCGCCATTACACTCCTTGAATTTATACTATTCAGTTTTCTTTGTGTTTTTTTCTCGAAATACTTCAACCATTTTACATCCTCTGTAGTTAGCTGAGTGAGCCTGACCACAGTTAGCATATTTCGGTAGTTCTTATTTTTTCTTGCAGTTTCGAGAGTTATGGTCGCTGGCACATCTGACACATCTTTCTCTGAGGTGGCAAAAATTGGCTTTATGGCCAAAATTCTGGCACCGAAAACATTGTTGTATCTCCGGTTGCACTGTATAATCTTCACCACCCATAACGGTAATTGCACAAGTTCTTTTGTGCCTGTTTCTGTATTTATATTGCTCTTGCTCAACTGGCGTACCCGAACCACAGATATCTCTAGTTATAATATCACCGAATGAACCGCGGCTTTCTGGTATACTGGTGGAATCCCTCTCAGAACAAATTTTGCAAATCTACAGCTATCTCTTTAATATACGAAATATTGAACCTTATCGTCTGATAATAATTTGTTACACAATGTGTCATAGTCATCTTTATTAGTTACCCTAATCTTAAGACCAAAAATTCTTTTAAAATACTAAAATAGGACACTATAAACCAAATAGTAACTTATAACAATTAAAATCAAACACAGTTATAAATACAACTGGTCTAAATTTACTAATATTCTATTGAAAGATGTATTAAATCTTTATAAATTTATACTGAAAGATACGCTATCTGTAGTATGGTCATCTAGGCCCTTCCCCCACCCCTTGGGATACCTCGGTCATCATAACCATACTCCCAAGTCCCAGATCTTGTCCTCCCTATGTATGTTCGCGTCCACGTTCAAGTTCTCGGCTTTGAAACCAACACCTCTAGGGAGAAGGTGTTGGAGTTGCTACTGCTGGGAATTGCTGAGCTTCGTAGTCGTCAGGTCGCTCATTCCTGACGACCCCACAGTTGGTCCACGGGCTGCTTGAGCCTAGCCGGGAGGACTGCTGTCGCAGATCCACCGATACTTCCCCTGTTCTGCCTCCAGGGACGTATCCTGCAGCCGTTGTGAGACCGGCTAGAGCTTGAGTCCACAAGTCCCACAGTGTGAGAGTTTAGTACATCCAGGTGCTCATCTCCTGGCGACCCCACAGTTTGTCGACGAGCCCGTAGGCTGAGCCAGGAACCAGTACAGTTGCTCCCCTCTGCAATGGTCGAAGCCGAGCCCTGGTCTGCCCCCAGGGACACCTTCTGCTGCTGTTGTGGGCCAGCACGGAGCTCGCAAGCTCCAACACATGAGCAAATAGTACGACAAGGCACTCAACTCCTGCCTACCCCACTAATGGTTCACGAGTCCCTTGGACTTGACCGGGAGGACTGTCTAGCAGATCCACCGACCTTTCCCCATTGCACCAGCTGGGGACGTGTTTGCGTGCTGAAGTGGGTCCAGCCTGAGCATTAGCACTTCAGGTTGCTCAACTCCTGACGACCTCACAGATTGTCCTTGGGTCACTCGATCCCAGAGTCGGCGCTAATCCCACCAGCAAAGACCGCGCTTCCTCCTTTCTCGAGCTTATCGACCTGGTGGTAATCCCCTGCATTACGCCCGGTATTGTCCCAACCAGCCCGTTCGCAAGACTAGGCCTAGTCTTGCCGCTGCTGTGAGACCAGCCCACTGAGCAATGTTGGCATCCAGGGAGCTCATCGCCCATGGTACCCCCTCAAACGTCCTCGGGATTTTAACCAAGAGAAAGGAGCTTCTGATCTCCAGTCTCCCACCGCCTCGCCACGACGGTCGCGGATCGCGCTGTGGGCCGGGATAGTTGAGCTTTAGTACAACAGGGCGCTCATTTCCTGCCTGTAGTACGGTCAGTCGAGCGCTATCACCCTATAATCTTAGACTGATAATTATCATATACGACATATACCAATCACCAAAAAATCTATCATAAAATACGCCCACCCGAGTCATATGATCTACCTAGCATGAAGTCGTGATCTGTGGAATGTTGTACACCCGTATTTATACTCGTGCTGACATCTGGATAGCTGGTCGCAGTCGTAGACGTCATCATCAAACTGGTTTCTGATTGGTTCGGAATGGTCTCCTTGTTATTGATTAGTTTTAACCATGTATTGTCTAATGTGTCATACCAGGCTTTAGCTAGTTTAATTCCTTCAACTTTCCTGTTGAAATTGTCCTTGTGCTTGTAGATTTCTAAGGCCTCTCTGTGTTTTATATCAAGCAGCGGAGGACCACGTTTATGTACTGATGATGATTGTTTATATGATCCGGTTCGAGAACCACGTGTTTTTTCATACGACTAATTTCTTTTTAGAAATCTGCTTCACATATGCAGGTTAGTATGCACATGAATCAATCCCTACACCTGCAACGTAGAAATGGATTCATCACTCTGCATGTGGACTGTATAATTTAAATGGGTGTTAATAAGTATGACACAACTTTTACTTAGTATTTAAATGTAAACTGTATTAACAAACAGAAATAATAAATAATATATACTCATATTAAAACTCAAATGTTTCAACTTGCACTTGATTAGCACGTGGCACTCATTGCGCTTTGTTCACTGTTTTTCAATTCCAGTTTATTTCTCAACTATTAATAGGATCTTAAAACTACCAATTACACGGGAATAGCATACACTAGGGAAACTCAATCACACAACACTAAGTCTGGATGGCTTCAATTCTCTGCACACTAACTCGATCAAAAGTCCTTGAAGGACACGAGTCTAACACACCTGCACCATGACAGTAGAAGCAGTTGAAGCAATCTCACTCAGGGAGGAGAAAGTTCAAAAATATGATCTCTGCCCATGAAGCAATCAAGGCAGCCAACACGCAACATGTACCGTGAATGAATCACGGCCAGTTTTATGATCGACCATTAGTCGCTATCCTGTTGCGGCAACATCCCCCCCCTTTGAGGGATCTCACGAATCAACACATCAGTGAGTCTCTCAACAAAATAGGGTAGGGGAGCAGAGTAATCCAGTTTTAGTTCTAATGGTGACCATTCATACCACACCGTCGATCCCTGGGTGAAGCTGTTGGACCTCACCAGTTTTCCACACCAGGGGTGGTAAGTAGTCGTCTCGAATGATCAGAAGATCGCCGACAGCTGGACACCATTTTCCGGCAGAAATCCATTTCTTCCTCTACTGAAGTGACTGCAGGTATTGTCTGGACCACTGTTGCCAGAAAGACCTGCAGAGAGCCTGAACTACTTTCCACCTTGCATCATAGGAAAGGGGACAATTGGCTATATCAGGAGAAATAGTACTCGTTAATAGTCTACCTACCAGGAAGTGACTTGGAGTTAGGTAAAATTCATCATGGGATTCACTGGGGGTACAGATAGGTCTAGAATTTAGTACAGACTCGATCTGACACAACAAAGTACACATTTCGTCAAAACTAAGAATAGTTTTCCCTATAGTCTTTTTCATAAGGGATTTAACCGATTTTATTCCTGCTTCCCAAAGACCGCCAAAATAGGGGCTAGAAGGAGAAATGAATCTCAATTCTGTGTTCATATTTGCTATGTTCTCTGTAATATCATTAGTATGCTCCTTTACAAAACTCAATAACTCGTTACTGGCCCCAAAAACAGTTCTGCCGTTATCACTCAATAGGAGACAAGGGCGTCCTCTGCGGGCAACAAATCTGTAGAGGGGAGCAATAAAGTATTTAGTAGTAAGGTACCATTACCTTGTCGTGGTGGAGTGGCTTGCGTGCTTAAATGATCCTGAGAGCTATGCCGGCGGTAGCATTGCTGCCGATAGGGTTACCCATGCCGGACTGGTCGAATGTGATAAGCCAGACGAAAAAAGTACCTTGGTCGAAAGAGTGACGATCTTTCACCGTAAAAATACAACCGTCAAGAAATACAGACATGGGTTCAACTGGGATAACATTTTCCGGAGGTCAAATAGTCCCCCATTCGGTTCCTCCAGGCGGGACTACTTCACGGAACCCATACCAAAGACTCAAACACAGGGACATGTTCCTAGGAACATGGAATGTTAGGACTTTATACAATAGCGGGGCACTAGAGATATTAATGCGGGAATTAGATAAACCGTCCTTGGATATATTCGCTTTACAGGAAGTTAGGTGGCCAGGAGAAGGTAGTCAGGAATCAGGAAGCTTTGCATTATACTACGGAGGTGCAGAAAGACCTGAAATTGGAACGGGTTTTTTAGTCAGAAGGAGGATCCTATCCGCTATCCGAGATATTAAGTTTGTTAGTGATAGGATATCATACATAATTCTAAAGGGTAAACGACATGATTTTATAATTGTAAATGTACATGCCCCCACAGAAGATAAATATGACAAGATCAATGATGAGTTCTATGAAGAATTAGAATGCTTATTTGATAGCCTTTCACGATATCATATGAAAATTGTCTTAGGAGATTTTAATGAAAAAGTGGGGCGGGAAGATATATTCAAACCAACAATAGGCAAATTCAGTCTTCATGAAGATAGTAAAGACAACGGGGTTAGATTAGTCACATTTGCCACATCGAAGAATCTCATTGTTAAGAGCACAACATTTCAGCATAAGGATATTCATAAATACACCTGGACGTCCCCAGATGGAGAAACTCGGAACCAGATAGATCATGTATTAGTGGATAAATGCTGGCACAGTAGCATCATCGATGTTAGATCAGTTAGAGGGACAGACTGCAATTCGGATCGTCATCTGGTCAGAGTGAAAATTAGACAACGGCTATCGCTTATGAGAAGAAACAAACGCAAAAGATGTTTCTGTAAAATATGAATTTAAAAACTTGAAAAAGATGAAATGCGGCAAGAATACCAAATAAAAGTTGCTAATAGATTTGAAGTACTGGAATATTCCGATGACAATGTGGCAAACGAAGAAGAAACTGATATAAATAAAGAATGGGAGGAGGCTATAAGAGATACTTTTAAATTGTCAGCTTCAGAAAGCATTAGTTGTTTAAAAAAGAGGCAAAACAAGAAATGGTTTCATGAGGAATGTGCCTACATTGTAAAGAAAAGAAAGCTAGCAAAAATGAAATGGTTACACGAGCCAAATGAGGTAAATTTAGAGCAATTGGGTAGTATTACACGGGAAACCACCAAGTTACTAAAGAGTAAAAAGAGGGAATATTTGGGAGAGAAGATTAATGATCTTGAAATGAACGCAAAAAATAGGAACATTACAGAATTATATCAGGGAATTAGCATAGAGAAGAAAGGGTTTCAAACAAACATAATTCGGAATGAAAATGGCGATATGATTGCAGATTCCAGGAGGATATTAAATAGATGGAAAAGTTACTTTCATCAGCTATTAAATGTACATACAGAACAGGACATTGAGGAGGATAATTTACAAACAGCAGAAATACTAGTCGCAGAACCAAATGCATTAGAGGTTGAAATGGCGATTGAAAAATTGAAGATGTATAAAGCATTAGGTTCAGATGAGATCCCAGCAGAAATGATAAAATCAGGGGGAGAAAAATTGATGGACAAGATACGCTGGTTACTTAGTATGATTTGGGAAAAAGAAGCTCTTCCAGATGAATGGAAGAAATCAATTATCGTACCAATTTATAAGAAAGGAGATAAAACTGATTGCAACAACTACAGGGGCATCTCATTATTTTCAACTTCGTACAAAATTCTTACAAATATATTAGTAAGCAGACTTACTCCCTATATTGATGACATTCCAGGAGATCATCAATGTGCATTTAGAAGAAACAGGTCTACAACAGATCAGATTTTTAGTATAACACAGATTTTAGAAAAGAAATGGGAATATAATGGTACTGTACATCAACTATATGTAGACTTCAAAAAAGCATATGATTCAATTAAGAGGGAGAAGTTATATAGTATCCTGCTGGAGTTCGGAATTCCTAAAAAGTTAGTTAGACTTATACGAATGCGTCTAAATGGCACAAAGAGTAGGGTGCGTCTAGGCAAACAGTTTTCGGACACTTCTGAAATCCAGAATGGGTTGAAGCAAGGAGATGCACTATGCCCTCTACTATTTAATTTTGTACTAGAGCATGCCATTAAATCTTTAGAGGATGAACAAGGCTTACAACTCAATGGTATTAATAAGCTGTTAGTTTATGCTGATGATGTAGTATTATTGGCCGATAGCGAGGAGATACTAAAGGATAACACGCACACACTATTGAGTAACACTAAGAAATTAGGACTGGAAGTAAATATTAATAAAACTAAATATATGGTCACACGTAGAAATTCATTATGTAATGGAAATGGACAGCTAATGACAAATGAGGGAAATTTTGAGGAAGTGGCTGAATTCAAATACCTGGGAACAATAATCACAAATAGGAATGAGATGCACAAAGAAATTAAACATAGGCTCAATTCTGGAAATTCGTGCCATTATGCATTGCAGAGACTCTTGATGTCCCAACTCCTTTCAAAAAACGTTAAACTGAAAATATATGAAACTATTATTGTACCAGTTATATTATATTGGTGCGAAACATGGACCCTTACTTTAAGGGCGGAAAGGAGATTACGAGTATTTGAGAATAAAGTACTTAGGAAAATTTTTGGACCAAAGAGAGATAAACAGACAGGTGAATGGAGAAGACTACATAACAATGGACTACATGGTCTTTATAGGAAGCCAGATGTAATAAGAACAGTTAAGTCTCGTAGACTGCGATGGGCAGGAAATGTTGCACATATGGGGAATGAAAGACTTGCATGGAAGCTTCTTGTAGGAAAGCCAGAGGGAATACGCCCAGTTGGTAGATCAAGAATGAGGTGGGAGAATAACATTAACTATGATTTGAGGGGAGTAGATTATACAGGGAATGATTCGAAAGCATTAGCTCAGGACGGGGATGTATGGAGAGCTTATGTCCGCGCGGCCATGAATCTACGGGTTCGATAGTGCCAGTGAGTAAGTAAGTAAGTAAGGCTCCTGACAACTTCTAAGTGGATAACCTTAGTTACTGAACATGCAAAAAGTGCTAGTAAGTCTTGAATCTTGATTTCGGATTGTCTCCCTTTATTGCAATAGCACCTCCATAGTTCAAACCTACTTTGACAGAGGGAAGACTTTGCTCTACTCTATACTCAGGAAGTTGTCCCATCATCTGACGAGTTGGGGGTGGCCTAACTCTGAAACTCTTGTAGCAAGACCTAATTACACCACGAACAGTATTTCTACCACGAGGGATCGAATAACAGGCGCGCGGTGAACACAGAACTGCTTGAGGATCGGAGTGAATAACATCTCGTGTTCATGCTTCACTAACAGTTTAGTCACAACATTTTTAGCTGGCAATATGGCTGGATGTTTCTCATCAAATGTCAACTGGGAATTCTCAAGGCGACCACCAATTCTGAGAAGTCCATTTTTACCCAAAAATGGGTAAATGATCTAAATTTACTTGAAGTATCTACTAGTTTCTTGGAAATTAACTCATGAATTTCCTTTTTGTATTCAAGAGCTTGAATGCGATTTACATTCATTAGTTCAGTTTGTCTCAGCTCAACCGAAGACAAAGAACCGGTTAATAAGTTCTCCCTATTACGACTATTATGAATAAATCTCAGTACATCTCCATATACACGTTCGAGTTTGAGAAATGAAGAATACTTCTCAAAATTAGGCACCTTAGAGATCAGTACAAGAAGTTGTGTCTTCATTTCCGAGTTCACTGTAGGCGGAGAATCACTGATGACAAAATCAATATGAGTTGTAGAAACTTCATGGAGCCATTCAGGTCCGTTTCACCAACCATTGAACGATACAAATTTGAAGGATTGACAAATAATCAGCAGGATTACACAAAGTCGATACATTCTAAGTAATATTTTACGGTGTTGACGGATTCTACTGATCTTTCGTCTATGTCAACTTTATTGATTACATCATTCCAGCTTTCTTTCAGTATTAAAGATTTAAAGTATTCAATATTTTTTTATGACATTGTTTTGTTAATTTTTGAGTTCATGGCTGTGTTTGTCTCTAACTGAATATGGATAAATGTTGCATTGTGATTTGAGATACCAAAGTTTATATTTTCTACTGTATATGGTAAATATTCGCGATCAATGATTATTTGATCAATATATGTTTGTGAGGTGGACGTTATATGAGTAGGAGTATCCTTAGTCTCAATTAGATTATGGGAGTGAATTAATGACCTTGTCAGTAGTTAGAAAGTTTATATTGATATCCCAACATAAAATACGTGGCTTGTTTTTCTTTTTTAAGGTATTTAGTAGTATTTAAAATTTGTCTAGAAACGTTTCTACACAACCACGTCTATATTATACATTCTGGCACACTGTTTTGTTCCTGCATTCATTGTAATCACTCTGTTATACAAATTGATCGTTTATAAGATGAAAATATAGGTCTGAAAATGTGTGGATGTTTATTTATTTTAAATCCGTAAAACATAGAAAATATTGTATGAACGGATACAGTAACCGTGCAAACGATAATAATATAACATCTTTAATTCCTTCATAAACTCCTGTGAAATTTTATTCTCAGGGTGTTATTTTAAAAATTATTTCCCACAATTTACAAAGAATTTTACACTTTTTCTAACGATTATTACAATATATTTTTCTATGTTATTTAACGTAGCATGAAGTCGTGGCAGAAATATTGATTTTAACGAATATTCTCTACAACAAGAAAGACTGTTCTAGTGCAGCCAACATAGATTATGTACTAATTAACTGTGCACATATACTTCAGAATTTCAGCACTTACTATTTATTTTTGACCGTTGCATTCTTTCACAGGTTAGAGTACTTAAATTGCGTTAGGTTACCGTTCAGGTTCGTTAAATATCGTGTACGTATATGTTGGCTGCATCCCGTGATTCCGTAGTGTAAATCGCTTCGCGTTTGTTGGCGCATGCGCATGGTGTATGATTGAAACTTAGAATTTTTATTTCGGCTCACGTGTTTTAAAGAATCCCCACATAATAAATAAAAAAATAGACGATTAACTTACTTGAAATATGTAAGCTGATATGTAGCCTACCGTTGTTTCAAGATTCCAAGGAAACCATGCAGGTAGAGGTAATGGTTGTGAAAGAGGACTCGTAGGATCTTCAAAAACAGCTGGTGAAATCATCCACAATGTTACAATAAAGATACACAATATCTCGAATATTGCTGTGATATATTTTGTTAGTTGACATGCTTTCTTGACCACTTTCTGTTGGGAATATCCTTTCTGGTGATTATATACAAATTTGGTACCTTCTAATTTGTCCACCAATTCTTGCATCTGAAATATACCACAACATTTTTTTTTTTAATTTAGAAGATCCAAGTAGTCGAAGAGCGTTGAGACAAATACATTCTATTTTAGAATGTGTAAAATCGAACAGGACTCAAAAAATCATATATCATAATATTTTCTCAAATTAAGTTTTCTATTCTTTCATATATTTTAACATTTTAAATGCTGGTATTTTTCAATAAAAGTCCTACGTCTTACTCCAAACTTCGTGAAATCAACGAAAATTACTCCCACCAATACCAATATATCAATTGTTGTGCGATACAAGTACATTCGTTTGATGGGGAGCGTACGTTTTATCGAAAAAAGAAAACAATTATGTCATACATACGTTACATATTACCAGCAGATAATTTATTGAAGTTTGTAATTGTATATCGTGGCAATACAATTACCAACGATGCACGCAGTATACATTTTGTCTCTGCTTTATTTCATAAAAGGCTATTTGTTTTGGTTGTTTTACGTTTTTATCGATTTCCGAAGGAATGAAGTTATTACGGTTGTTCTCATGAAAATATGTTTTTGAAAAATATTGCAAATCTCCGATCATATCTTAATAGACAACGAAATAAACCATGTATTGTGACGCATTGTTGGGCTGACTTTTGAATTCCGCGGGTGACGGCGAAGTCGAATCTCACCTTACATGGTAGGAGAAGATTCGTGAAATGTCGATTAGCGATTCAGTGGCCCGCATAGAAATGTACACGTGCATCTATGCCTCCATTCTGGAAAAGTTGATTCTCGAGTCCTCGGCCCGAGAATTGTCTCGACTGAGATTACATTTTATTCCTACCCTCGCCTATATAAAAAGGTCCGAGGGTCGGACTAGTCCCGCGCCGTAGCCGAGCGGTTAAGGTAGGAAGCCTTGGCGCAGAGCTACGGGACTTGCGCTGGTTCGAGTCTCCATGGGGGAAGAAATTTTCTCATGGTATTTCGGCCAGTATGGGACCGGTGCCCACCCAGCATCGTGAGGCAATTGGGTAGCTACAATAAGTAGCGGCTCCAGGTTGAGGAACCAGCTATAACGGCTGGGGGACTCGACATGCTAACCACATGTCACCCCTACACTGGCTGTTGATCATCTACCTCTGTGATTGACACATGTGGATGTGAAGGGCCAGCAGCCGGCTGGTAAAAGGGCAACCGCTGAAAAGTGGAAAGACCCTCAATCGGATCGGGTCGGACTACCCAGTTGTAGTTATGTAAAGGATTAGCGTACTAGTGAAGTGAACTGGAAAGATGTTCTAAGTGAAGTCTTCAGCGAGTTTAAACAACAGGGCAATCAAATAAATTTCATTGAACGAAGAGACTTCATTAACAACAAATTATTTGTGAAGAATCAGTGAGTTATTTAGGGACAAATAAATAAATTATTGACTTAACGTAAAGAAAAATCCATCTGAAACATTTGTGAGGCAATCCGCGAATATATATATATATATATATATATATTACTGGTACAATGGCATAACAGCCTAACGATGAGCCATAATCTCTCCTTTGTTAGTAGTTACTAGACCTTGATAATTTAGTTACTCCTATTTGCCCACATATGTCATGAAACATATATCGACTCAATGAGACATCTAACAGAAATCTAATATATTACTAGGATGATGAGGTCGGAAAAGTTTGCTTAGAGGTCTCTTCAATCAGGCTTGAAGATTTTGACGAGCCTGATAAAACTTCAGACTCGCGACCCACGGCTTAAAACCCATCCCGGAGGACTCACTCCTTAGATTTTTCATCCTAAAGAATTATCGATCTCGGCCGGGTTTGAACCCGCGACCCCTCGGGACCAGAGACCAGGAACATCATTTTTAGTTCACCGCGGCCGACTGTATATACATGACATGAAGAGAAAAATAAATGCCTTAGTCGGGATTTGAACCCGAGTTTCTAAACTTTCTACGTTTAGCGCTCTAACCATCTTAGCTACTCAGGAATCCTAACACAAACATATATACAAACAATATATATATCCTTTAGTGCTCTAGCGGCCGCAATTTTTGTTTTATCGGTACTAAACTTGTCATTTAGCTATCAATAAAAAAACAAAATCGGACCATTAGGTGTAGAAGTTCACCTGATACGAAAATTTACAAACCTCTCTAGCGATCGCAATTTTCGATGTTTCACAACGGAACTCAGAATATACTATTAAAATAAAACGATATAGATATTCTCCAAAAATAAGCGGAATCCGATCATCCGAAATGGGGTTTACCTGAAATCCGAAATAAAGAATTAGCTCTTTAAACTGCTATGCTTACTTCGTCGCATTGTTTATCATATAATTAAATTAATCTTTAAATTGACACTATATCTTATAATACTTATTGATTTAATTTAATATTTTCAATAAAGCAATGAAAATACTAATTGATCATCATGATCAAATCCGTTTTAGGCCATGTAACCTGTGACGGCAAACCTAACGAAGATGGCCTCGATCTCTCCAGCGATGTTTTGGTCTTCCTTGGTCATAACTCTGTTTTTGTTCTTCTGAATATAGATTTTTTCCCACATAGTCAGCTGTTTTGTATTTTCTAACTGTTTTAATAATTTAGTGTCTGAATTTATATTATGCTTTTCAGACCAAACATGAGCAGCAACTGCAGATTTTTCTATTTCCATATTTTTAATATTTCTAAAGCGTTCTTTGGTTCTAATTATTAGGTTTCCTTCTGTTTTTCCTATATAGCCTATACCTTTTCACAACCCGTACATTCAATTTGATATATTCCTGATTTTTTATTATTATCAGTTTTTTCGTGTTTATTGGTTTTTATTAGTTTATTTAAACTGTAGTTATTTTTCGGTGCTAATTTAATATTTAACTTCTCAAACATCTTTTTTAAATTTTTTGTGTACCCAAGGGTGATATGTGAATTTCCTACATATTTTCATATGTGGTTTTTCTTTTTTGAAGAGTACTTCCGTTTATCATTTTTGTTTCCTATATTTTTCTATTCTTTAGTGTACCATTTTTACATCAAACCCGTTTTCTCTTGCTACTTTGCCTATGTGTTTTTTTCTGCTGTTTCAAATCTTCTTCGTTTAAGGGTAAGTTTACCAATCTATGAGTTAAACTATTAAAAGCTGCTAATTGACGTCCAATTGGATTGAACCCTGTTGATTTAATAACATTTTCCGTATGACTTTCTTTCCTATGAATCTCAAATTCATTTTTTCTTTTTTCTTCCTTTCTGACCAATTTAAGATCCAAAAAAAGGTATTTGTTTTTTCTTCTATTTGTTTGCTAAATTTGATGTTTATACTTTGTAAATTTAACAATTTTTAGGAATCTTCTACACGTTTTTTTTACAATACAAATTAGATCATCTACATATCTGCTTCATAATTCAAACATGTGCTTTTAGTGATTTTACATTCAATATCGCTCATAAATAAATTTGCCAAGAAAGGTTATAGTGAGTTTCCCATTGAGATCCCTGATTTTTGTTTACAGAAACTCCCATTTAATGTAAAAAACATTTGGTCAATGCATAACTCAGTTAATTTGAAATAGTCTTCTCTGATCTCTCTGTCTATGTCGTTTTTACTTAACCAGCTGTTCAATATCTCCAAAGTTTTTGTTTCGGTACATTTGTGAATATTGAAACGACATCAAAAGAGACTAATCTATCTGTAGGTTCGATTTCCACTTTTTCTAATTTCTTAACTAATCCCAATGAATTTTTAATCTGTAGACTTTCAAAATTATTAATTATTTTAAATTTATTATTCAGCCATTTTGAAATGTTGTAGGTTGGTGATCCAATATTGTTAATTATTGGCCTCATTTTGTTTCCAGGTCAAAGGAAGTCCATGTATATTAGGGGTTTCTGGGTTGCTCACTTTTAATTGAAGTTTTTTCTTTCTCGTTTAGGATTTTAATATTTTAAAGAGAGTTTTCTACTATTTTAATGTAATTTTTTAATATTCTTCTTCTTTCAAAAGTTCTTCCATTCTGTTTCGATAATCGTCTTTGTTTAGAATTATGATTTGTTTACCTTTATCTGATTTGGTATATACAACATTTTTGTTGTTAACTTCATTGAGTGTTTTTAAATTTTCCTTGAAAACTGGGTTTTGGTTTGTGTTCTTTATTTTATCCAAAACTTCTTCACATCTTACCACAAAGAACAAAACAACATTAATATTGAGGTAAGATGTGCAGACTAAAAATAATTTAATTAAAATAACCTCAAATTATCACTTCCTAAAATAAAATATTAATTACAGCTACTTAAGTCACAAGGAAGAAACAAAACCAGAAATTGCGTTTGTGTTGTGAATAACGGAAAATATGATGGTGTTCTCCAAACTCAATACCTTTAATAACTATTTTTCGGAAACTGAATAAGAAATTGAAAAGTTTTTAAAATTAAGAGAGAAGAAATTTAAACGATTAGCGGACATCATCAAACAATGTTTGAAATTAGAATTGGTCCCCACGTTCATCAGAAAAACCGTCAGGAAAAACAATTACAACAAACAACACCAAATTTTGGAAAAGAAATTACTCAAACTCGAAAAGAATAAACACTACGAAATAATTAACAATCTGGATATTCAAATATATTTGTTACATATCAAAGTATCTAAAATATTAGTAAACATTATTTGGGAGAACCTAGAAAATAATTTTTTCACCTATCTGAAACTTACGATGAAAAAGAAAATTGAGAAGCAAAAGAAAAAGATAAATAATTTGTTAAATAAACCAAAGAAAAGGAGAATGAAGAATGTACCAAATATAATTAACCATCGGAAAAAAATCCAGAAATGAATAAAAATCTGAATCCACCAGAAATTATGTTAAACATTTTTCAAAAGCAACCATTAACCTAGAAAAGACAAAATTTTTAGAAAAGGGTCCAAAACCGCAATAGATTATTTCAACAGAATAGATGAATACATAGTGGACATCGAAAATTGAATAGAAGGTGTTAGTTAAGAAGAAAAAAATTATTACCAGAAAAAAATGTGATGAAGTTTTGGATAAAATAAAGAACACAAATAAAAACCCAGTCTGCAAGGAAAATTTAAAAACACTCAAATAAATAAATAAATAAGAAAAATATTGCATATACCAAATCAGATGAGGGTAACCAAGTCATAATTCTAGACAAAGAAGATTATCAAAACAGAATGGAAGAACTTTTGAAAGTTTGAAAAAAGAACAGTATTAAACAATTAAGAATGTTCCCCTATCCAAAACAATAAAAAAGTAAAAAACAGTCTTAAAAATGTTAAAATTCAAACCGTGAAAGAAACATTTCAATTAAAAGTGGGCAACCCAAAAAACCCTAATATTCATGGACTTCCTTTGACCTGGAAACGAAATGAGGCCAATAATTAACAATATTGGATCACCAACCTACAACATTTCAAAATGGCTGAATAATAAATTTAAAAGTATTAATAATTTTGAAATTCTACAGATTAAAAATTCATTGGGATTAGTTAAGAAATTAGAAAAAGTGGAAATCGAACCTACAGATCGATTAGTTTCTTTTGATGTTTCAGTATTCACAAATGTACCGAAACAAAAAACTTTGGAGATATTGAACAACTGGTTAAGTAAAAACAACATAGACAGAGAGATCAGAGAAGACTATTTCAAATTAACTGAGTTATGCATTGACCAAACGTTTTTTACATTACATGGGAGTTTCATAAACAAAAATCAGGGATCTCAATGGGAAACCCATTATAACCTTTCTTGGAAAATTTATTTACGAGCGATATTGAATGTAAAATCACTAAAGCACATCCCACAATGTTTGAATTATGGAGCAGATATGTAGATGATATAATTTGTATTGTAAAAAAGTATAGAAAAATCCCTAAAACTGTTAAATTTACAGAGTATAAACATCAAATTTAGCAAACAAATAGAAGAAAAGAACAAATACCTTTTTTGGATCTTAAATTGGTCAGAAAGGAAGAAAAAAGAAAAAAATGAATTTGGGATTCATAGCATAGAAACTCATACGGAACATTTTATTAAATCAAAGGGTTCAATCCAATTGGACATAAATTAGCAGCCTTTAATA
Organism: Diploptera punctata; assembly: GCA_030220185.1. Taxonomy (NCBI): domain Eukaryota; kingdom Metazoa; phylum Arthropoda; class Insecta; order Blattodea; family Blaberidae; genus Diploptera; species Diploptera punctata. The sequence continues at coordinate 417,362 of JASPKZ010003837.1, read as the reverse complement.
GTTTAACTCATAGATTGGTAAACTTACCCTTAAACGAAGAAGGTTTGAAACTGCAGAAAAAATACACGATCAAAGTAGCAAGAGAAAACGGGTTTGTTGAAAAATGGTACAAAAAAGATAGAAAAATGTAAGAAACAAAAACTGATAAACAGAAGTACTCTTCAAAAAGGAAAAACCACCTATGAAAAAATGTAGGAAATTCACATATCACCCTTGGGTAGGCCTACACAATAAATTAAAAAAAGATGTTTGAGAAGTTATATATTAAATTATCAATGAAAAATAACTACAGTTTAAATAAACTAATAAAAACCAATAAACACGAAAAAAACTGATTAAAATAAAAAATCAGGAATATATCAAATTGAATGTACGGGTTATGAAAACATGTATATAGGAAAAATAAAAGGAGACCTAAAAATTAGTACCAGAGAACACATAAGAAATATTAAAAATGGGGAAATAGAAAAATCAGCAGTTGCTGCTCATGTTTGATCTGAAAAACATATTATAAATTAGGATACTAAATTATTAAAACAGTTAGAAAATACAAAAAGTTGATTATTTGGGGAAAAATCTATATTCAGGAGAACAAACACAGAGTTATGAATTTTGAAATACCGACGGAGCGTGACCACAGGATTGAGCTGACATCGACATTCAGGATGTGCAACATAAATCTAACCAGTCTGGGCACGATGCTGATGATGATTGTGATATAATCGAAACATGTTCAAGAACAAATCAACATTAATATTGGTGCAAGGTGATCCAGACTAAAATACTTTAATTAAAACAACCTCAAAATACCACTTCCTAAAATAAAATATTAATTAAAACTTAGAGTAATTATTGTTTACTTGTTATATTTTGTTTACATTACAAAGTTTCTGTACGGTAGTGATGTCTGCAGGTACGTGATGGCAGATTACACATTACAGGAATTAGCTGACATGGGGAAGCACGAATGATCTAGAAGCAAGGTGGCTGTATGCAGCACATTTTGCACGGAGGAGGTTACCAAATAATGCCAAATTTCAAAACAATTGAGGGCCGTCTTCGTGAAACAGGAGTTCCGACCGGACGCCGTTAGACCTCGCAGTGTGAGAATAATTAGGTTTGAGGAAGCTGTGTTAGTGCCAATTGAAGACAATCCCAGCCAAATGCCATAGCCATAATCTAAAAGCCTCCGACGCCAATGTGTGAAATGTCCTGCAATGACTCAGAAGGTACAAAAACTGTCAGCCGATGACTTTCCCCAACGCGTTTCATTCTGACAATTGTACATATATCTGAACCTAATACAAACATTCCTGACTTCCACACGCATGTTTTGTGACCTGACGAGGCTTCCATAATAAGGGAAGGCATATGTAACATACACAATAGCCATGTCTGGGAATTTTTGAATCCTAAGGCAACTCGTGTATTCCACCATAAACACAGATTTACCATAAATGTGTGGGCTGGTATTGTTCATGAACATCTGATTGGGCCATATCTTCTGCCTAACCGACTTGGCGGAGGGAATTACCTCATCTTTTTTCATGAAATTATCCAGCGTCAAATCCTACAAGGACCCCTTGTTTTTTTTCACATAACAAGTGTTTTATTTTACCTCCTCTACAAACTCTACCATAAGCTGTTTCTATATTTATAAATATCAACCCGAACCGTTATGTTCTTTCCTAATATTTTTCCAACAAATATCTCAATGTAAAAATACGATCGGTAGAATTGTCCAGCAGTAAACCCGCTTTGTGCATCCAAATGCAATAGTATTTTCTTTCCAACTGTGTTTTAATAATTCATATAAATATCTTCATAATTCGATTATTTGTACATATCCTGCGGCCAAACCGTTCATCCGATTGTGATGGGGCTTTTTACAAAATGTTTAGGAGATTCCCGGAATGAACACAGGCTATACGAGAGTTGTGATACTCAACTCCTATACCCTTAAAAATCGCCCTATGTAGTAGAAAACGTGAAATAAGTAACTCCTTGGACGCTTAAATGGCTTACGCTGCTTAAACCACAACAAATACACAAAATTAATGTACTCAGAATTGAATATCTCAAAAAGCTCTACAAAAAAGTCCGCGGCATGTTATGTTTATCTCTTACGGATAACTCACTATAACCATTTCTGTCTTTCATTGATGTCAAGAAGATCGAGACAAGTACATGAATTCCTGTGCAAGCATAGTAGAACATGGCGGGTATTCTTTTACAGTAACTCATAATAACGAATTTTGTCTTTTAGCTCATCTGTGCCAAGAAGATCGAGATAAGTAGATTCCAGGGCAACACCGGGTAATCAGCACGGGAAATCTTAAAATAATTATTTTTCATTTAACTTGTTCAACTAATCATAAGAAGTACATTAATTTTCGTCTTTCAGCTCATTTATACCAAGAAGATCGGGATGAGTAGATTCCCGGACAACGCCTGGTAAACAGCACGTGGTATCTATAAAATATAAATTTATGATTAAGTTATTTTTACATCTACTTATTCAACTAAACATAAAAGCACATTAATTTTCATTTATTAAGCGTAGCAGCGCACGCAGGATATTAGCTAGTGGTTATTAAAATACACTATCGGACATAAACATTTATTTCATAATATCTCATTCAGTACATTACGACTTTACAGAGAGACCGGAAAATTAAACTTAACAAAACTATATAGGCTTACTGTAATATTCACAAAAATGAAAACGGTCGCCATTGTCAGCAACATATTAATAAATCATGGAAAACGAAATCAACAATTTTTCAACTAATCGAGCTATAAATAAAATGCACAAATCCTCCTTATTAGCTTGTAAATTATTTTATAATGTACAAATAAAAATACGTAATAGGAATTATATACCTAGCTTATAGATAATTCCTAATTTTTTACTTGGCAATTAATTTAGTATATTTTTAAAAGTTTAAGCAGTTTTCAATGACTGGCCCCGCAATGTGCATGTATATTATTAAGAAACCTATAACTAAATTATTATTAATATTAATTAATTTATTATTATTATTATTATTATTATTATGAAACACGTGGATGCAAGAAATAAGAACAGGAATGAGAACAAGAGGACTGGAGGGTATGGAGTGGATGGATAGAGACGAGTTGAGAAGGAAAATAAAACTTTAGGCACAGAAAGATGAGTAAACATTGAAAATTTGTATATAATAAAAATATTATTGTTATTACTATTAATAGTATTATTATTATTATTATTATTGGGATATTTTAGAATACAACACCACTAGACAATATCAAAATTAGAAAACAATTTTAGGCTCTGCTATGTATGTGTTTAGTATACAGTTACCATTGTTTACAATAAAAGTCGATCGAAAATCGCTTCTTTTAATTAAGGAAGTCATATCTTACGACTTTTCGCTCTAGAATTCCAACATTTGTATCTTCGTGGATTATTTTATACTTACCTTAGATAGAACGCATCCATACACCCTCATTTTCAATCCGTTTAATGTGAATACGTATTAGTATAGGGTAAAGACATGCATTTCGACAGAGCGAAATTGCTCCATGATACATATAGTTGCTTCCACTATTACAGTATTTTAATACCTTAATACATGCCTGTCCACTGCTGTGGTCTCGAGGTTGCGTACTGCCTTGTCACACAGCGGGCCCGGATACGATTCCCGGTCGAGACAGGCTCCTGATTGAGGTTTTTTTTCGGGATTTTTCCTCAGCTGTTAGACAAATGTCAGGAAGCTTAGGGCCCAACGGTCCGAAAATCATCCGGCCATCATCATCCTTATCATTATCATCATCATCGTTCACCGGTATGGAAAGCAACGGGAAGTTCCCACACCTATAATTCCCTAGTGAAGCTGCAAAGCGTAGCATGAAAATGATTGAAGTAAAAGACCTGCCCTCGGGCAGAATTACTATGGATGGATGGAATAGCATACCTTATTGCTCTTTCTTATATCTTGTAACGAATTCCGAAGGAATATAGCTTCTAAAGTTGTTGCCATGAAAAGATTTTTTAAAATAAAATTATCGATCCTACTTACGGTTAGTAGCATCCAAAAAGACCATGACAAAATTGTATGTGTGTATCTGTAACGAATCTCTAGCGGACGTAGTTTTTCGGAACTAAACTCAGCAATATGCAGTTCATTTTAAAAATAAAGTCAAGTTCGTTAACTAGCAAAATCGAACCATTAGAGTAGAGAGGTTCACCTGAAGCCAAAATAAAAATCGCTCTAACGCCAGCAACTTTCGATCTTTCGCAAATAAAACTCCGTAGGCCTATATGCTATTGAAATAAAATGCGGGAGGTGTTCTTCAAAAAAATCAGCAAAATCCAATCCAATATAATGTAGCTCACTGTTACTCAACTCAGTCTTTTGATGGCAACAATGCGCCGCGCGCCGGTGTGCCAATTCTGAGGTACTACTGTAAATTCTTGACGGTTAGCTAGATTTATGGCTGACTGAAAGGGGTTCAACTGTTGCGTAAGTCTTCTTCACTCGCCTCTCCGTTTCGTCTCGGTTTCGTCTGAACATTTTCCTACTTTTTTTTTCAGAGTACAAACTCAGTAGTTACATTCGTTCGGAATTTTCTAACAAAGTCTAATAAGATGAAATTAAAATTTAATTTTTAGATCTCTCGCTGTGAAAGACATATAATATTGGTAGATCATTCTTACCTCATTCTTCTTGTAGATGACGTACATAGCCTTAAAGAAAGATCCGAATCCAGATAACATTGGGCAGAATATGTTGAGGATTACTTTGATGTCATCTCTGTATACATACATGGCCACAATTTCTGTCGATATGTGAGCCAGAAGTCCCAGCGTCATAAACCAAGAGAAGCAAGAGTATATTCGGTATCGGCAGGCACTCACATTTCTCGGATACCACAGTCCCATTGCCCTTTCAAAATTTGATAAAAAATAATAAAATCAGAAATATTATATTAACCCTTTCTTCCTATATCAGATGAGAAAAATACTAATGATGGACAATTGGATGATGTTATGTATCAAATGGCTAAGCGCAATTTAAAAAAATTGAGATTTTTATGCCATAACGCACAATTTAAGTGCCAAATCTTTAAAAATAGCCTTATTATTAAAGAAAAATATAAACGCTATCAGTCCTATCAGAGATTCTATATTTTGCAACAAACGGCTATGAAACCAGTTCTTTATAAATGCTAATCTAAATTTTACATTGTACAGCTAAGCGCCAAATGTTACCGCTCATAGATTCTTGATGCATAGCTGTCAAATAAGAAAAATAACTTACAAACTTGGCGCTACAATAAATATTGAAGATTGATGTAAACTTTAAGTGTATATTTCTCGAAATTTACATAATGGCACATAGCCAGTTGATGCGATAATGTCGTCCAATTAATTCTCCAATGGGTTAAAGAATTGTTCCGTGTATTTAAATTTTAATAAGCCCCATACTTACTTACTTACTTACTCACTCACTGGCACTATCGAACCCGTAGGCTCATGACCGCGCGGACATAAGCTCTCCATATATTCCTATCCTGAGCTAATGATTTCCAATCATTCCCTGTATAATCTAGTTCCCTCAAATCATAGCTAATGTTATTCTCCCACCTCATTATTGGTCTACCAATCAGCCCCTTAAGTGTCAAATGTATTTTTTTTCGTTTTTGAAGTTCACTTAAAATTAATTCATAAATAATATGTTTAACATAGTCACATATCTACTCGTATTATTTTTATAATCTATTTGTTTGTAGCGTTATATTTTCCCTTTTGTAATGTTTACGTGGAAACGACTTTGCATAATATTTTAACACACTTGAGGACGACAGCACCGGCCAAAAAAGTACATATTTTAAGTTTTTATCTCATATATATATATATATATATGTGAGTTTATAGACTCCCTTATTATTACATTTTTTGTGTTCTTCTATGCCGTTGTATATTATGTTATTAAATTTGTTTTCGGTTTTATATGCTATGTTTATAATTTTATTTAATATTTTTCAAGGTTCTAGCTAGTTTTCTGGTTTCATTTCTAGAAATTGACATGAAACAAACATGTAAAGATTATAATAAATTTTATATAGGGAGGACGTGTAGAAACTTCAATACAAGATATAAGGAAAACCTGAAAGATTTCAAGTACGCGGGTGGTAAATCAAGTTATTCGAAACACATCATTAATGCAGGTTACAGAATAGACACAATAGAAAACACTCTAACGGTAGGACTACAAAGAAAACATTCCAGCAAAGATCAATAGATCTGAAGACCTCGAAATTATAAAAGAAATAAACTTAATGAGAACGCACCTCAATCGTACAACCCGTTATATGAGATCGTCAAGAATAAGACAGTTGCTACTAAAGACACATTGAGTCTACAATGAGTCTACAACGTCTGAACCAACAGCAACTAGCAACAGATACGCACTCTGCTGATGATGGAAGTTAACTTCCGAAAGGCCTACAAATAATATTTTAATACAGTTAAGGACGACGGCACCTACCAAAAAGGTACATATTTTAAGTTTTTATCTCATGACTATTCACCTCAACGGAATTTAATATGAAATTTATTAGTGTTGACTATATATATATATATATCCATCCATGGTAATTGTGCCCGAGGACAGGTCTTTCACTGCAATCATAACATTTACATGCTATGCTTTGCAACTTTACAAGGGAATTAAAGGTGTGTTAGCTTCCCGTTGCTTTCCACAGCGGTGAAGGATGATAATGATAAGGGTGATGATGATGATGCTGATGATTGCCGGATGATTTTTGGGGATCGTTGGGCCCTAAGCTTCCTGACATTTATCTTACAGGTGAGGAAAAACCTCGATAAAAACCTCACCCAGGAGCCTGTCCCCACTGAGAATCGAACCCGGGCCCGCTGCGTGATAAGGCAGCACGCTACGTCGGGACCACAGCGGTGGACTATGTATATATATAATATATATATATATATATATATATATATATCTTAATATATAAAAATTACGTGTCACGTTGTTTGTCCGCGATGGAATCCTAAACTACTGAACCGATTTTAATATAATTTTGCACACTGTGTGCTATTTGATCCAACATGAGACCTACGGTTGTTTATAACTAAATTTATAGTCGCGTTATTTTTTATTGAAAATTATTTGTTTATTATTTAACAAATATTTATAATTATCTGTGAGTTCCATACGATTCTAACAGATGACGGTGTAGGGTAATTGGTTTATTATTTAAACAGGTGGCTGTGCTTTGTGTTGCAACCGCGAATTTCAATTGAATTACAAATATTGATTATTTCTTAATATAAGTGTGTTTGTGTATATTTTATTTTCAATATATTGATAACAATATTAATTTCGTGTGTAAGTATTAGTTTTAAATAATCTGGCTGAAAGACAGCAACTTAATTTAAATTTAACTTGACCGAGAAGGGACATTGAACAATGTGGCGAATCAGTTCTAGAGAACATAAATGATAAGATATCAAGTGAAATTCCGCAAATTGGTATAGGCCTATGTGACATAAATCTTACATTTAAGAAGAATGTCAATTTAAAAACATATGAAGGTCCTAAGGAACGGAATAACAGAACTGTAAGTAAGGCTGTTAGTTATAATAATATGCCTAATATTATAGAACCAATCTCCATGCCTCAATTAAATGAAAAACAAGATGACTATAATATATCACAAGATGATATTACTATACAGAGACTTCTTGATGATGATGATGATGAGAATCCAAACTGCCAACAAGTTCTTAGAAAAAAACGAAAGTATAATGAAATCTGCAAGCCTCCTCAAAATATTCCATCAATAAATGTATATAATCCTTATGATACACTTGTGGATGATACTGAGAATGCAGACAACATAAATTCATCTCAATCAAGAAAACCACTTCCACATAAACCACCACCCATATTTATACCGGGTGTAGTTAACGTACCAGAACTAAAAAATTGTGTAAAAAAACTTTCTGATTTAGATTTCTCACTTAGTTTACTACAATATAATTTAACGTATACCTTAGCAACAGCAACGCGTGGCCGGGGCTTCTATATATATAAAACAAAGTCGGATTAGTTACACTATTTATAACTCAATAACGGCTGGACCGATTTTTATGATCTTTGATTTGTTGGATTTGTTTCCGCCCCGAATAGCAGATAATTATTAAAATATCGGAACAATTAACGTAAAAATATTTAAGGCCATACAACGTTCGCCGGGCCAACTATTATATATGTGTGTGTGCGCGCAGTGAAACCCGAAAATATACTACGTGTTATATACAGTCTTTGTCTTTCTAAAATATTGGGTTTGCTAGAAAAGCAATAATTCTATATTTTCTTTAGGAAAAAAACGGTACTTAAGCTTACGTGAAATATTTTCAATGTCCTATAGAACAAGAGTGCGCATGCGCCAGAGTTTATAGAGCCACTGGTAACCCACAATTGAACCACATGTCGATTATCATCCTCGATTACTATCCGTCGCTATGAAATTTAAATGACCTATCTTTGCAATAAATCCCCAAATCTATGTTTAAAAAATATACTAATAATATTAAAATTACCAAATGTTTGTTTAAAATGGGTGTACACATACTTATCACTCTCTAACGGCGATCCAACCAGCGAAAACCCAAAACAGCGATAGAAAAATCAAAGACTAAGTAATATACTCTGTGGAGGAAATAGCAGTTAATATCACAAATTTGTCTAACAGAGGCATAATATTGTGATTTGCGTACTTAAATAAATACTTAAGAATTGTCTAATAATGATATAAAAATTATTTGAAAAATTTAAAATGTTAAATAATATTAGTAAATACTGAAGAAGAGCTATGGTTTACAATAATAAACTGAAACATCAACCGTAAGTAGAATTGCAGTTGAGCTGCCTTTTCTTTATACTGAGATAATGTGATATAGTATTATCATTATTATCGATTGTTTGGCAATAGGGTAAAAGTACATAAGTCTGATTTTAGTCATTTTTATTTTGTAGATTAAGATGTCAAAATGACAGATTTGTTCCTCTATCCAAGGGAAAAAATTCCTAAGTCATAGCACATTTCTTATGGTAGATATCCCTTGGTCGTAGGTAGGGGTCTCCTTCAGACTTATAAATGGTTACCCTGTGGCCGTAGAATTGTAGTTTAGAAAAGCTTAATATTAATGGAGAAGACTACAAAATTGTGCTTAATTAGTTTTATATAATATAAAGTCCTACTGCTGAGAATCAGGCTGTGTAAATTTCAAAATGATTATTAGTCGACTTATCAGGTATTTATAATTACATGATTTCAACAACGAAATTACCATAGTATTTTCTTATTCAGTGAAAGTCTTATACCGCTGGTTGTATAATCACACTCTTTCGTCGTTGCTGTAGTTTTCTTGAAGACCATTTCAACGAGATCTGTAATAAATTTATTTATGTATGTAGTTTGTAATAAAAAATTAGCAATGCAGCTTACAGTAGAAATTAGTTCGTTAATCATTGAGTGGATTGCCAGAACAGAAGTCTAAATCACGACCCCGATTTTCCAGTTTTCCATATTTCCATAACAACCATAACAGCTGAATATCAACAGCGGTTAATTGCACAAATTAATGTCTGGATCATGACCACGGTTTCATTAATATATCTGTGGGTTTTCAGTATTTATAGTTGTTATGAAAAGAATTGTAAAACCGGGGCCGTGGTTTGAATTTTGGGTGTGCAATAATGTTCGAAAAGACAAATATTAAAAAAGTCCCTTAAGTATATTATTTTTTAAACACAATATTAATTGATTTTATTGAAATGTATGTGTTGACTGTGAATTTTTATAAACATTTGAACACCAATATTAAATTTACAAAAAATCAGAGACCATGATAAGTTTTTTTTAATATAAGTCGGCGTAGCTTTGACTCCAAAGACACATTTTATAATTCATTTAAATATTTTCTCTAGCTGTTGGGTTGAATTTATTGTTGAAAACACAAGCCATATATTAGCGTACGTATATACGGACGGTTGTTTCTGATCTCTGATAAGTAATAATTTTTAAGTTTTACCATAAGAAAAGCTGTGTCTCCACCATCGAGCATGCTCTATTTGGTAGCTCTTCACCCGAGCTATGGCTCGGCATCGGAGTTTCCACTGCAGAAGACTTTTACGCAGCACAGCCATGTCTAGAAGTTCCCACTTCTCTTTATATGCTTTCCAGAGACCGTCTATTGGTCGAGGACGCCTGTTTCCCAGTGCCCTTTTGAAGAGACCAAAGACACAAAGCATCAGGAGACTTCACTGGGTTGTTGCTGAATGGAATAGCATGTATTCCAGTTTCCTGCTCCATTTCTCCAGGAATGTCAGAGTTGAACCCGAAGTGTGACTGGATGCCTTGTCTTGGTGCACCCAGACTTGGTTTTAGTCTGTTCCATAGAGAGCTGGGATTTTAGTCCGGTAAATTGGGGTGAGAATTTCTTCCTGGTAGTACTGGGAGTTGATTTTGACCTTTTTAGCTACTCTACGAATGGTCAGTTTTTCATTGTAGCAATATCCCGCGATGACCATAAATCCCTTGGAGAAACTTTCTCTGCATTCGGCATACCACTTTTGAATTTATTTCAGCCCTTTCTCTATAGTAAATTGCCCGGCGTCTCTTGCAGTCTCCTAGATAAACATATGCGTCATCAAGTGTGACCAAAATTTTCCATTTTTCTCCTATCAGGTGCTCTTCACAGTTTCCTGCTGTCGGTGCGGCATTCGGCAATGTGACGTGGCCACAATTTATGAACCCTGCTTTTGTGGCGCTTCTTCTTGTTTAAATCTTTGTTTATTATGATGTTTAGCTTATAGTTTTAACTGATATTCCCAATCTGTTCGCAATCACCCATTGTGTGGCAGGGTTACCTCCAGAGATAAGGACCTTGACCTTTTTGATTACATCCGGGGTGCGGGTAGTAGCAGGTCGTGGATTTGCCTGTTTTTTTCCCCCTTCTCGAATTAATCCCAAGCGACCGTTTCCCTTTTTATTAAGCACTGAGGTAATTCCACATTTTGACACCACAAAATTACGTTTTTGCAAGCCTCAATAATCGCGGAATGACTACAATTAGCGTCGGAAAGGGCAGTAATATACCCTTCCCAAAACGGATCTATCGTCTTAGGCATTATGAGAGCAACACGCATGTGAGTGCAACATAAGCAGAACACTGACCGGTTTGATCACCTCGCATGCTCCTGACCTGATGACTCACACTCCAACATCACAATCTACTTGGCAAATCGTTCTCAGAGATCGGAAACAACTCTCCGTATAACTTGTAAATTTGGCAAACGGAGTTCATTTTCTCTAGGCATTGGATCCACTAACGGTTATACACTGTCCAAAACCTTCAGTTAAATTTATTTTATTGTCATTGTATTACATTTATTATTATTAGTAGTATGACTTTATTAGACTAAAAGTAAGATATTTACAATATTATTTACAAATATGCCGTACGTGCTGTTGACAATCCGTTACAATAAAGTAATAATAGATAATAGTATAAAGAAAAATATGGTACGGACATGTCCAGCGAATGGAAGATGATCGGCTATCAAAATCTGTTTTTGAATGGAAACCTGAGGGAAGACGAGGCAGAGGAAGACCTAAAACCACCTGGAGTCAGGGAATATGTTTATACATAAAGGACAAACATCTACAACCAGGAGATTGAATGGACCGACAAAATTGGCTATTAGCAATCGGACGATGTCAATGACATTAATCAACCGATGATCTATCTATAAAGGAAAAACAAAAAGAAAACAATAATATTACAATTACATAAAAAAACACAATAATATTACAATTACATAATAATACAATAACATTATACATTAATTAGGTTATGTATAATTATTAGGAATTAATGGCATTGCATTTTGATAACATGTATTTATTCATTAATGAGTGTTGTTCTTATTTTCCGCGTTTTGTCCAGAAATTTACCCAAGTTTATCCAATTTTCTGGATTTGCCATTAACTCGTAGCATGCCAATCTTTCACGATTTGAATTTAGAAATCTTTCCGGTAATAACTGATGTCTCCAATATTTTAAATCATTACATTTTCATAATATATGTATCTCGTCTTCAAACCTCCCGCACATTGGACATATTCGCATATTGTGATCGTCGCTAATATTTAAAAATTTCCATGCCCCTAGCCTAAACCATGCAAGTCCTGATCTCTCTTTAAATCCTAGGTTGGGTATACAAGATTCTTTTCCCCAAACGTGTTTAGGTCTTTTTATAAATACAGGTGGCGTTTTCCCGCACGATGGAATTTGATACTGTGGACCGAAGCGCACTTTGGGAAAAATTAAATCGGAAAGGATTGTCTCATAAAATGATACATGCTTTAATGTCAATTTATAAACATGTTAAATTTTGTATAAAAGTAGACCAAGGGCACATTACAGAGAGCAGTGAAGCCAATCGGGGAGTGAGACAAGGTTGGAATTGTATCACCAATGTTATTTAATCTATTCGTTGATGATATTGTAGACGTAATGCTAGAAGGAGAAATTTAGACTCCGGAGATAAGAAATGTCAAAGTCCCAGTCCTGTTGTATGCAGATGATTTAATTATCTGTTCCAATACAATCAAGGGATTGCAAAGAGGTCTTGACCTACTGGAAATATACTGTAGGAATTGGGGATTGACTGTAAATGTTAGTAAGACAAAAACAATGACCTTTAAAAATGGGACGGTTTATGGTAGAGCAGAGGAATGGAAATACAGAGATCAAGTACTTCAAAACGTGAAACATTTTGAATATCTTGGTACGACGTTGAAAATGAACGGGAAGTGGAAGAAACATATTGATATAGCATTATTTAAAGGGAGGGGACAACTTAACAGTGTACTCGGTATTCTGGGTCGAGTGCCTGATATTCCAGTCAGAACATTACAAAAATGTATGGAGCGACGGTCGGCCAGTAATGCACTATGGTAGTGAGATTTGGGGTTTGCAAAGAACGGAAGTACTAAATAAGGTATATACGCATTTTCTAAAATATATTACAGGACTTAGTAAGGCCGTTTCTAACTGTGGAATTTTATATGAATTCGGGTCATTCCAGGACGACATAAACTGTAAAATTCGTGTACTCAAATACTAGTTGCGAGTAAATCAAGGTGAACAAACAATGCTTAGAGCAATTTGTTACGACCACCAAATTAAAAACATAGATGTTAAATTATGGGCAGACGAGGTTAGGAGAGAACTCCAAAAGATTGGGATGGGTACTGAAAATCGCAAGAACGTGTGGAGAAAAATAAGGAGGAGGTACTTAGATATAAACCAACAAGATACTCGTACTTTCGCCGAATGTACAGGAAACGCTCACTGTGTTTACAAAGAGACCTAAAACACGTCTGGGGAAAATAATCGTATATACTCAACCTAGGATTTAAGGAGAGATCAGGGCTTGCTTGGTTTAGGCTAGGGGCATGGAAATTTCTAAAAATTAGCGACGATCACGATATGCGAATATGTCCAATGTGCGGCAAATTGGAAGATGAGATACATATATTAGGAAAATGTAATGATTTAGAATATTGGAGACGTCAGTTATTACCGGAAAGATTTCTAAATTCAAATCGGGAAAGATTGGCATGCTACGAGTTATTGGTAAATCCAGAAAATTGGATAAACGTGAGTAAATTTCAGGACAAAACGCGGAAAATAAGGACAACACTCATTCATGAATAAATATATGTTATCAAAATGCAATACCATTAATTCTTAACAATTATATATAAATTAATTAGTGTATAATGCTATTGTGTTATTATTTAATTGTAATATTATTGTGTTTTCTTTATGTAATTGTAATGTTAATGTTTTTTTAGTGTATAATGCTATCGTGTTATTATTTAATTGTGATATTATTGTGTGTTCTTTATGTAATTGTAATGTTATTGCTTTTTATGTTGTTTATATTTCTTTACACTAGTACCAATTATTACTTTATTGTAACGGACTGTCAACAGCACGTACGACTTACTGCTCGTGCGACCCATATTTGTAAATAATATTGTAAATATCTTACTTTTTGTCTAATAAAGTCCTACTACTTCTACTACTTAAACCAAGATCCCGAACCAAATCATTTAAATCCTCCTGTGTTAGAAAGTGAGTTTCATTTATAGCATCATCTTCCGCAAAATCTGAATCATTCTGTAAATCCTGAACATCAGAAAGTTCTTCAATCATTGTTATGAGATCTGGTGGAATTGGTATGGGTAAACCTGGCCCATGAAGTACCGGTCGAATTGCTGAATCTAACATTGGATATTTAACAGTGTGTCGTGACTTGGAAGTTATTCCAGATATATTTGTCAAGCAGAAGTAGCAGTCTGTCAAATGATCCTTAGGTTCGCGCCATATCATTGGGACTGCGAAAGGCATATGACGGGATCCTATCAACCAGCCAGTTAATAGTGTTACACATTTGGTACAACATATTTCCGGGGCCCATATCTTGTTCTGGTCTATTTTGTTGTTAAAATAACAGTGATAAGCTCTTCTTATTAGAGGAGTAAACTTTCTCTTCTGCGCTTTGAAAGTGAGCTCACCACACACGAAACAGAAGTTGTTTCTATCGTTAACACACTTTCGAGACATATTTCTTATACAAATACAATGGTACTCTTCAGTTTACAAGACTCTACAAGACAAATACAAGACTTAGTCAGTTACCAAGACACGGCGATCACAATTCATTAGACTACGGAAGGGAGCACAGAATTTAGCTTCTTTATTTTAAGAAAAGCTTCTATTCAACTGCGAACCTTAAAACATCTAAAATCAAAGTTTTGTAGGAGAATGTCAGAGTTGTAAGTTATGAAGTCAAAGGGCAACAATCGCAAAACATTATAAGTCCATTGTGGAAACAATGAAATTGAAATATAAATGGAAAATAATCCTTCTCATCATCATGTTATATACAAAAAATGATAATAAATAGGAAAATAATTATTTTCAAAATTACAAAAAAAAAATGGTGGGTGATGGAAAATTTCCGACTTCATTTTTGGAATCAGTAGATGAAAATACATAAGAATCGCCCAAAATCTTTCATGTAACAAAATCACTGTTGACCAGTGTAATTTATTTCAAAATATTTCTTGGAGGACAAGAGTTACAAGTGACTCTAAATGCAAAAAAAAAAAAAAAAAAACGTTACCGTATGGGCTACTGTTTATATTGAATTTGTTCATATTTTGTGGATAAATAGACTCATATATAAGGAACACAAACACAATTTATGAGACTTGTCAGATGTTCCTGGAATTTTATATTCTCATTGAACTTTAAACTTAATTTTCTCCAAACTAATTTTTATCACTCGTACCCCTTTTCCTCTCATCGCCTCATATATAATTGCGTTCGAATTAAATCACCTGTCTTACCTTGATCGAGAATTATGATATTGAGAACTGTGTTATGGAACACAGTCGTTCTTTATTTTTAAATCATCTGTGAGGATCATAGTTCTTTTCATAAATTCAGATGTAACTTAATATTAATATCCCCAGATTTGATACTGTAATGTCGCCGTCTGTAGCGTGAAGCTGATTATGGGGTAATTTTGTTAAACTGTTTATCGATTTGAAAATACTTTTTAAGTTCTTTACTGAAATATCAAATTGCGATAATGTGTTTTTAAAATTTAATAAAATGTAAAGCACTAGCTAATACCCGGCTTGCGATGCTACGCCTAAATAAATTAAATGTGTTCCTATGTTCAGTTGAATAAGTAAAAAGCAAAATAATTATACATTTATACCGTAATTATTTTTAGATACCCCGTGCTGATTACTCGGCGTTGTCCGAGAATCTACTTGGCATAAATGAGCTGAAAGACAAAAATGGTTTTTGAGAGTTATCCGTAAAATAATACCCACCTTGCGCTGCTATGCTTACCTGGGAATCTAGTCATCGCGATATTCTTGGCATCAATGAACTGAAAGATAAAAATGGTTATGAGTTATCCGTGCAAGATAGACATATGTTGACGCGGACTTTCTTGTAGATTTTTTTTATATTCAATTCTGCGTACATTAATTTGGTCTAGACCTATAGCCTATGTTATGGTTCAGGCAGCGTAGGTCATTTAAGCGTCCAATAAGTTCCGAAAAACACGTTTTTACTACAAAGGGTGACTTTTATGGGTGAAAGAGTTAGTAATACAACTCTCTTATACCCTAAAATCTTCTCAGGAAACTCCTGAACATTTTGCAAAAATACCCATCAAGATCGGATGAAGAGTGTAGAAACGCATAAAAGACAGGCAGCGTAGGTCATTTAAGCGTCCAATAAGTTCCGAAAAACACGTTTTTACTACAAAGGGTGACTTTTATGGGTGAAGGAGTTAGTAATACAACTCTCTTATAGCCTAAAATCTTCTCAGGAAACTCCTGAACATTTTGCAAAAATACCCATCAAGATCGGATGAAGAGTGTAGAAACGCATAAAAGACAGGCAGATATACATTCTTATATATATATATATATATATATATATATATATATATACGATTTTTTTCGGGAAGCAAATAAAATGTTTACTTTTTAACTAGACTATTTGTAACAAACCGAAAACAAAATATTGAATTACTGATTTTTATTAATCATCAGGAACCATAGATTTTTATACTAAAAATCTTACATATATATATATATATACATACATAAGGTTTGTTTTAAAGATATTTAATTATGTTCTTTGGTGAATTTGGGAGAAACAATAATGTAAATTCTACAACCGTAATCAAAATTGTACTGACATTTGTAACTGGTTGCAATTCGTAACATTTTCGACTTGGTCACTGATCCGCCTGCATAGAAACGAGTTCTTTGTATATATATATAAACTACAATAAATATGCAGAAGAACTCGTTTCTATGCAAATAGATTTAAATCCACTATAATTGTCATGCAGACATGTCCGTACAAAGTATTTAACCCATATCGGATCAGTGACGAAGTCGAAAATCTTACGAATTGCAACTAGTTACAAATGTCAGTACAATTGTGATTCCTGTTGTAGAAATTACATTATTTTTTTCTCCCAAATTCACCAAATAATGTAATGAAATATCTTTAAAACAAACCTTATAGATTTAAGATTTTTAGTATAAAAATCTGTGGTTACAGATGATTAATAAAAATCAGTAATTCAATATTTTATTTTCAGTTTGTTACAAATAGTCTAGTTAAAAAGTAAACATTTTATTTTCTTCCCGAAAAAAATCGTTTTAATTCATCTCTTGAATTGTAAACGAAAATTAAAATAGCGGACTCAATATTCATCAGACAGCACGTAGTAACATTTTATAAGCGCATTTTGTGAATATCTTAATTGAATTTTATCATCGTATCCACTAAGTACTGAAAATAAGTACAGTTTGTCACTCACATCTTCTTAAAATAGATTTACTCACAAAATAGTTGCTCTTGAATTGGTTGATAAAATCAGGAGCATTCGTTCTATTACCTTGGATAATCTGTATATATGCAATTCTTGTATAGTGTGTTTGTCACTCTTCTTCTCCTAAACGACTGGATCGATTTTGATGAATTTTTTTGTGTGAGTCTGATTGGATCCCTCGATGGTTTAGATTGACAATTGACCCTCTAAAACCATTAGGTGTAGGAGTTTACCTGAAGACAAAATTGATAAATCGCTCTAGCGATAACATTTTCCGATGTTTTACAACGAAACTCAGTATATCTTATTAAATAAACCACAATTGAGCGAAATACGACAATTAGAAGTGGAGGTTTACTTGAAACCCGAAATTAAAATCTGCCTAAACGACAGAACCGATTTTGATGAATTTTTTTGTGTGCGTTTGAGTGGGTCCCCGGATGGTTTAGATTCACAATTGGACTCGATAGTAGAGCTGCGATGGGGTGATAGTAATTTTTATGTTAGATGTGTAATCAGCAATGTGACGTCACCATGCACGCTTCTTAAGCCACAACAGATGAGAGAAGAGTTTTCTTAAGAACATATTTAACTAATTACGTCTTAATTGGTGAATTTTATGGTAAGAAAGTAACATATTTTTATCGTCCGGCGATGACAGGAGAATGGAACGTTCGGGCAGGAGAAGGTCTACCGGGTTGGCTGGTTTCTTTTATTAAAACAAAGATTAAAAGGATAGAAAATGTACCGAAAATGAATATTTTCTATTCAGAATCTTGATTTTAGAGAAACTGTTGGAAGTTGACGTGTCTTAAAAGAGCCTGCACTTTTTATCAATCAGTCTATTCTGGCAGGTATTTAAAATGCCGTATTCCACTGTTCTCTCTATAAATCCTCAAATGAAGCCAAGTTGTTAAAAACGTTTTGAAGAGTAAATTTGGATTGCACGGTGATTACAATAACATGCTTACAGAAAATCGCCTACTTTAATATTCTACATTAAGTTAATATTTTTACAATAAAGATATTACCATAAAGACCATTAAGGATAAAAACCGCATAAATGAAATATTTACGTTTTGTGGATAATTTAATGGATAAAAAACAATGCGAAGATATTCGTAAAGAACTACAAATATTCAATCTGATAGATAAAATGCAAGAGATAGGAGAAAATGGTATGGACATGTCTGCAGAATGGATACCAACAGATTGTCTTGCAAAAGTCTGAACTATCAACCGGGAAGAAGAAAAAGAGATCGGGGACGCCCACGAAAGAGAGATGGATATAGGAGCTATGATACTTGATACCGGAACATACGAATTAGGTTTAATCCTTGTACGAAGAAGAATTAGAAGACCATACATTTATTTTTAACAATAATAGGCTCTAATCTCTTATAATGATGGCATGTCGTATTTGTTCTTTGCTTTTCGTGAAACAGAATTATTCACATTTTACGGGCATGCAAACTAGAGGCCTAGTAAATCTAATATATCTGTAATGGCATTACCCAATTTTCAACCACAGACTCGCATTTGTTAGAGTTAAAAGACGAAGTTAATTTAGTTACCTTATTTGCCCATAGATGTCATGAGTGCGTGCGGTCAACACACCGACTCAATGTGAAATGCGTCACACAAATCACAGAATTTTAACAACTTCGAAGTTCAAATAAGCGTATCTCCGAAAAGTAACCAACATACAGAACGATAGAATGTTCACCTCTATTCTAATTATATAACTGTACAATTATTTTATTCAATTTTATTATTTTTTATTTATTATCTTCCTCTGACAAAACAATGTCTATTTTACATCAGCTTCCTATAACAATGGCTACTGATATTTCACATTGTGTCCACTAGAGCGTTCCTACCATAGTGAACTGAACTAAAATTTAATGGGTTATATCTTTGGCACTTAACAACTTTGAAAAAAAAATTTTCACGGTTGTCATGTTAACCGTAACGACAACACATATTAAGCATATTCAGATCGCTTCTAGACTTAAAATTCTCACTTGGGGTGAAGACATGGTGTACGTTCTAGCGGAACACGTCAGCCACAGCGTTAGCGCTTCAATTTGATCTGTGTTGGACAATAAATGTGTTTTGGTTTCAAAATGTGACGCGTGTTTTAACTAAGCATAAATGTTCTGAGGAGTAATTGAAGTATCGTTAAAGATATTATGGATAAATAAGCGACCCTGAAGGACCGGAGGATAGACTAAATATACAAAAAATGGGGCGAGTTTAGATCATATGACTTATATTGCTTTGATTTTTGTTGTAATAATATTATAATAACAATAAACAGTAACATTAAATAATGATGATGATGATGATAATAATAATTATAATAATAATAATAATAATAATAATAATAATAATCCATCCATAGTATGCTATGTTTGCAACTTTGCTTGGGAATTATAGTTCGGTAGCTTCCGTTGCTTTCCAGACCGATGAAGGATGATGGTGATAATGATAAGGATGATGGTGATGGTCAGATGATTTTCGGGGACCGTTGGGCCATAAGCTTCCTGACATTTGTCTTATAGGCGAGGAGAAACCCCGGAATAAACCTCACCCAGGAGCCTGTCACGACCGGGAATCGAACCCGGCTCGCTGCGTAACAAGGCAGCACGCTACCTCGAGACCACATAATAATTTAATAATAATAATAATAATAATAATAATAATAATAATAATAATAATAATAATAATAATAGAGTGCGGCTGTATAATACCAGAAATTTACTTAAGCAAGTGAAGATCATTTTAATGCATGTAATATTAGTAGAAATTTATATTAATACTATTTATGCACGGACTATATTTATTGTGAAAGTATATTAACGTAATATTAAACGAATAAGAAGTATTCACCTACATTTTAACCGTCGGCCATTTTGAATTTCCATAGAATACGGTAACTATAATGAAAATATAGTTATTTACGCAGTTAAACAAAATTTAAATGCAACGAATGTTTGCAAATTTTATATAAAAGCTAACCTAACGTAATTTAATTAATTTAATCTGTATAATTAATAAACAGTCAGGGTAAGTTACTGTCAAAAACGCGGTAAAATAGGACATAAATCCTTGTTGTCGACTGAGCTGAGTTGTTGAAACCAGTTATCGACAGAGCAGTGTTGTTGAAACATCTTGTTATCGACGGAGATGCACTGTTATCGAGAGGGCTTATTTTAATGTAACCCCTCAACTTATAGGTACTTTTACGTGCCACACGCCTACCGGGCCTTACAATGACACGACATGTAGGGAGAGGGATTTTAACTATGGATCACGTACACACTTTTTGACTATGGAGCGCCTTCCTGAATGAGTGATCAGCTCAATTCAGGGCCTCCTCCGAGACAACACAACGTTAAGACGAAATACACCATTCGCACACATATTCATACTAAACATGGTGATTATTATAATGATGATTATGATGGCGAGATGATGCTCGGACCCGTTTGAGTTTTAAATGTTTCTTACATTTGTCTTACAGGTGAGGAAAACCCCCCAAAAAAAGAACCTCACCTAGGAAACTAGTCCCGACCGGAAAACAATCTCGGTCCCGCTGCATGACAAGGCGACACACTAATTCGAACCACAGCGGTGGACCAGAGTTGTTGTAACAATAGGTATTAGTGTTGTTATGACTTCCATGTTGTATAATTGCAAAGGTATTATAGTGGCATGACAATAAATAATCCCTCCTTTTTTGTTTTTGTTTTTCACATTTACGAGTAAAATAAGTTAAAGATAATTAATTTCCGTGGCTAAATACATTTATTATTTATATTGCTTCATGCATATTTGTTATATTAAAATAGTGTTTAAGTGGGTGAACAAATTTCTGGCTAATAATAGTTGCATAATAATAATAATATTAATAACAATAATAATAATTACTATCATTGCTATTATTTATATTATCATCATGTCCACCGTTGTGGTCTCGAGGTAGCGTGCTGGCTTGTCGCGCAGCGGGTCCGGTTTCGATCCCCGGTCGGGACAGTTTTTCTGGGTGAGGTTTTTATCGGGGTTTTTTCTCGCCTGTAAGATAAATGTCAGGAAAACTTTAAGGCCCAAACGGTCCCCGAAATTATATGGGCATCATCATCACCAATATCATTATCATCATCATCATCCTTCACCGGTGTGGAAAGCAACAGGAAGCTACAACACCTATAATTCCCTAGTAAAGCTGCAAGCATAGCATGAAAATTCTATGATTGCACAGAAGGATCTGTCTTCGGACGGAATTACTATGGATGGATATCATTATGCCATCACTTCACTTGATTTTCATCCACCAGCCGCCACTGCCTTACATCTTCAGACACTTTTCGTAAAGATCCTATAGCATGGAGGCTACTAATTACGAGTTCGTTGAATCTTGTAAATCGCCTGAAGAAAGCCTTTAGTATATTATGAAATAAGGCATTTTTAACGTCCAGTTCGAAACAATACCAGACAGGATTTTTAAGTTTGGAATACTGTAAATCCCATATAATAAGAGACGCCTGGCAAGTGTAATATTGCTTTAGGTTAAATGAATTGGCATTATCGAATATCCTACGTGCAGGACTTTAAATGGGTCCCGTGCCTGAAAATGTTCAGGCTCATAAATAACTACAAGCCTGAACAAAAAACGCATCTGTGCTAAATTTACCGATCCTTTCCCACCCAGTAATATATTAGTTACCCACTAGATGTCTCATCGAGACGCTAGGCTCACTCCCTATCACTTTCTGACATATGTGGGTAAATGGGTCTTAACTAAATTAACTTGGTCAATAAGTTCCCATTAAATAGTGCCCTAATCCCGACAAAGGGAGGAAAAGAGCTTATGAAGAACAACATATCTAACTAACTCACTGGTATTATCGAACCCGTAGGTTTATGGTCGCGCGGACATATGTTCTCCATACATCTGAATCCTGAGCTAATGTTATTCTCCCACCTCATTCTTGGTCTACCAACAGGACATTTTCCACTCTGTTTTACCTACAAGAACTTCCATGCCTCTCTATCATTCCCTACTTATGCCGCATGCCCTGCACATTGCAGTCTACGTTTACTATAAATATCATATTGCTCTCAGTTGTAGACTTCTCCATTCTCCTTTTTTGTTCATCTCTCTTTGGTCTAAAATAATTCCTAAGAACTTTATTTTCTGATACTCGCAATATTTTATTCTCCCTTAAAGTTAGAGTCAAAGTTTGCCGCATGTGCCCTGCACATTGCAGTCTACGTTTACTATAAATATCATGTAGCTCTCAGTTGTAGACTTCTCCATTCTCCTTTTTTGTTCATCTCTCTTTGGTCTAAAATAATTCCTAAGAACTTTATTTTCTGATACTCGCAATATTTTATTCTCCCTTAAAGTTAGAGTCAAAGTTTCGCATTCACATAATATCACTGGGAGAATAACAGTTGTGTTTATTTCAGTTTAACATTTTTTGAAAGAAGTTGAGACGACAGGAGTCTCTGTACTGTATAGTAGCTTGCACTAGAATGAAATTAGAGGACAATTTAATTAATTAAATTTTTAATAAAGAATATACAAATTGTGGTAGTATATTACGTATTTTATATAATATGCCCTATTATTTATATTTATTTATTATGTAAAAATGTTTTGTAGAACTAAATTCTCTGTTCTGTAGATTACAGATCAGAAACATTTGCGACCAATTATCGAATAAATTGCTCATTAGATCTAACAATTCCATTTCGAAAATACTTCAGTGCTAGTCGACTGTTATAGGTACATACTGAAAAATGGGGATGAAATTGGATTGGATTCAATCAATACCAACGTAAAAACAAAATAGTAAAAACAAATATTCAAGATCAATTCTTCACTTTTATCTGCAGCAACTTACAAAAAAAAATCCAATTTTCTGTAATATCGTCTTCACTACGAAGATGTCAAAGAGGATTGTGTGCTATCCTCTGAATGTCTAAAAATGCGTCTTGTTTCTAAAACGTTTTAATCCAATAGAGTAAAAAATTGTCTAAAGTTAATAAACTTTCCCCTTCTTTCAGACTCTATCTTGAATAAAGCGATTCACTAGAATTCAATTTGCACCAGTGATTAAAGTGTCAGACTCTCTTCTTCTTTTTTTCCACGCCGCTTATCGCGTGTTCTTTCAGGTCCGGGGAATAGTGACATCCTTCCATCGTAGTGCTGGACTTCCTAATGGCTTTTTCCTGCTGGGGTGTGCAGTCACGAACTTTCTTCACTAAATCTACTCTTCTCTATTCTATCTATGTAATCGTAGTCTTCTGTCATTTATACAGAGGTTTATAGGTTTAATTTCACATTCTTTCATAATAACAGAGCTGCAATTTTCTCTCTCAACGATTTTGCTCAAAACTTTAATTTCGGTTGTTTCATTATTTGGTAACATATTTAAATTGATGAAACATATGTATGTGGCGGCTGCGTTGGTGCAAGCGATTAGACGCTCGCCTCTCACCGCTGCACTGTGGGCCTGAAACCAAACCTAGCCGGGAAAAAGCTATATTCACTCACCCTCATCATTAATTTATTTTTTCACTCTAATATAATTGTTATATGACTGTTCTAAACTATAAAGGAGGGTACAATTCTAAAGTTCATGAAGACAGTATAAACATCGGAAGTAGCCGATAGGTAAGAACTCATCTGGTCTGCATCCCAGTTTTGTTGTTAGCGGTGTTATTATCGTGTCGTGTGTTCAAGTTCAATGAGCTTTTCATCTTCTGTATGGAGACTACATCTCAAGGTTTGTAATTTTTATTGATATATTTAACGTTTTTTCTATATAACAAGATATTATGTTAAATGCACGTGGAAACATACCTTCCAAACTCTAAAAGAAATTCACAGTAGTCTTTTGTTTTAAATTGAGCTACAAAGAAAACAGTTCTGAATAGTAGTACAAATTTTATTTATAATATAGAGTGATTTATGGACTTTAATTTCCACACAATAATATGTATGCAAATAATTGCGTTTTTTAATAAGCTTTATCATTTCAGGAGGCGGCTAGCAACAGAGACCTATCGTCACGCGCAGAGAATTATTTGATTTAATGTGGAAAACAGTGTTCGATAGAGGCAATAAGTTATCATTTAGTAAATAATTAGGGTTAGGGAGAATTAGAAGAATGTTTTAAGTTATATTAAAACAATTAATATTTTGAAAAGCGATTTTCTCAAACGTAGGAAGTAGTGCGCGAGAAAAAAGTATACTGCAATATTCTGATAGGCTAGAAGTGAATGTTAACTTTTCCGTTATTAAGCATTGACAGATGTTGGAAAATCCTGTTCCATCTGCCTATGGAATTGGAGGACCCAAAATATCTTTAGGAGAGGCTGGAATATAAAAAAAAAAAGTTCACATAAGCAGGAATTCTCTCGCGATGAAATTGCTCTTGCTACAGAAATGTCACTTCACTCCGCTCAACACCCTTATCTTGTATGTCGGACGAAGCATTGTCTTTTTTGACAATAAAATATCAGAACGCCAATGTATTAACATGAGACTAAGTGCCAAATAGAGAGGTTGTGATATTTACCCAATATATAATGCTACTAGGGAGACAAGTTAGGTATGCTACATTTCCTAAGACCATATTACTGACTGATATTTCAGCAGAAAAAAGTCTATTATTTTCTTTAGTTTTTATCCCAGCCTCTTCGAAAGATATTTTGGGTCTTACAATTTCATAAGCAGATAGAACAGGATTTTCCAACGACTCTCATTATTCTAAATTTTCAGTAACGGGAAAGTTAACATTTAAATCTGGTCAATCAGAATATTTCAGTAGGAATCTAACTATTTTCTCGCGCACAACTTCCTATGTTTTAGAAAATCTGTTTAAAAAAATGTTTTCCAACGACTCTCATTATTCTAAATTTTCAATAACGGGAAAGTTAACATTTAAATCTGGCCAATCAGAATATTTCAGTAGGAATCTAACTATTTTCTCGCGCACAACTTCCTATGTTTTAGAAAATCTGTTTAAAAAAATGTTTTCCAACGACTCTCATTATTCTAAATTTTCAATAACGGGAAAGTTAACATTTAAATCTGGCCAATCAGAATATTTCAGTAGGAATCTAACTATTTTCTCGCGCACAACTTCCTATGTTTTAGAAAATCTGTTTAAAAAAATGTTTTTAAAAATATATTTTAAATCATTCTCCGAACATCCCTTAACTCTAATTTATTAATCAATGATTACTTATTGCCTCTATCGAACACTTTTCTTCAAATATTTAATCAAACAATTATCTGCGCGCGGCGGTAGGTCTCAGCTGCCGGCCGCCTCCTGTAATAAAAAATTCAATTACAAAATAAAATGCAATCATTTGCACATATATTATTGTGCGGGAATTAAAGTCCATAAATCACTTTATATTCTAACTAAAATTTGTTCTACTGTTCGGAACTATTTTTTTTCGTAGCTCAATTTAAAGTACGATGGTTGTGTAACTGTTTTAGTGTTTCGAAGGTATGATTCCACGTGAATTTAACACAATATATGTTTGTATAGAAACATGTTAAATACATCAATGAAAAGTACAAACCTTGAGGTAAAATAGCCATATAGAATAAGAAGAATAACTCACTGAACTTTAATACTAAATGTATTTATTTCTACAACTCGGAACACAACTGGGATTCAGACCAGATAAGTTCTTAACTATCGGCAACTTCTGATGTTTATATTGCCTACATACATTTTAGAATTCTACCCTCGTTTGCAGATAAGTACGAACATTCATCTTGCAATCATATTAGTGTGAAGAAAGATGAAATGGTAAGAGTGAGTAAAATACTTTTTTCCAGCTAGATTTCGGATCTGGCCCACTGTGCGCTGGTGTCTCGAGATTGAGACTCGGTCACTCCATCTGAGCTTCGTGGTAAACGAAAAGGAACTTGTGGAAATTTTTATCTCGTTTTCCGTTGCCACAAATTTTACTCAACAATTTCGTTTCAATTCGTTTATCAGAATCTCTGACGATGTGTCAGGCTTGGTCTTACTGCTCACAGACCACAGAAAAATATTGTGGCTTGATGGCATCTCATACGTCACCTCGACCCTGAGTTGGAAAAAGTTGAAGATATTATATGTTAATACATGAATTTCTGGGTTGAATACTCTAGAAAATTATTCTTATTCGTAAAATGAAATAAACTATAAGTTATAATTTCGTTCTTATTTATTGTTTTCCAGTCCTTCAAATAATAATCTGTCATGGTGATAGGCTTATTTAGGGGGATTTTCCACCAAACGGATAAAGCATATAATCTCTATTCCGATAAACGTGCATCAAATACATTTGTTTTAGTTTACTTTTTATGTCCCAAGTGAAGGTAATATGCACGATATATTTCAAGTACAAGGAAAGTAGTAGCAGTCATGTTCACTTCACTGGGAAGTATAGGGCTTCGATAAAAGCTCGTCAACGCACTCTGTTGTTTGACAATGCCTACATTTTAATCCAACTCATCCCTGTTTGTTCAGCTTTTTCCCTGATGGTATTACTCCATGTTGCCCTATGACTTCCTCTTCGCCTTCTCAATTCTTGAGGGTACCAAAAAATGTCATTTTTGTGATGTTATCATTCTCTCTCCTTAACACATGACCAACCCATTTCCATTTTCTAAATTTGATTTCTTTACATTTTGATTCTTCTTGCAAAGTACTATATTTGTTATAATATCTGGCCACCATATTTCTCAGGCAACGATTTGTAAAGATTTGAAATTTATTTCCAATTTGTTTAGTAGCCTTCCAAGTTTCACAGCCGTATAATAAAATTGATTTGACATTTACATGAAATAATCTTAGTTTAAGTCTTAAAGAGATTTGTTCCGACCTCCAAATTGATTTCAGTTAAATGTAAGCCATATCTTGCTTTCTTTAATCCGGCATCAACATCTTCATCTGTGCCACTATTCACAGATATTGAACCCAAATATGTAAATTCAAAAGGGACAAGTCAGAAACAAAAATGCAACTCTTGTCGCCTACTCCCAAATTTACGTTTTATAACGCTTGGTAATGCAGCGAATACAATGGTAAACTGTTGAAAGTGAAGGTGAGTATCCTGTACCACAGGCCGTGTCATTTGTGGCTAGTTGGTACCGACGTCCTGACTATGGCGTCATGACCCTTCTCTTTTTTTTTTGTGCTTGCCTTGGGAGTAATTGGATATTGTGTCTCTAATGAGAGTGTTGTCTCTTTTAGACTGTATTGTGTACGTATTTAGGAATTGAAAACTTAAGTTGCGCGGTTATAAACGGTCTTTAAGAGTCGATTTAACAAGCTTGGGTCATCATCATTTAGAACAGTCCTTTTACATCTTCTTTGAGACTTTTTAGTAAGGTTAGTCCTCACAACAGGTTACTGGCCTGAAGTGAGCAAGTCCAGTGATGGGGTTGACACCTTAGGCCTCTGGACAGGCGCGATTGTGATACAGCATTTACTCTGTATCTTGATGGAACGGTTATACCGCCGTGACTCGGTGTGGTCTTTCACCAGTGCTCTTCATAATATACATGAACTCAATTATTAAATAATGGAGACTACAACCACATGGCAGTATACCACTTAATAGATTATATAATTTAGACACCCTATTATTTGCAGATGACATTGTGTTTATAGCGAATTCAGAAGATGACCTACAACGTTCAGTCCACTCTTTTCACCAAATTGCAATAAACCACAACATGGAAATCTCAACAGAAAAATCTAATGTCATGGCTTTCCTAGGAAAAGACACAGTTCGCAGTAAAATTGTTATTAATAATAAGATATTAGAACAAACCAACACATTTAACTATCTCGGATACCAATTTACATACGAAGAAGAAAAAGATTTTAGTCAAAAAATTATAAAATTTAACAGAGGAACAGGAATTATAAATAATATTTTCAAGCCAAACACAGTACAGCAACACACACGAACTAAAATTTATAAAACACTGGCCAGACGCATATTATGTTACGGCAGTGAGGCCTGGACAATTCGCAGTGTAGACGAACAAAGACTAACTGCGGCAGAAATGAAATTTATGACATTTACTGCCGGCTACTCAAGAACAGACCATAAAAGGAATTCTGAGATTCTCAAAGAATTACACGCAGAATCAGTCATGGAATATGTACAAAGATGCAGAAACAACTGGAAATCTCACGTACGAAGAATGAGCAGAGCAAGAATACTACGCCAGATCTTAAATTACCAGCCACCAGGCAAGAGATCTCTGGGCAGACCCTTCAAACGTTGGATTGAGACCGTAACAGACCACTAGGTCTATCACATGAAAGGAAGAAGAAGAAGAAGAAGAAGAGTGGATTTAGCCAACGAAGTAACTGCATTATTCCAGTTTTCCCCTGCATTTTGCATACGTAAAACTAGCGTAATACCATTTACCTAATGTTGGTGAAACGGACCCTCAGTGTTTGCCTTCAAGTAGTGAATCATGTGTTGGTTTTTAGAGTTTAAGGTACTTGTGAGTTTGTCATGTTCGTAATATTTTTCTTCTTCTTCTTCTTCTTCATCGTTCAAGGATTAAGCCGTAGGCTCGTTCCGCTTTCATGAAAGCTAGATCTGTTACAATAGTTCGTACCATCTTCTGTGTGGGCGTCCAACATTTCTCCTTCCGTATAGTTTGTAATTCAGAAATAATTTTGGAAATCTCTCTTCTGGCATGCTATCAACAGGTTCTTACCAGGCGTTCCTATATTCAACTATTCGATCTGTAAGTTTGAAAATATTTAGTTCATTTCTTATGTCATAATTTCGTTTTTTATCTCGCAGAGATTATCCTACCATAATCCTTAAAAATCTCATCAGAATTGTTTCCAATCTTTGTTCTTGTCTTTTAGTGATCGTCCTACATTGTGATCCATACATTAATGCAGGAACAGCCATTACTTTACACAATTTCATTTTTGTTTCATTTCTTGTATTTTTAAGGGTTCTTTTAATAGAATAAAATAGATTAGATTAAATTTATTATTTTTTTACATTAATATCTTCAATTTTAACATATGAAAAATTAAAACCTAGATATTTAAAACTATTCACTTGCCCTAAAATTTTATTATCGATTTCTATTTTTGCTCTTAAAGAATCATGCCCTTTAAATGCTAACATTTTAGTATTGTTCTTTGAAAGTTATAAATTATAATTGGCACTTATTTTATCCAAATTAAATATAGTTCTTTTTTAGATCATCTTCTGAATTGGCAATCGCTACTTGATCATCGGAAAATAATATTGTATCAAACAATCTATTATTTATTTTAAAATGTTTATTTAATTTTATTCATGTTTTGTCAGTAAATTTATTGCTATGTTACGTAGCTGTGGGTTTTGGTCAGGAGTTGTAGGAGTTGTTGGATAATGTTGGTGTTCGGATTGGTGTTGTTGGGTTGTGGTAGTGTGGGATGCTGTAGTGCAGGGAAGTTGGATGTGCCTATAGTCGGGAAGCTAGAGTTTAGGATTGGTTGTAGTAGTTTGTTGAGGGTGTCGTGTGTGTTTTGTGTGATTTAGGCGCCGATTTGTTGGATTGAAGTCGTGTGTTTGTGTAGCCCTACTTTTTGTATGCTGGCTGCGTGTTTCCCGTTACAGTTTATGTAGGTAGGGGTCGTGATAGTGCTCACCCTGTGGTTACCAGCACAACGGACGCACCGTTCAAAGGAAAGTACTTATGTTGGACCAGTTAGATTGTAACAAAAACTGGAGGATATGTTGAATGAAGGATACTAAAAACCGTGATATTAGTAATTTACTGCAAATTTAATAGTATCCATAATATTTAATAGGAAATAAGGAACAAGGAAAAAATAAATAAAGGTTTGGCATCGGTACATGACAGGATAAATAAGTAAAACATTCGGAAAATATAAAATAAACAAAGAAAAATAGAAACTGATAGTGTGGTGAACGAGGGAAGAACAAAAAAGAGACAGGGATATATATATATATAAAGTAACAAAATAAATATTATATAATCAATTGAGTTCGTGTTTACGTGATGAAAATCCATATTTGTTAATTAAATAAAAATAAAAATTAGTATTATTTGATTTACGCATTTATTAAGATATATTCAGTGACGGCTGTTTCGGTACACTGTACATTCTTCAAATATGTTTACAAATTATGAATTGTGTTATTATAGTACATAATTCATAATTTTTTAACATGTCTGATGAAGGTACAGTGTACCGAAACAGCTGTCACTGAATATATCTTAATAAATATGAAAATCAAATAAAACTACGTTTTATTTTTATTTAATTAAGAGATAAATATAGCAACGGAGCGGCACGGTTACTTGAAGAGCAGCGCATTGCAGTGTGAATGTTTTATTTTTTTCACTCCTGCTGTCGAGTATCCATACAGTATATACTAATTGTCAGAGGGAAAACGCCCAGTTGGTAGACCAAGAATGAGGTGGGAGAACAACATTAACTATGATTTGAGGGAAGTAGATTATACAGGGAATGATTGGAAAGCATTAGATCAGGATAGGGATGTATGGAGAGCTTATGTCCGCGCGGCCATGAACCTTCGGTTTCGATAGTGCCAGTGAGTTAGTTAGTTAATTATATACTAATTGTTTCCATTTAAACATAAAAACCCAATAAATTGAACGTACAATAAGATATTTATTTTATTATTCATTGATTAGCATATTTATGGGTACATTAATACTTTTTAGGACATAACAGTGTATTTACACGTAAATTTGTACATTTACAGGTAATAGTCTTGTGAGCCAATAAAATATTTCATCAAAAGAATAAAATGGGCATAATAAGTCAATTTTACGTCTTAACCACGTTAGAATCTGTAGTTCAGGGAACATTTGAAAAACACGAAGAACCTGAATGGAGGATGACCAGTTTGTGTATTTTCTGGCAGAATTATAGAACAAAAATATTGGATTGGGTTAGAGGACGTTAGTGAAAATACTTTTGATCTCGACGACTAAGCTACTTGCAGTCAAAAACTCATACAGACTTGAAATTACCAACGAAATCAGTGAGGAACGTGACAATTCCAGTAGCTTTGAGCCGTCTTCTGTTAAAAAACCTTAACGTCCTAACGTACAGCCTGTCTTTTCTGAAGAAACTTTGGAAAACATTTATGAATATAGGGTGTCAGGGAAATCTGGCCCGTAGTCCTATTCACAAATAATAAAAAATGACCATCATTAATTAATAACCAAAATGTAAGAACAGTTTTGAATTATACAGAAAATAAAACATCTAGACAATTAAAAAACAGGGACCCCTACAAAATCGCCCTAATTCAAAACTAAAACCTTAATAAGTTCCGAGATTCTCGAGATCGGGAATTGACAGTGCACTATTGGCATTTATAATCGTGGACACATTTCGAGCGAAGAAATTGTGTTTGAATGAATTTAAAGCTTCAAATACATTCATTTCAAATTTCAAAAAAGAAAACATTTCTTCAAGAAAAATTACCAAATTTGTCACTGTCAAGGATATTGAAAACCAAACTTAAACTATTGAAAATGCAAATAAACTTGTAAGAGACGTTAATCAGACAATTCAAGAAAACTGCATACCAACAAAGAATGTGTGGAACTGTAACCAAAGTCAATTCAATTATGAAATGACAGGAAACAGAACACTGGCAGACAAAGGCAAAACGTTCACCGTTGCTACAGTTCTGAACCTACATGGAACTGCACATTTTTACACTATAGATGTTCTTATTTCAATGTGTGGGCAACTTGCAAAAAGGTTATACCCCTGTTTTGAAGAACCTACTGGAAAGAAACTCGGGCCCAACGTTCAGAAGAAGATAGAACAGAATACACCTCCAAATGTGTATATGGACTGTAGCGCCAGTGGAAATAGAACAAAAGAACATTTGAAAACATTCTTAAAATATGTGTTTAGTGAAAACATTGAAGTGGATTCGCTTTTAATATGCGATTCGTGGTCCGGGCATATGTAAGAAGAATCGCTACACGACTGTTTACCTGATAAAAATGTATGGCTGAAAATTATTCCTGTAGGAGCCACCAAATCAACCACTCGATGTTTTTCCGTCAATATAAGATCTATGCCCGACGACTTGAAGAATATGTGCGTCTAAAATCAGATGGTGACGGGAAAATGTCTGATAGATTATGATGATCTTGTAGAGGATTTTCGGGCTGTAAGGTCGTGGTCGTGAGGCTTGTAGTTCCCAGACGTTTCGCCAGAGACTGTGTCTGGCATCCTCAAGGGTTGTCTTGAGACTGGCAATTCTGTCCGCTGTCTGTCCTATTTATACGTTCACCACGATGTGTTCGAAAGTTGTATCTGCCTTCTGATTGGTCAGCGTTAGGGACTTCCATTGCTCCAATGAGATTGCTTTTTGATGGTCTAGTCTACTGTACGTTATATCTGCCTTCTGATTGGTTAGCGGTAGGGACGTCCATTGTTCCACTGAGATTGCTGTTTGATAGTCTAGTCGACTGTGCTTGTAGAGGTTTATATTTTGCGTTTTTTAGAACCGGTATCCATACTTTGTTGACTTTTAACGATTCTTGTTTTCTGTTGAAACTGTTTTTATGTTTGAATATTTCGATGGCTTCTCGTTGTAGACGGGTAAAATAGTGTGTGCAGTTAGATAATATGTCCGTATTCTGGTATTGTACTCTGTGGCCATCAAGTAAAGAGTGTTCTACTACTGCCGACTTATCCATTTG
This sequence comes from Diploptera punctata, assembly GCA_030220185.1. Lineage (NCBI taxonomy): Eukaryota > Metazoa > Arthropoda > Insecta > Blattodea > Blaberidae > Diploptera > Diploptera punctata. Next base: position 384,062 of record JASPKZ010003837.1, on the reverse strand, counting down.
TTTAAGACGACTGTATCTTTCATGCTCCATAAGTCTGGTTGCGATGGTGCGTTTAGTGGTGCCTATACACACTTTTCCACAACTGCATGGTATCCGGTATATGCCTGCTGTCTCATGAGGATGGAGTTGATCCTTTATAGGTCTGAGAAGGTTCTTGGTTTTCTTGGTAGGCCTGTATACTGTCTGTATGTCTTCTTTCTTTAGTAGTTTTCCAATTCGGTCCGTTACATTCTTGATGAACGGTAAAAATGCCCTGGTTGAAGTTTTTTTCCTCTGATTCCTTGCTGCTGTTGCTGTTGTATCGTCTGAGATGATTGGCTCGGATGACATCTCCGGCCGTTAAAGTCTACATGAATACATTAGTCACATCTACGGGGAGGAAATACACAGATACATACGAGTCGATTTGAGAAACTGCGCAAGAATAAGGCATGACTGCTCTCGTCCCTTACATTTCTGGCGAAACGTCAGGGAACCACAAGCCTCACGACCACGGCCTACAGTCCGAAAATCCTCTTCAAGATCATCATAGCAACTCCGGCCGTGAACGTCTACGTGAATACATACGTCTGATAGATTCTTTACTATCAAACTGCATTTCCTTGTATATAATCAACTGTCAGTTGAAATTTACAAAGATATGCGTATTTATGCTTGGACAAAGTCTGGCTATAACGTGGACCAAAGTGTAACGAGATTCACAAATGTGATTGAAAATACATTCGACATTGGTTTTAGCGAATGTGCCACATATAACTCTGCTCTAGGATTGCCATCATCAGATGCTCATAGCGTTCGCAAAAACTTTGATACAACAATTTCATGGAAGACCTTTATTATCACCTTTGATGATATGGTAAATGATAATTCGTTTTTGTTACCTCAGTACACGAAACTATAACCGATTCTGAATTTCAAGTAAAAATAAAGTATACAGTGCTCTGCCATCTGAATAATGTAATCAAAAATAGTTATTAATGTTAAGGAGGAGGGAAACTAATATTTACATTATTCGCACCGCTAGCAGCACTTGTACTTGAAACCAGCTGCAGTGAGCAACCGGTCAATGAGTCGCGATTGAAACTTAATAAGAAATAATAGCACGAGGTTTATTAAATTTGCAGCAAAATGACTGACGTCATCGTATTTAATGTCAATTAATTAACATATCCTCCAATTTTTGTTAGAATTCAACTGGTCCAACATAAGTATTTTCCTTGTCAGTCCTAGAGCAGAACTGGGCCAGATGTCCGAAATCCTATGAATTGTAGCATCCAGTAGTCCTTTGTATATCTCTGGTTTGATTTGTTACTCTGAATAGTTCTGTAAATTCTTCCAGTCTTGTGGTCAGGTCAGTAATTTTCTGGAAGGTCACGATCTAGAGTGGGATGGTAGTCTTGATCCTTTCTCCATTTTGAAAGGTGCTCCGTTCAAGTTCTATTACTGTCTTGATTGGGTGTTTTAAGTACTATAGTTCTTGTTGTATTTAAATGGGAGTTATGGTTGTGGGTAGTTTTTTTAGTATTTTAAAATACCTTCACTGTTGTCTTCTCGACGTTTCATTACCTTCTGTGCGACATCTTCAGTAGGTGATGAGACGTCGAGAAGACAACACTGCAAAACACGGCCAAGAATCCCGATAGCCGAGAAAGTCTTAATCCTTTTAGTGTCTTACTTCATAGTTGTTATGAGTAAGCTTCGATCTGTGTTCACAGTACATCATGTGAAAACTGTGTTCACAGTACATATGTGAAAACAGAGTATTGCTGGGAAATCTTTAGACGATTCAGAACATAACTTCTCAGTGTAAATCTTCCAAATAGAGAGAACTAGACGACATGTAAAAAATAAAAAAATGAGTTGTGTGCTCGATAAGAAATCAACGGTAACAAAACGTGTACTGATTGAGGATAAATTTAACGAAATAGGAGAAAGATTAGTACATACAACAAAATCTCTATGGCGACTTGACTAAGTAATCGGAATTTCGAAGAGCACAGATATGACCAATTATATAAAATTACCAGAATTAATGGACAAAATTCAGATATGACATGCTGACACCATTTTTAGAAGCATTGACTGATATTGACTATCGAAATGGCTATTTCCAACAAGACTCTGCAACAGTGCATACAGCTACTAATACATTAGAGTTAATTAGGGAAATTTATGAAGATGGGGTTATCAGTCTTGGCTTCGGCAATCATGGCTCACAGATTTATCTGTTTACTATTTTAATTTGTGTGAGTCCATGCAAGAAATCCTACACGTTAGACGAAGTGAAAAATTATACCAGGGCAGAAATAAGCTTAATAACAGGACAGCAACTAATGCGTGTGAATACCTTTTTTCTATCACGGTGCCAAATATGCGTGGATGTAGGAAGAAAACATTTGCAACGTCTTCTGTCGTAAGGCACGTACTTATTTTTACTCTTCATTATCATTCACCAACAAAGTGGGAGAGAAGTACCTTGCAATTTATATGCATGGCCTGCGCGAGTCACTTTTCCCGCTAGTGTGACCACAGTTTAAGTGGAACGCATTGTATACACACACACACACACACACACACACACACACACACACACACACACACACACACACACACACACACACACACACACACACACACAGTCAGACACTCATACAGACACACACACACACACACACACACACCCACACACATGTGTGTGTGTGTGTATATATATATATATATCCATCCATAGTAATTCTGTCCGAGGGCAGGTCTTTCACTGTAATCGTAGCATTTCCATGCTATGCTTTGCAGATTTACTAGGGAATTGTAGGTGTGGTAGCTTCCCGTTGCTTTCCACACCGTTGAAGGATGATGATGATGGTCATATGATTTCGGGGACCGTTTTGGGCCTTAAAGTTTTCCTGACATTTGTGTTACAGTTGAGGAAAATCCCCGATAAAAATCTCACCCAGAAATACTGCCCCGACTGGGGATCGAACCTGGGCCCGCTGCGTGCCAAGGCAGCACGCTACCTCGAGAACACAGCGGTGGACAATATATATATAAATTTTATAGTAGTGTTTCAGTTCATGTTCTTCTCAAAAAATAATAAAGCAGTGCCATAATATATTACATTTTAAATAATTTAAAATCTAAGTAATCATATTGGAGTTCTTATATTGTACAACAAGAATATCGGTCTCTGTTATTAATATGTTATGCCGCACCATTCAATGTTGCTGACCTGTACTTTTTCCGGATGTTTTAACTAACAAGAATATATTATAGTTCAAGCTGTGGCAAATAAGTGATTTATGGTAATATTTTCTGGATTTAAATTGGTTTCTACGTTTACACTTTTCAATATTTTAGAAATAAAATTTATGATCTTAACTTCCTGCTTGTATTGATTATGAAATTATGTCATAATTTATTGACAACTGAACAGCAAGTCTACATCCAATTTTCTGCCGTGTTAAAAAACTTGTGTTTTATTTATGTATGTGTTTATAGGAAATTAGTTATCAATAGCAGTATAACATAAATGAATTATTGACTAAAAATTGCATTCCAAATTGCTTTCGCATATTGAGTCAACTCTATGATTATTAGACGCAATTACGCAAACTATTTTTTATTCTGAAGAACATTATTAAGGTATGTGTATTTCGTAATTGTTTGGTGTGCATAAGGTGCGAAAATTATTAAATACAATTGGTGAAGACGAAATGTGACATTTTTAAAAATTAAAATGTAATAAAACTGTTCTATTTCAAGTAAATTAAGATTCTGTTTATATATATGTTTCAATGATTACTACAATTTAAACATTTTTTATAAATGCTATCTTATATTTTGGAAAAAAAATATATATATTCTAAAGAAGTAAATTCTATTATTTAAATTTATTTACAATTGAGGGGCTCAGTGACTTTTTAAATAAATTAATGTGGTTACATATTTTGAAATAAGACGTATCCAGTTATTGTATAAACATTTCCCAATACGTAATTTAATATTGTTTAATACTGTTATGTGACGCAAATATTTTATGTACTTTCAAAGAATCAATTTATATCTTGAGAAAACTAGTTAGATGCTGTTTTATTTTGTAATATCATTGCTTGCAATAAACGAATATCTTCAGAATAATGGTTACAAGAAATTAGATGTGGTAATAGACTGTTCTTACATCCTAAAATATAAAATTTTATTAAAAAAAATGTAGTACCTTTTATCCTATCCGTCTTTCTCAATTAGAGTTCATTGTAATAAAAACTTGTTAAATTATTAATCGTTAACGCCTTTCAAAAACATGTTTCATCCTAGGCATGGTAATTGTTATTGATGTCGGCGAATAATTTATACAAAGGGTTCAGGTCTGTGCGTGTGTTCTCGTTTATACTGTTTATATCCCTTACCTCTTTTAAAATTTCCATGATTTCTAAGATCCTAATCATAATGTTTATATTCCTTGCCTCTTTTAAAATTTCCATGTGTTCTAAGATGTTAATTTTATTGTAACAGCAATATTAGCATCTTTGCGAGAACACACCTACAAACCAGAACCCATTGTTTGAATTATTCGCTAACATCAATACCAATTAGCATGCCCGAGGATAAAACATGTTTTTTTGAAAGGCCTTCGTGATTAATAATTTAACAAGGTTTTTTACTAGAAATGAATTCTAATTGAGAATTACGGATAGAATAAACGGTACTATATTATTATTTACAACTTTTTATTACATAGCCTCAATTGTGATAAGAGTGAAGATTAAGAATATTGATCCTAAAATACTGTACATCCTACAGTATGAAGATAGTACATTAAATTCTTAATTTTGGTAGAACTAAATTTACTTTTATAATTTAATATAATCGAAATAATTATATTAAGCATATAGAGGAGGGCAGAACCTGAATAACGCAGGAACATCCTATCTATAGGAGTTTTCTCGTCTAGAAAATAGCATTGCTCTTATGGTGCAATTTTTATAGTAAATGTTTCCTTTTATGTGAGATTGATTTATTGTTAATTCATTTTATATAAATAATTAAGTTAATTAGTTTCACCCACAACATTGCCAAGAAAATGGGTGCCCGATTTATGAAAAAGAAATCATAATTTAACTTATAATTACCACCCCATTATTGAATAATATTTAGGGGGTGAACTCACTTATCAGAACAGCGGCTAAAGGAGATGCCACTGAATCACCCTATTCAATAAAACTTGTTTAGTCACTTAGAGCCATGGTCAAATATTAATACTTAGGATCGGTTTCACCAACAGAGGTAACTGTATTACGCCCGTTTAAGGTATGCTTTATAGAGGGGGAAAACTGGCGTAATAGAGTTACCTCTGTTGGTGAAACTGAACCTTATTACAGAACTAATATATAACGTGTGGTTTACTCAGCGAGAATTTTATGAAGATGCAGGCGTTTCTGTGACCACAATCTATAAACATTAGTGGTGACATTTCTCGTAGCTACTTGGTGACCACAATCTACAAACATTAGTAGTGATATTTCTCGTAACTAGTTGGTATATCCGAAGAAAAGAGCCGTAGTCCCAAAAATATACAGTACATAAGTCAAATATTGTGATTTTGTTAAAAGAGAAATTTGGCGTAAATTCAATAACTTTTTTAAAATTGTTAATCGACTATCGAAACATCATAAACGCAGTGAACAATGGCACTGATCTTCAATTCTTCCATTACAACACTTTACGGAATTATGAATTTTTTATGAAAAAAAAGTAATGTTTTGAGCGGGAATATATTTTGTCTTGTCGTCATAGATTCTTAACTCAAATTTTATATTATACTCTTTTATGGAATACACAACATTGCTTTTTTTATTTTACGTGGATATTTATTAAATAACTTCAGTATATATTTTTTCGTGAATGATTATGATTTATAATATATATATATATGCAAATGAAGAGCTTGCAAATAATGTTAATGTTATTGTTTAGTAATCGCATTATAATGATCATGATTTATATTTTAGAGCCCAGGTACAGATAATTAAAATGTAGAGTTATTTAAATATGGAGAGCTTATTCTAAAACCATACTTACATTTATTTAATAACATTTATCTAAAATAATTCCTCAAGAATGACAGACAGGCATAGTTGTAAATATTCATAAAAAGACTCGAAAAATAAGTGTGTATATTACAGAGGGATAACACTATTAAGCATTGTATCGATATTATATGGAAATATGTTAAAGAACCAGATTGAATCAATATGCTGAAACAATATTACATAAAGACAATATGGATTTCGGATAAGCAACAGGCGCAGTTGACGCAATATTTATGTTAAACCGTATTATTGTACAAATAAAAAAAATAACCTCTCGACATTTCGTTTTAGAGCAAGAGCCCATTAGAGCCAGACCATCGTTATTTTTTAAAGCTAAAAGTTTATCATTTCATGCTCCCAACACAGGTAGGAACGATGGGCTACTATGTAATTTTGTTCATCGTGGTTTGGCAGTTAACAGGTAGCAAAGGTATATAAAAACCGATTTAAATTTATCAAATAATAAAGCGTATTTTTTTATATTTTTCTTAAGAATAATATTATAAATCACGTTATCCATTGCCAGACACTTAATATTGTGACAACCGCTTGCCAGACTTCAATAAATACTAACTGTACTTAACGTTATAGCATAAAAGCTGAATTTTATACATGTTATTTGGGTAACTATTAGAAGATGTTTCCTCAGTAGCCAGACAGTTTCGACAGTTCTAACCCCTAGCCAGACAAATATAAAGGGTAGCTGTAGGTGCGACCCCGAAGCAATATACGTTCGAGTAGTTGCGATGATCAATTACAAATTACAAGCTGGTTAGGTCATTGTTGTAAGAGGTAAGAGCAGACAAGTAAGGTATTAAGTGATTGCAAAAAAAAAAAACAATTTTATTTTGCTGAGAGACTTTCGAATATTTTTCTCAATCCCTCCATGGTATCTTTCCCTTTTCGTGGTGGAGTGGATTGCGTGCTAAAATGATTCCGAGAGATATGCCGGCAGTCCATGCCGGACTGGTCCAAGGTGATAAGCCAGAAGAAAAAAGTACCTTGGTCGAAATAGTGACGATCTTTTACCGTAAAAATACAATAATCAAGAAATACGGACATAAGTTCCACTGGGGTAAAATTTTACGGAGGTCATTCGGTTCTCCGTGCGGGAACACTTAAGGGAACCCATGCCAAAAGCTCAAACTCAGGGACATGTTCCTAGGAACATGGAATGTTAGGACTTTATATAATAGCGGGGCACTAGAGATATTAACGTGGGAATTAGATAAATCACCCTTGGATATAGTCACCTTACAGGACGTTAGGTGGCCAGGAGAAGGTAGCTTTGAATTATATACTACGGGGGTGCTGAAAGACCTGAATTTGGTACTTTTCTAGTCAGAAGGATGACCCTGTCCGCTATCCGAGATATCAAGTTTGCCAGTGATAGGATATAATACATAATTCCAAAGGGTAAATTACATAATTTTGTAATCGTAAATTTACATGCTCCCACAGAAGATAAAGATAACAAGATCAAGGATGAGTTCTATGAAGGAATATAATGTGTATTTGATAGCCTTTCACGATATCATATGAAATTGTCGTCATCATCAAAGTACATTCACGAATTTAGTCCAATTTGTTGACCTGTTTCGGCCTCAAGAGAAACACCATCCAAAAGTCTTTTGAGTGGACGTCCTGGTCTTCTTCTTCCTGCAGGTTGATGATATCTTAACATTTGTTTGGTTATTCTGTGACCTTCCATTCGATGAACATGTTGCATCCATCTTGACTTATAATCAGACATTTTGTTTTCTAAAGGCTCCATGTGTAATTCTTCTAAGATGTCTTAATTTTTTTGTGATCTAGTAGTATGTATCATGCAGTCCTCCGAAGGTATCTCATTTCAGCAGATCTAAGTCTCTGTATATTCTTCTGTTTCAACGTCCATACTTCGCCACCATACAAAAGAGTTGGAACAGCCAGTGTTTTATACACTTTTAATCATGAATCTTTTGGACTAACTGTGGCTTGAAGATAGAATGTATTAACCCTAAAATTCATAAAAGTTTTGATATTTTTTGCATTTACATCCATTTCTTCTTCATATGAGATATTGCATCCAAGATATGTAAAATTATTCACCTGCTCCAAAATTATATTGTCCAGTACAATTTTACGTCTGACAGGATCTACACCTTGAAATGCCATGAAATTGTCTTAGGGGGATTTTAATGCAAAATTGGGGCGGGAAGACATATTCAAACCAACAATAAGCAAATTCAGTCTTCAAGAAGATAGTAACGACAATGGCGTTAGATTAGTCACCTTTGCTACATCAAAAAATCTCATTGTTAAGAGCATAACATTTCAGTATAAGAATATTCATAAATACACCTGGACGTCCCCAGATGAAGAAAGTCGTAACGAGATAGATCATGTGTTAGTGGACAAACGCAGGCACAGTAACATCATCGATGTTAGATCGGTTAGAGGGACTGACTGTAATTCGGATCATCATCTGGTCAGGGTGGAAATCAGACAATGGCTATAGATTATGAGAGGAACAAACGCTAAAGATGATTTTTGGAAAAATTGAATTAAAACACTTGACAAATGATGAAATGCAGCAAGAATACCACATTAAAATTGCTGATAGATTTTAAGTTCTGGAACTTTAGCTGACAATGTGGCAAACGAAGAAGAAACTGATATGAATAAAGAATGGGAGGCATTAAGAGATACTATTAAATTGTCAGCATCAGAAAGCATAGGTTATTTAAGAAAGAGGCAAAACAAGAAACGGTTTGATGAGGAATGTGCCGACATTGTAAACGGAAGAAAGCTAGCAAAAATGAAATGGTTACAAGACCCAAATTAGGCATGTTTGTAGCAACGTGGGGTATTAAGACCAGGGAAACCACCAGGTTACTAAGGAGTAAAAAGAGGAATATTTGAGAGAGAAGATTAATGATCTTGAAATGAAAGCAGAAAATAGGAACATTAGAGAATTATATCAGGGAATTAGGATAGAGGAGAAAGGGCTTCAGACTAGAACCAACATAATTCGGAATGATAATGTGAATATGATTGCAGATTCCAGGAGTACATTATATATATGGAAAAGTTACTTTATTCAGCTATTAAATGTACATGCAGAACAGAATATTAAGGAGGATAATTTACAGACAGCAGAAATGCTAGTCACAGAACGAAGTGCGTTAGAGGTTAAAATGGCGATAGAAAAATTGAATATGTATAAAGCATCAGGTTCAGATAAGATCCCAGGAGAACTGATAAAATCAGTGGGAGAAAAATTGATGGACAAGATTCGCCGGTTGCTTAGTATGAATTGGGAAAATAAGCTCCTCAAGATGAATGCAAAGAATCGATTATCATACCATTTTATAAGGAAGGAGATAAAACTGATTGCAACAACTACAGGGCCATCTCATTTATTTCAACTTCGTACAAAATTATAACAAATATATTAGTTAGCAGACTTACTCCCTATATTGATGACATTATAGGAGACCATGAATGTGGATTTAGAAGAAATATGTCTTCAACATATCAGATTTTAGTATAAGGTAGATTTTAGAAAATAAATGGGAATATCATTGTACTGTATATTAACTGTATGTAGACTTCAAGAAACCATACTATTCATTTAAGAGGGAGATGTTATATAGTATCCTGCTGGAGTTCGGAATCCCTAAAAGGCTAGTTAATCATATATGAATGTGTCTAAATGGCTCAAAGAGTACGGTGCGTGTAAATAAACTGTTTACGGATATTTTTGAAAGTCACGATGGGTTGAAGAAAGGACATCCACTATCTCCTCTACTATTCAATTTTGAACTTGAGCATGCCATTCAAACTTTAGAGGATGAAGAAGGCCTAAAACGCAATGATATAAATAAGCTGTAACTTTATGTTCATGATATAATAACATTGGGTGATAGCAAGGACCAACACGCACAAACTGTTGAGTAAGGCTAAGAAATTGGGATTGGAATTATATATCAATAAAACTAAAATATGATAACGTATTGAAATACATTATATAATGCAAATGGGCAGCTAATGGCAAATGAGAGAATTTTTAAGAAGTGGTTGAAATCAAATACCCAAGGACAATAATCACAAATAGGAATGAGATGCACAGTTAAATTATGCATAGGCTCAGTTCTGGTAATGCATACTATTATGCATTATAGGGACTCCTGTTGTTCCAACTATATTAAACAAACGTTAAACTAAAAATATATAAAACTGTTATTCTACATATTAGATTTTATGTGGAAAGAAACGGGAAGCTACCACACCTACAAATCCCTAGTAAAGCTGTGAAAAACCTGTCCTCAGGCAGAATTATTATGGAATGGAATATTATATGGGTGCGAAACATGGATTTTAAGGGAGGAAAGGAGATTACGAGTATTTGAGAATAATGATCTTAGAAAAAAAATTGGACCAAAGAGAGATGTGCAGATAGGTGAATGGAGAAGACTACATAACAGGAAGCCATATATAATACGAACAGTTAAGTCTCGTAGACTGCGATTGGCAATAAATATGGCACGAATGGGGAATGAAAGACGTGCATGGAAGCATCTTGTAGAAAAACCAGAATGAAAACGCCCTGTTAGTAGATAAGGAATGAGATAGGAGAATAACATGAACCATGATTGAAGGAAGTAGATTATACAAGGAATGATTGGGAACCATTAGCTCAGGATAAGTATGTATGGAGAGATTATATCCGCACGGCCATGAACGTACGAGTTAGATAGTACCCGTGAGTTGGTGTTATAAGAGGCGGTCAGAGGACAACGGGCACAAGTGACATTTTAAAAAAATGAGTTAAGTGCAGATACTATTATGACAAATGTTTAGTGCCCAAGAGGTATATGTGTGAGTTTGACAAGTTAGACATGTAGTGGAGTCTTAGAAAATCACTCAGAGAAACAGCTCTTCTGTTTGGAGGACAAGGGTACGTCTGTAGTTGTACTCCTTGGTTTCCAACAGCTAGGTGGACTCAAGCTTACAGTGATGAATATTTTAATGTTTCCAACAAATTTTACGTGAAGATTATTATTGCATTATATATATATATATATATATATAATCGACGTTTTCGTTCTACAATGGAAAGGTAATTGGAAGAAGAACAGTTTGGCTTCAGGAAGGGAAAGGGTACAAGAGATGCAATTGGATAGATACGAAGAATAGGAGAAAGATATATAGAAAAATATAAAGACGTTTATGCAGTATTTGTTGACCTGGAAAAGGCCTTTGACAGAGTAAATTGGAATAAACTCCTGAAGATCTTGAAGCGAATTGGCGTGAACTGGAAAGAGAGGAGGCTCATATGTAGTCTTTATATGAAACAGCGAATAAAAGTGAAAATAGGAAAAGAAATGTCAGAGGGAAGATAAATTGGAAGCGGGGTAAGGCAAGGATGTCCTCTATCACCTACCCTTTTCAACATCTACCTGGAGACCTAATGAAGAAGTGCTTCAGTATTACGGAGGCGTGAACATGGGAGGAAGAAGAATAAAGTGCATAATATTTGCTGATTATATGGCTTTGCTAGCAGAAGATGCATTGACATTGAGGAACATGCTGATGGAGCTGAATGATAAGTGCGAGGATTATGGGATGAAGATAAATATAAATAAGACAAAGACCATGATTATAGGAAATAAACCAAGGAAGATAAACATGAGGATTAAATTTGAGGCCATTGAGCAAGTGGAGAGCTTCAAGTACTTGGGTTGTACTATCAGTAGTAACATGAACTGCGGTCAAGAAGTAAAGCAGAGGATAGCAATGGCAAAAGAAGCTTTCAACAAGAAGAGAAACATTTTCTGCGGACCTATAGCAAAATAATTAAGGAAGAGGCTAGTGAAGTGCTTTGTGTGGAGTGTGTGGCATTATATGGTGCAGATACTTGGACATTACGACGGAATGAGGAAAAGCGACTGGAAGCTTTTGAGATTTGGATATGGAGAAGGATGGAACGTATAAAATGGACAGACAAAGTAAGAAATAAAGATGTGCTAGACAGAGTGGGTGAAAGAAGAACAATGCTGGAATTCATAAAGAAGAGGAAAATAAATTGGATTGGTCACTGGCTAAGAAGAAACTGCCTGCTGAAGGATGCTCTAGAAGGAATGGTCAACGGAAAGAATGTTAGGAAGACATCAGATGATAGACAATATTAAAATAAATGGTTTGTATGCAGATACAAAAGGTAAGCTGAGTTAAGGAAATAGTGGAGAATGCTGAGTTTGCAGTGAACGACCTGTCCTTGAGCAAAACACTATGAATGAATGAATATGAATATATATATATATATATATATATATTGTTTAACATAGTGCTAATGATTCTTCGATGTTTATTGATTTATCACATATCATTATATCTGAATGTCTGAATCAGAATCTGATGAACATGAGCATGGACCTAGTCTCAGCTTTCGTGGTAAGTAATTTTTTTAAAGTATTTTATTTATATTTTCGCAATTGTATTATATAAATTTGTAGCAATACATTTTGAAATATATTTTTTAACAAAACATTTTGAAATAATTGGAAATGATTTTACAATCTAATGATTTAGATCTACAGGATTTGAAATCAAATAATGTTTATAATAAAGGTATGTATTTTTTAAATATGAAGATTGATCATTGCTGTTGTTTTTATTTTCTTGATTCATTCAAATGAAGATGACATTGAAGAATCTTGCAATACTGGACCTACAGAAGAAAGTATACTCAAATATTGCACGTTGACAGAAAGAATATTAGTAAACAGGAAATTGGGTAAAAAATAAAGCAAAAAGGCAAACAGTATACAGACAGTAAAGGAAACAGAGAGGGATAAGAGAATGTATCTATGAATGCAGGTTTAAGTGCAATGAACTTTAAGTCTGATTCTGCCAATTAATCTTGTCGTAATATGTAACTCTTTGGATAAGTATGTATTTCCAATCTTAATAAAAACTTTAGTATGAATCTACTTTTCTTGGATAATTTATTTCAAAATATTGCTTAATGCAAATGAAAGTTATAGTATGGGCTAAGGTTTATATTGTAACTGTTCATATTTTCCGGGTAAATGGACTCATATGTAAGGAACAAAAACACGATTTATGGAAACTTGTCAGATATTCCTGCAATTTTATATTCTCATTGATCAGTTTTCTCCAAACTAATTTTTGTCACTTGTATCCCTTCAGACAACGGCTATCGCTTATGAGAGGAACAAACGCTAAAGATGATTCTGTAAAATTTGAATTAAAAAACTTGAAAAATGATGAAATGCAGCAAGAATACCAAATCAAAATTATTAATAGATTTGAAGTACTGGAATCTTCAGATGATAAAGTGGCAAACGAAAAAGAAACTGATATAATTAAAGAATGGGAGGCTATAAGAGATACTATTAAATTGTCAGCATCAGAGAGCATTGGTTGTTTAAAAAAGAGGCAAAACAAGAAATGGTTTGACGAGGAATGTGCCGACATTGTAAAGAAAAGAAAGCTAGCAAAAATGAAATGGTTACACGAGCCAAATGAGGTAAATTAAAGCAATTGGGTAGTATTAGACGGGAACCACCAAGTTATTAAAGAGTAAAAAGAGGGAATATTTGAGAGAGAAGATTAATGATCTTGAAATGAACGCAAAAAATAGGAACATTAGAGAATTACATCAGGGGATTAGTATAGAGAAGAAAGGGTTTCAAGCTAGAACAAGCATAATTCGGAATGAAAATGGGGATATGATTGCAGATTCCAGGAGTATATTAAATAGATGGAAAAGTTACTATACTCAGCTATTAAATGTATATACAGAACTGGACATTAAGGAGGATAATTTACAGACAGCAGAAATGCTAGTCGCAGAACCAAGTGCATTAGAGGTTGAAATGGTGATTGAAAAATTGAAGATGTATAAAGCATCAGGTTCAGATGAGATCCCAGCAGAACTGATAAAATCAGCGGGAGAAAAATTGATGGACAAGATACGCTGGCTGCTAAGTATGATTTGGGAAAAGGAAGCTTTTCCAGATGAATGGAAGGAATAAATAATCGTACCAATTTATAAGAAAGGAGATAAAACTGACTGCAACTACTACAGGTGCATCTCATTACTTTCAGCTTCGTACAAAATTGTTACAAATATGTAAGTAAGCAGACTTACTCCCTATATTGATGACATAGTAGGAGATCATCGATGTGCATTTAGAAGAAACAGGTCTACAACAGATCAGATGTTTAGTATAAGACAGATTTTAGAAAAGAAATGGGAATAAAATGGTACTGTACATCAACTATACCTAGACTTCAAACAAGCATATGATTCAATTAAGAGGGAGAAGTTATATAGTATCCTGCTGGAATTCGGAATTCCTAAAAAGTTAGTTAGACTTACACGAATGTGTCTAAATGGCACAAAGAGTAAGGTGCGTGTAGGCAAACAATTTTCGGACACTTTTGAAATCCAGAATGGGTTGAAGCAAGGAGATGCACTATCCCCTCTACAATTTAATTTTGTACTAGAACGTGCCATTAAATCTTTAGAGAATGAGGAAAGCTTACAACTGAATGGTATTAATAAGCTGTTAGTTTATGCTGACGATGTAATATTATTGGCCGATAGCGAGGAGATACTAGGAAGACAACATGCACACACTATTGAGTAACACTAAGGAATTAGGACTGGAAGTAAATATCAGTAAAACTAAATATATGGTCACACGTAGAAATAAAGTATTTAATGGAAATGGACAGCTAATGACAAATGAGGGAAATTTTGAGGAAGTGGCTGAATTCCAATACCTAGGAACAATAATCAAAAATAGGAATGAGATGCACAAAGACATTAAAAATAGGCTAATTCTGCAAATGCGTGCTATTATGCATTGCAGAGACCCTTGATGTCCAAACTCCTTTCATAAAACTTTCAACTGAAAATATATAAAACTATTATTCTACCAGTTATATTATATGGGTGCGAAACATGGACTCTTACTTTAAGGGAGGAAAGGAGATTACAAGTATTTTAGAATAAAGTATTTAGGAAAAATCTTGGACCAAAGAGAGATGAACAGACAGGTGAATGGAGAAGACTACATGACAACGAACTACATGGTCTTTATAGGAAGCCAGATATAATAAGAACAGTTAAGTTTCGTAGATTGCGAAGGGCAGGGCATGTTGCACGTACGGGGAATGAAAGTCTTGCATGGAAGCTTCTTGTAGGAAAGCTAGAGGGAAAACGCCCAGTTGGTAGACCAAGAATGAGGTGGGAGAATAGCATTAACTATGATTCGAGGGAAGTAGATTATACAGGGAATGATTGGAAAGGATTAGCTCAGAATATGGATGTATGGAGAGCTTAGGTCCGCGCGGTCATGAACGTACGGGTTCGATAGTGCCAGTGAGTAAGTAAGTAAGTAAGTAAGTACGTATCCCTTGTCCTCTGACCGCCTCATATCTGGTAGATGTTTGTACGTTATTATATCAATTACATCAATTGTAATAATTCCAATACTAATGGAGATATTGCAGTGAAATTTGAAGACGACTTACCTCATTCTGTGAGAAAAAATGTGACATCATAACAGATGCTGGAAGTGTTTGCCATTTGCATCCTGGCAAGCTTGAATTCGGCGGACCATATTATCGGATGTCTTCGCTAAGATGTCCGCGTTTATTGCCTGGGTCTCTGTGTGGATGTTTTCTTTCAAAGCGTCTATGATTCGTGGTTTGTTATTATGAACTGTCCCTTTCAGATGTCCCCACAGAAAAAAATCAGGTATTGTCAGATCGGGTGAGCGCGGTGGCCAAAGCCCTTTCGAAATGACGCGGTCACCGAAAAAATATTGAATTTAAGCCATGCTGGCGTTTGATGTGTGGTATGTCGCACCGTCTTGTTGGAAATATCCCATGGAGAGTTCCTGGTCATCCGGTTGATTTACAAACGTATTGAATATTTCAAGATATTCATTTGTTGCGACAGTTGTATTGAAGAAGATGGGACCATTTATTCGCCGCCGAGATATTGCACACCACACACCAATCTTTGCTGAATGAAGGGGCTCTTCGTGTATCATATGGGGGTTCTCGCTTGCCCAGACACGGGAATTTTGATTATTTATATATCCCGATAAGTGAAACCATGCCTCGTCCGTGAACCAAGTGTAGTCCAGAATAGTCGGATTATCTTGAAGAAATGTTTGAAAATTTTGACAGTACCTTACTCGTTTCACTTTGTCAGTTTCTTTTAATTCGTTCACCACAGTGTAACAATAAGCGTGAAGATTCGCTTTTTTCGCAGCACGCTGACAACTGATTTTTGACATTCCTGATTCTTGTGAAAGTCGGCGGAGTGATTTAGAGGGAGAAGCCAGCAGCCTATCCTTCACATTAGTGATCGTTTCCTGTGTCATTTGTTCTCTACCTCCTGCATGTCTGTCCAGTAAAGTTCCATGTGTTCCAAGTTTCTTCGCTAAGGCCCAAATGGTGGACTTACTTGGTGGATGTCGGTTGTCTCCAAATCTCTCTAAAAACTGCTCTTGACATGCCTGTATTGAGTCTGTCTTCCAATACACTCGAATAATAAACACACGCTGTTCTAGAGTATACCGATTCATTTTCAACTGCAATACTTTTCTTTCTAGTGTACGAACTGAACTTAACTCTTGTTTTCCAATGCAAACGAATATGAATAATAAATAAACACGATTAAAACAATTACACACGCAACGCAATAATCAAAAAGAACATAGCAAACTCATTGTTGTTCGTGTTACCAAACGCAAATAAACTCATTGTTGTTCGTGTTGCCATATTCTCATAGAAAAAGTCTTTAAAATTTCATTGCAATATCACTATTAGTATTGGAATTATTACAATTATTACAATTGATATCGGGTTCGGTAGCGAGTGGGACACACTGTATATATATATATATATATATATATATATATATATATATGGTACGTTGGCGTGTCCAGAAAATGTGTATTTTTTGTTTAAATATAACCTATACTTCATGTTTAGTGGTTTTGTTTGTGTTTGTTTATGATTTTATTTAGGTATTACTTGTTCAGTGTGATTTATATCTACTTCATCTGTTATATCCACCCATAGTAATTCTGCCCGAAGGCAGGTCCTTCACTGCAATCATAGCATTTTCAAGCTATGCTTGCAGCTTTACTAGGGAATTGTGTAGGTGTGGTAGCTTCCCGTTGCTTTCCACACCGGTGAAGGATGATGATGATAATGATAATGGTAAGGGTGATAATGATAAGGATGATGGCCATATGATTTCGGGGACCGTTTGGGCCTTAAAGTATTCCTGACATTTGTCTTACAGGTGAGGAAAAACCCCGATAAAAACCTCACCCAGAAAAACTGCCCCGACCGGGGATCGAACCCGGGCCCGCTGCGTGACAAGGCAGCACGCTACCTCGAGACCACAGCGGTGGACATCTATTATATGTTATTTAAATAGTTTTTGCTTATTATTGTACTGCATAGAAGCAATATTTGTGACTTTTGAGTGGGTGTTGTGTTTATCCTTATGTTCCTTGTATTCATTAAATTGCTCTCCAGAAGATCTGTGTATTTATGTTTCTATCTTACTGGAGTTTTATTTTGTATTAATGTGTCACAGTTGTGTTCTTTTTTGATGTTTTATAGAGTTTTTTATATTATTGTATATTTTACATAGTGGTCGTCTGTTGTCTTCTATAGGGCAATATTGGTATATGGTCTGTGAGCTTTATGTTTTAATTTGACAGCATCTGTAAGTCCCAAGGCGCAAGTGATGATCTCCCAAGATAGGTTGTACAGTATTTCGTCTGCAGAACTTACTTCAAGAAGGCTTTTATCTTGTTTACATTGTTTTATATTCCACAGACGAAACCAGGAGTGGGTGGAATTCAAGGCAGATTTTATTAAATGGACAAGGCGTGGAAGTAGACAGAAGGGTATTTGTTGATACACACAGATTTCATCAACGAAGGACGCCACGTGGATACAGTTAAAATATCTGACACATAGAGTGTGTACAGTGTGGGTGGGAGGACTTGCATCAAGGGGAACTCCTGCCAAGAGGGGGCTTACAGTCTGAGTATACCCAATAACCGATACATAGAATTGTAGGTTAGTTAGGTATTTAGTTATAAGTTTAATTACGTTGGCTGAAATTTGAAATTTGGTTATTTAAAAAAATAATCCATTTATCCTTGTCGCATCGAAGGCTTTCTCAATGCCGAGAAAAAATGCAAAAGCAACTTTTTTCTTGAATCTTGTGACTATCTGGTCATTTAGTCTTGCAAGCTAAAGTGGAGTGCTATATGTTTTTCTAAAGCCAAATTGATTATTAGGAATGATGCCTTTCTCTATAACCTCGTGTTAAAATAAGTTTCTCCATTATTTTGCCCAGCACGGGTAGAATACTGATTAGCAGCAGGTTGTCGGGGTTGGTAAGATCTTTAATTGCTTTGGAATAGTGATCAGTTTGGTTTTTTCCGCACTTCAGGGTAGTAGTGGAAATTAAAGCAATGCTTCACTATTTGGAGGAAAAGGAGAAAGCTTTTGGCGGTAAATGTTTTACCGTCAAATTGGATATCCGGTCTTGACCGGGACAGGGTAGGAAGGAAGTTTATGGAGTACGGCTTTCAATTCAGAAAGCTATATATTTGGAAGTGTGAGAGGGATGGATCTCTTAAGATAAATACTTACTTTATGATATTTCTCAGCTTCATTAACTGATGTCGTGAGCTCATGAGGGCGGAAGCGTAATTCAAGAAGATAAGTTAAAACCTGGACCTTCTTCCGTGGTAGATAAGCCCAAGTCATTATACTTGAAGGCCGAAGGAGGATGTGGGGCTCGACAACTTCTGATCCGTTTCAAGATTTCCGAAGGAAGATGCTTAGTATTAGAGTAGAGCTGAAGGTAAGAATCCCAATCAGCAATTCTCATTTCCTGCAGTCGATTCCGCGCCGGATGAACATTTGAATAGTATAATTGTTTGTGATGGGAGCTCCGAAATCACGGTATAGCCTGAGATATCAACTTTTTTCATTCAAATAATTTTGATGTGAGGGATCGAGTTGTTTTGTTTGTGCAGTGTAATTTGTTAGCGTTGTCGTTATGGCGTTTTAATAATGGTCTGTAAGCGAAGGGCTGCCATTTCTAATTGTTCTGTAGACGGACGGAAAGTATTGACATCTCCTATAAAAATAGTTTAGGCTATGGATTCGCCACTAATCCTTTAAAATTTTAGTTTTCACCTATTCTCACTCTCTCTTCCATCTTAAAGGTGTTGGGACCCAAATTTGGATTTAAATTAACCGGAAATGTAATAAATGGTTATAAGGGCCGCTTCTCACTCTCTCTTCCATCTTAAAGGTGTTGGGACCCAAATTTGGATTTAAATTAACCGGAAATGTAATAAATGGTTATAAGGGCCGCTTCTCACTCTCTCTTCCATCTTAAAGGTGTTGGGACCCAAATTTGGATTTAAATTAACCGGAAATGTAATAAATGGTTATAAGGGCCGCTTCTCACTCTCTCTTCCATCTTAAAGGTGTTGGGACCCAAATTTGGATTTAAATTAACCGGAAATGTAATAAATGGTTATAAGGGCCGCTTCTCACTCTCTCTTCCATCTTAAAGGTGTTGGGACCCAAATTTGGATTTAAATTAACCGGAAATGTAATAAATGGTTATAAGGGCCGCTTCTCACTCTCTCTTCCATCTTAAAGGTGTTGGGACCCAAATTTGGATTTAAATTAACCGGAAATGTAATAAATGGTTATAAGGGCCGCTTCTCACTCTCTCTTCCATCTTAAAGGTGTTGGGACCCAAATTTGGATTTAAATTAACCGGAAATGTAATAAATGGTTATAAGGGCCGCTTCTCATCTCTCTCTCTTTCCATCTTAAAGGTGTTGGGACCCAAATTTGGATTTAAATTAACCGGAAATGTAATAAATGGTTATAAGGGCCGCTTCTCACTCTCTCTTCCATCTTAAAGGTGTTGGGACCCAAATTTGGATTTAAATTAACCGGAAATGTAATAAATGGTTATAAGGGCCGCTTCTCACTCTCTCTTCCATCTTAAAGGTGTTGGGACCCAAATTTGGATTTAAATTAACCGGAAATGTAATAAATGGTTATAAGGGCCGCTTCTCACTCTCTCTTCCATCTTAAAGGTGTTGGGACCCAAATTTGGATTTAAATTAACCGGAAATGTAATAAATGGTTATAAGGGCCGCTCTTCTCACTCTCTCTTCCATCTTAAAGGTGTTGGGACCCAAATTTGGATTTAAATTAACCGGAAATGTAATAAATGGTTATAAGGGCCGCTTCTCACTCTCTCTTCCATCTTAAAGGTGTTGGGACCCAAATTTGGATTTAAATTAACCGGAAATGTAATAAATGGTTATAAGGGCCGCTTCTCACTCTCTCTTCCATCTTAAAGGTGTTGGGACCCAAATTTGGATTTAAATTAACCGGAAATGTAATAAATGGTTATAAGGGCCGCTTCTCACTCTCTCTTCCATCTTAAAGGTGTTGGGACCCAAATTTGGATTTAAATTAACCGGAAATGTAATAAATGGTTATATGGGCCGCTTCTCACTCTCTCTTCCATCTTAAAGGTGTTGGGACCCAAATTTGGATTTAAATTAACCGGAAATGTAATAAATGGTTATAAGGGCCGCTTCTCACTCTCTCTTCCATCTTAAAGGTGTTGGGACCCAAATTTGGATTTAAATTAACCGGAAATGTAATAAATGGTTATAAGGGCCGCTTCTCACTCTCTCTTCCATCTTAAAGGTGTTGGGACCCAAATTTGGATTTAAATAACCGGAAATGTAATAAATGGTTATAAGGGCCGCTTCTCACTCTCTCTTCCATCTTAAAGGTGTGTGGGACCCAAATTGGATTTAAATTAACCGGAAATGTAATAAATGGTTATAAGGGCCGCTTCTCACTCTCTCTTCCATCTTAAAGGTGTTGGGACCCAAATTTGGATTTAAATTAACCGGAAATGTAATAAATGGTTATAAGGGCCGCTTCTCACTCTCTCTTCCATCTTAAAGGTGTTGGGACCCAAATTTGGATTTAAATTAACCGGAAATGTAATAAATGGTTATAAGGGCCGCTTCTCACTCTCTCTTCCATCTTAAAGGTGTTGGGACCCAAATTTGGATTTAAATTAACCGGAAATGTAATAAATGGTTATAAGGGCCGCTTCTCACTCTCTCTTCCATCTTAAAGGTGTTGGGACCCAAATTTGGATTTAAATTAACCGGAAATGTAATAAATGGTTATAAGGGCCGCTTCTCACTCTCTCTTCCATCTTAAAGGTGTTGGGACCCAAATTTGGATTTAAATTAACCGGAAATGTAATAAATGGTTATAAGGGCCGCTTCTCACTCTCTCTTCCATCTTAAAGGTGTTGGGACCCAAATTTGGATTTAAATTAACCGGAAATGTAATAAATGGTTATAAGGGCCGCTTCTCACTCTCTCTTCCATCTTAAAGGTGTTGGGACCCAAATTTGGATTTAAATTAACCGGAAATGTAATAAATGGTTATAAGGGCCGCTTCTCACTCTCTCTTCCATCTTAAAGGTGTTGGGACCCAAATTTGGATTTAAATTAACCGGAAATGTAATAAATGGTTATAAGGGCCGCTTCTCACTCTCTCTTCCATCTTAAAGGTGTTGGGACCCAAATTTGGATTTAAATTAACCGGAAATGTAATAAATGGTTATAAGGGCCGCTTCTCACTCTCTCTTCCATCTTAAAGGTGTTGGGACCCAAATTTGGATTTAAATTAACCGGAAATGTAATAAATGGTTATAAGGGCCGCTTCTCACTCTCTCTTCCATCTTAAAGGTGTTGGGACCCAAATTTGGATTTAAATTAACCGGAAATGTAATAAATGGTTATAAGGGCCGCTTCTCACTCTCTCTTCCATCTTAAAGGTGTTGGGACCCAAATTTGGATTTAAATTAACCGGAAATGTAATAAATGGTTATAAGGGCGCTTCTCACTCTCTCTTCCATCTTAAAGGTGTTGGGACCCAAATTTGGATTTAAATTAACCGGAAATGTAATAAATGGTTATAAGGGCCGCTTCTCACTCTCTCTTCCATCTTAAAGGTGTTGGGACCCAAATTTGGATTTAAATTAACCGGAAATGTAATAAATGGTTATAAGGGCCGCTTCTCACTCTCTCTTCCATCTTAAAGGTGTTGGGACCCAAATTTGGATTTAAATTAACCGGAAATGTAATAAATGGTTATAAGGGCCGCTTCTCACTCTCTCTTCCATCTTAAAGGTGTTGGGACCCAAATTTGGATTTAAATTAACCGGAAATGTAATAAATGGTTATAAGGGCCGCTTCTCACTCTCTCTTCCATCTTAAAGGTGTTGGGACCCAAATTTGGATTTAAATTAACCGGAAATGTAATAAATGGTTATAAGGGCCGCTTCTCACTCTCTCTTCCATCTTAAAGGTGTTGGGACCCAAATTTGGATTTAAATTAACCGGAAATGTAATAAATGGTTATAAGGGCCGCTTCTCACTCTCTCTTCCATCTTAAAGGTGTTGGGACCCAAATTTGGATTTAAATTAACCGGAAATGTAATAAATGGTTATAAGGGCCGCTTCTCACTCTCTCTTCCATCTTAAAGGTGTTGGGACCCAAATTTGGATTTAAATTAACCGGAAATGTAATAAATGGTTATAAGGGCCGCTTCTCACTCTCTCTTCCATCTTAAAGGTGTTGGGACCCAAATTTGGATTTAAATTAACCGGAAATGTAATAAATGGTTATAAGGGCCGCTTCTCACTCTCTCTTCCATCTTAAAGGTGTTGGGACCCAAATTTGGATTTAAATTAACCGGAAATGTAATAAATGGTTATAAGGGCCGCTTCTCACTCTCTCTTCCATCTTAAAGGTGTTGGGACCCAAATTTGGATTTAAATTAACGGAAATGTAATAAATGGTTATAAGGGCCGCTTCTCACTCTCTCTTCCATCTTAAAGGTGTTGGGACCCAAATTTGGATTTAAATTAACCGGAAATGTAATAAATGGTTATAAGGGCCGCTTCTCACTCTCTCTTCCATCTTAAAGGTGTTGGGACCCAAATTTGGATTTAAATTAACCGGAAATGTAATAAATGGTTATAAGGCCGCTTCTCACTCTCTCTTCCATCTTAAAGGTGTTGGGACCCAATTTGGATTTAAATTAACCGGAAATGTAATAAATGGTTATAAGGGCCGCTTCTCACTCTCTCTTCCATCTTAAAGGTGTTGGGACCCAAATTTGGATTTAAATTAACCGGAAATGTAATAAATGGTTATAAGGGCCGCTTCTCACTCTCTCTTCCATCTTAAAGGTGTTGGGACCCAAATTTGGATTTAAATTAACCGGAAATGTAATAAATGGTTATAAGGGCCGCTTCTCACTCTCTCTTCCATCTTAAGGTGTTGGGACCCAAATTTGGATTTAAATTAACCGGAAATGTAATAAATGGTTATAAGGGCCGCTTCTCACTCTCTCTTCCATCTTAAAGGTGTTGGGACCCAAATTTGGATTTAAATTAACCGGAAATGTAATAAATGGTTATAAGGGCCGCTTCTCACTCTCTCTTCCATCTTAAAGGTGTTGGGACCCAAATTTGGATTTAAATTAACCGGAAATGTAATAAATGGTTATAAGGGCCGCTTCTCACTCTCTCTTCCATCTTAAAGGTGTTGGGACCCAAATTGGATTTAAATTAACCGGAAATGTAATAAATGGTTATAAGGGCCGCTTCTCACTCTCTCTTCCATCTTAAAGGTGTTGGGACCCAAATTTGGATTTAAATTAACCGGAAATGTAATAAATGGTTATAAGGGCCGCTTCTCACTCTCTCTTCCATCTTAAAGGTGTTGGGACCCAAATTTGGATTTAAATTAACCGGAAATGTAATAAATGGTTATAAGGGCCGCTTCTCACTCTCTTTCCATCTTAAAGGTGTTGGGACCCAAATTTGGATTTAAATTAACCGGAAATGTAATAAATGGTTATAAGGGCCGCTTCTCACTCTCTCTTCCATCTTAAAGGTGTTGGGACCCAAATTTGGATTTAAATTAACCGGAAATGTAATAAATGGTTATAAGGGCCGCTTCTCACTCTCTCTTCCATCTTAAAGGTGTTGGGACCCAAATTTGGATTTAAATTAACCGGAAATGTAATAAATGGTTATAAGGGCCGCTTCTCACTCTCTCTTCCATCTTAAAGGTGTTGGGACCCAAATTTGGATTTAAATTAACCGGAAATGTAATAAATGGTTATAAGGGCCGCTTCTCACTCTCTCTTCCATCTTAAAGGTGTTGGGACCCAAATTTGGATTTAAATTAACCGGAAATGTAATAAATGGTTATAAGGGCCGCTTCTCACTCTCTCTTCCATCTTAAAGGTGTTGGGACCCAAATTTGGATTTAAATTAACCGGAAATGTAATAAATGGTTATAAGGGCCGCTTCTCACTCTCTCTTCCATCTTAAAGGTGTTGGGACCCAAATTTGGATTTAAATTAACCGGAAATGTAATAAATGGTTATAAGGGCCGCTTCTCACTCTCTCTTCCATCTTAAAGGTGTTGGGACCCAAATTTGGATTTAAATTAACCGGAAATGTAATAAATGGTTATAAGGGCCGCTTCTCACTCTCTCTTCCATCTTAAAGGTGTTGGGACCCAAATTTGGATTTAAATTAACCGGAAATGTAATAAATGGTTATAAGGGCCGCTTCTCACTCTCTCTTCCATCTTAAAGGTGTTGGGACCCAAATTTGGATTTAAATTAACCGGAAATGTAATAAATGGTTATAAGGGCCGCTTCTCACTCTCTCTTCCATCTTAAAGGTGTTGGGACCCAAATTTGGATTTAAATTAACCGGAAATGTAATAAATGGTTATAAGGGCCGCTTCTCACTCTCTCTTCCATCTTAAAGGTGTTGGGACCCAAATTGGATTTAAATTAACCGGAAATGTAATAAATGGTTATAAGGGCCGCTTCTCACTCTCTCTTCCATCTTAAAGGTGTTGGGACCCAAATTTGGATTTAAATTAACCGGAAATGTAATAAATGGTTATAAGGGCCGCTTCTCACTCTCTCTTCCATCTTAAAGGTGTTGGGACCCAAATTTGGATTTAAATTAACCGGAAATGTAATAAATGGTTATAAGGGCCGCTTCTCACTCTCTCTTCCATCTTAAAGGTGTTGGGACCCAAATTTGGATTTAAATTAACCGGAAATGTAATAAATGGTTATAAGGGCCGCTTCTCACTCTCTCTTCCATCTTAAAGGTGTTGGGACCCAAATTTGGATTTAAATTAACCGGAAATGTAATAAATGGTTATAAGGGCCGCTTCTCACTCTCTCTTCCATCTTAAAGGTGTTGGGACCCAAATTTGGATTTAAATTAACCGGAAATGTAATAAATGGTTATAAGGGCCGCTTCTCACTCTCTCTTCCATCTTAAAGGTGTTGGGACCCAAATTTGGATTTAAATTAACCGGAAATGTAATAAATGGTTATAAGGGCCGCTTCTCACTCTCTCTTCCATCTTAAAGGTGTTGGGACCCAAATTTGGATTTAAATTAACCGGAAATGTAATAAATGGTTATAAGGGCCGCTTCTCACTCTCTCTTCCATCTTAAAGGTGTTGGGACCCAAATTTGGATTTAAATTAACCGGAAATGTAATAAATGGTTATAAGGGCCGCTTCTCACTCTCTCTTCCATCTTAAAGGTGTTGGGACCCAAATTTGGATTTAAATTAACCGGAAATGTAATAAATGGTTATAAGGGCCGCTTCTCACTCTCTCTTCCATCTTAAAGGTGTTGGGACCCAAATTTGGATTTAAATTAACCGGAAATGTAATAAATGGTTATAAGGGCCGCTTCTCACTCTCTCTTCCATCTTAAAGGTGTTGGGACCCAAATTTGGATTTAAATTAACCGGAAATGTAATAAATGGTTATAAGGGCCGCTTCTCACTCTCTCTTCCATCTTAAAGGTGTTGGGACCCAAATTTGGATTTAAATTAACCGGAAATGTAATAAATGGTTATAAGGGCCGCTTCTCACTCTCTCTTCCATCTTAAAGGTGTTGGGACCCAAATTTGGATTTAAATTAACCGGAAATGTAATAAATGGTTATAAGGGCCGCTTCTCACTCTCTCTTCCATCTTAAAGGTGTTGGGACCCAAATTTGGATTTAAATTAACCGGAAATGTAATAAATGGTTATAAGGGCCGCTTCTCACTCTCTCTTCCATCTTAAAGGTGTTGGGACCCAAATTTGGATTTAAATTAACCGGAAATGTAATAAATGGTTATAAGGGCCGCTTCTCACTCTCTCTTCCATCTTAAAGGTGTTGGGACCCAAATTTGGATTTAAATTAACCGGAAATGTAATAAATGGTTATAAGGGCCGCTTCTCACTCTCTCTTCCATCTTAAAGGTGTTGGGACCCAAATTGGATTTAAATTAACCGGAAATGTAATAAATGGTTATAAGGGCCGCTTCTCACTCTCTCTTCCATCTTAAAGGTGTTGGGACCCAAATTTGGATTTAAATTAACCGGAAATGTAATAAATGGTTATAAGGGCCGCTTCTCACTCTCTCTTCCATCTTAAAGGTGTTGGGACCCAAATTTGGATTTAAATTAACCGGAAATGTAATAAATGGTTATAAGGGCCGCTTCTCACTCTCTCTTCCATCTTAAGGTGTTGGGACCCAAATTTGGATTTAAATTAACCGGAAATGTAATAAATGGTTATAAGGGCCGCTTCTCACTCTCTCTTCCATCTTAAAGGTGTTGGGACCCAAATTTGGATTTAAATTAACCGGAAATGTAATAAATGGTTATAAGGGCCGCTTCTCACTCTCTCTTCCATCTTAAAGGTGTTGGGACCACAAATTTGGATTTAAATTAACCGGAAATGTAATAAATGGTTATAAGGGCCGCTTCTCACTCTCTCTTCCATCTTAAAGGTGTTGGGACCCAAATTTGGATTTAAATTAACCGGAAATGTAATAAATGGTTATAAGGGCCGCTTCTCACTCTCTCTTCCATCTTAAAGGTGTTGGGACCCAAATTTGGATTTAAATTAACCGGAAATGTAATAAATGGTTATAAGGGCCGCTTCTCACTCTCTCTTCCATCTTAAAGGTGTTGGGACCCAAATTTGGATTTAAATTAACCGGAAATGTAATAAATGGTTATAAGGGCCGCTTCTCACTCTCTCTTCCATCTTAAAGGTGTTGGGACCCAAATTTGGATTTAAATTAACCGGAAATGTAATAAATGGTTATAAGGGCCGCTTCTCACTCTCTCTTCCATCTTAAAGGTGTTGGGACCCAAATTTGGATTTAAATTAACCGGAAATGTAATAAATGGTTATAAGGGCCGCGAAAAAATGAACTCCACACAATATCGATCGTTTTAGATTATTTTTTCATGTCACCATCAATCAAGCCCTCTCGCCTTTTATTATAAAGAAGGAATCAAGCCCTCTCGCCTTTTATTATAAAGAAGGAATCAAGCCCTCTCGCCTTTTATTATAAAGAAGGAATCAAGCCCTCTCGCCTTTTATTATAAAGAAGGAATCAAGCCCTCTCGCCTTTTATTATAAAGAAGGAATCAAGCCCTCTCGCCTTTTATTATAAAGAAGGAATCAAGCCCTCTCGCCTTTTATTATAAAGAAGGAATCAAGCCCTCTCGCCTTTTATTATAAAGAAGGAATCAAGCCCTCTCGCCTTTTATTATAAAGAAGGAATCAAGCCCTCTCGCCTTTTATTATAAAGAAGGAATCAAGCCCTCTCGCCTTTTATTATAAAGAAGGAATCAAGCCCTCTCGCCTTTTATTATAAAGAAGGAATCAAGCCCTCTCGCCTTTTATTATAAAGAAGGAATCAAGCCCTCTCGCCTTTTATTATAAAGAAGGAATCAAGCCCTCTCGCCTTTTATTATAAAGAAGGAATCAAGCCCTCTCGCCTTTTATTATAAAGAAGGAATCAAGCCCTCTCGCCTTTTATTATAAAGAAGGAATCAAGCCCTCTCGCCTTTTATTATAAAGAAGGAATCAAGCCCTCTCGCCTTTTATTATAAAGAAGGAATCAAGCCCTCTCGCCTTTTATTATAAAGAAGGAATCAAGCCCTCTCGCCTTTTATTATAAAGAAGGAATCAAGCCCTCTCGCCTTTTATTATAAAGAAGGAATCAAGCCCTCTCGCCTTTTATTATAAAGAAGGAATCAAGCCCTCTCGCCTTTTATTATAAAGAAGGAATCAAGCCCTCTCGCCTTTTATTATAAAGAAGGAATCAAGCCCTCTCGCCTTTTATTATAAAGAAGGAATCAAGCCCTCTCGCCTTTTATTATAAAGAAGGAATCAAGCCCTCTCGCCTTTTATTATAAAGAAGGATTCGTGAGCCGTCGAAACATGAATTGGAATGTTCGCTGAGAATATTCCACATGCATCGATTTCCCCCTCCTCTGCAGAAATGTGGATTCTCGGGCCTTCGGATCGAGAAGATTGTGTTCTAGATTCTTGATGTTTCTGACCCTCGCTTATATAAGAGAATGCCAAGTGAACCTGCGTGTAGTCTTGTCGTATCCAGCTGACCAGTGAATTGATATCAAGATTGAAGGCAAGAAATGGTGATAGGTGAAAGTGTGAAGCAACAATCATAATTAGCAGCAAATTATTTGTGAAGAATCAGTGAAATGTTGTGAGCTAAATAAAGTGAATTTGAAAATTCTCTGTGAACATTATTGTGTTTATCAAAATAAACTCCACCTGAGTCCAACGCACTGATAGAGGTAATGTAACAACATAAACGATGATCTTGAATACAATATAAACGATGTTTTTTCATTTGAATGCCCATCTTACTTTCCCTAGCGGTGATAGTGGCAATTCACTTTCCAGATCGTAATTTAGATGTGCACCAAATTTGGTTGTAATTCCTGCAGGCTTTCGAGAATTACGTTGGAGCGCGCGCACACACACGCATATATATATATATATATATATATATAACGACTGAAAATTGTAGGTATGGTCTTATTCAGACATTGTTCTTTAAAGTTAATTAACGTCCGTTTAGCTTTTTTATAGCTGCTGTGGAAACAGAAACACAAAATTCTTGTCATGCTCCAGACTTTGTTTTTCAATTTGTTGGAATGTTTCAGACTTGTTTAGGTCTTACTCTCACTCCTCCATGGTTTTAATGCAACGTGGAACTTTGGACTTTTTTACTCATCATTTAGAAATTCAACTCTGTTAAATTACGTAGAAAACGATAATATTTCAACTTCATTTTTCTCTGTATGATGAAATGTACCTAGAACGTGTATGTAAATATGAAAAATTATATAATTGATTCAAGAACATTTTAAACTAAATAGAAAAAAAAGTAAATGTATTGATTAGTAATTTACAGATGATCGGTGTGGAATTCACAACATAGCTTTGTTAAGAAAACCCCAATGATAGAGTTCTAATACGTGTATTCAGACGTATACTTTCTTCTTGCTAAGTTGCACAATTTTTTTTGTGGTTTTTATTTCTCGTAAATTTCACGTCATTAATTACATATATAGGTACTCATTTAGATGCGAGCATTTCTGGTAGGAAAAGGATGTACAAAACCTGACATTATTAGTTCATTGATATTTCATCACCCTCCGAACTCATATGACATCACCCTTATAAATTTAACACTTTCCAATACTGTTATTTTTAACACAGTTTCAATAATGGATCATATTATAATATTATAATGATATTGTGAACAGAAAAATTAAAATGTCTGAACCAGGAATAGAACCGTGAACCTCTCGTATTCCGTACTAGTGTGCAAGACCACTACACCATTCGAGACAAACATCAACAATTCTTTCCACATATACAAATCTATAATTCCCGTTTAGTCCGCTACCATGTAGATGTCACTACCAATGTCAACGGCCGGCTTCATTTAGAAGTATCTATGCTTGAGAATTTTAAATCACCACTTTTTATATGCAGTAGTCGATGTTATTTAACGCTTTCCAATACTGTTATTTTTAACACATTTCCAATATTGGGTCATATTATAATATTATAATGATACTGTGAAAGGAAAAATTAATGTCTGAACCAGGAGTCGAACCGTGGACCTCTCGTATTCTGTACGAGTGTGCAAGATCAGTACACCATTCGAGACATGGTACATAATTTTTCTTTTCACAATATCATTATAATATTATAATATGATCTATTATTGGAACTGCGTTAAAAAAACAGTATTGGAAAGTGTTAAATAACATCGATTACTGCTTATGAAAAGTGCTGGTGTAAAATTCTCAAACATAGATACCTCTAAATGAAGCCGGCCATTGACGTTGTTAGTGACATCTACCTGGCAGCGGACGAAACAAGAATTATAGATTTGTATATGTGGAAAGAATTGTTGATGTATGTACCATGTCTCGAATGCTGTAGTGGTCTTGCACACTCTTGCGGAATACGAGTGGTCCACAGTTCGATTCATGGTTCAGACATTAATTTTTCTTTTCACAACATCATTATACTATGTTTTCACTTTTTATGACGGTTTATTTCATCACTCTCACCTTTGTCTACTCATTTTAATTTTATATTCAAAAGTTTTGCCGCTGTGAGCAAATATTTCTAAAGTATTATAATGCAATATAAAACACTTCTTGTTTTCAAAAATTATTTGCAAGTTTTCAGAATCACTCCGGACTACATTTGAGAATGTCAGTTTTTGGCGAAACCAGTCTATGTTCGTACACATACTTGAAGCCATATCATTAGGTCCTAGGTATTAAACAACTTCGTATAACATTCTTGTCTTTGAATCACGTATGGATCTAAATCAGAATATCTACCCACAAGACGAAAATACGCAAGAAAATTTTCACTCTTGCTGAAAGTCAAATTCTTCATACTTGAAAGAGCACAGATCCGATATATATATATATATATATATATATATATATATTTATTATGACAAAGGATTTCGGAACGGCTCTCTGTCCAAGAACAAATACCATCCTTTCCGACAAGACAATCATACAATCCGTAAGGACACATATTTTCATGTTTTTTTTTTTCATATCTTCTAAGGAAAAGCTCTCGAAACAACCTCTGTCTACATTGGAGCAGAAATATGTAACTTTGTAGGCAAGCTGTTCAGCGAGCAAATTTCTCGTATTGCTGAGGGTACCTCTAAAAGTGGGACAACTGGGTAGTTCAGGTTTGCACTTTTTGCAGATGTTATGATCATTTTGACATTGGTATATCGGAGGCTTAATTGTGTCCATACAAACGGGACATTCAAGTAAATTCACAATGCTTTGGCCATCTTCCAGGGATAACGAAGCTAGTCTTTCTGTAGCCATTTCTGTAGAACAAAAGTAGCATTTACTAATTAGTATTGTTTTATATTCCAAACATGTAATACA
This sequence comes from Diploptera punctata, assembly GCA_030220185.1. Classification (NCBI taxonomy): domain Eukaryota; kingdom Metazoa; phylum Arthropoda; class Insecta; order Blattodea; family Blaberidae; genus Diploptera; species Diploptera punctata. The sequence continues at coordinate 352,462 of JASPKZ010003837.1, read as the reverse complement.
ATTTTGTTTAGACTTATTTTACTGGTCTATATATATATTTTTTAGATTTAGAGATTTCTTTAAGTTTATGAAATTTTTTATTTGTTGTTCATAAGCAGCTGGATATTATTATTATTATTATTATTATTATTATTATTATTATTATTATTATTATTATTATTATTATTATTATTATTATCATTATTATTATTAATATTATTATTATTATTTTTATTATTATTATTGGTGATTCCATAGTAACTGATGTAACAATTGCAACAAAATAAATTTTTTTTAACCTTCAAGTAATAGGACACTACTTTTTCTTCTCCAAACATTTATAGATATATCGGTTTCAATCTCTTTAACACAAAATATGGATTTTTTTTATTATTGATTTCGTACATCTCAATGATGGATAAATCATATTTGAAGAGAAAAATTATACGCTCAGACCGGGACTTGAACCCGGGACCCTTGGTTCTCTAGACCAAGTGCTCTACCAACTGAACTACTTGAGCAAGTACCGATCTAAACGCAAATCTTTCTCTATATACATTGTAATTCCCATCCACCAAATGCTGTGAAGCCATGCTTCTATCTTGCAAATGGCGGCTCCTTTATTAAGAAGACATATTTGGGAATTATACATTACAGCCAGTACGGCTTTTTCCAAGTTTTTATTATTGATTTCGTACATCTCAATGATGGATAAATCATATTTGAAGAGAAAAATTATACGCTCAGACCGGGACTTGAACCCGGGACCCTTGGTTCTCTAGACCAAGTGCTCTACCAATGAGCTACCTGAGCAAGTACCGATCTAAACGCAAATCTTTCTCTATATACATTGTAATTCCCATCCACCAAATGCTGTGAAGCCATGCTTCTATCTTGCAAATGGCGGCTCCTTTATTAAGAAGACATATTTGGGAATTATACATTACAGCCAGTACGGCTTTTCCAAGTTTTTATTATTGATTTCGTACATCTCAATGATGGGTAAATCATATTTGAAGAGAAAAATTATACGCTCAGACCGGGACTAGAACCCGGGACCCTTGGTTCTCTAGACCAAGTGCTCTACCAACTGAGCTACCTGAGCACGTACCGATCTAAACGCAAATCTTTCTCTATATACATTGTAATTCCCATCCACCAAATGCTGTGAAGCCATGCTTCTATCTTGCAAATGGCGTCTCCTTTATTAAGAAGACATATTTGGGAATTATACATTACAGCCAGTACGGCTTTTTCCAAGTTTTTATTATTGATTTCGTACATCTCAATGATGGATAAATCATATTTCAAGAGAAAAATTATACGCTCAGACCGGGACTTGAACCCGGGACCCTTGGTTCTCTAGACCAAGTGCTCTACCAACTGAGATACCTGAGCAAGTACCGATCTAAACGCAAATCTTTCTCTATATACATTGTAATTCTCATCCACCAAATGCTGTGAAGCCATGCTTCTATCTTGCAAATGGCGGCTCCTTTATTAAGAAGACATATTTGGGAATTATACATTACAGCCAGTACGGCTTTTTCCAAGTTTTTATTATTGATTTCGTACATCTCAATGATGGATAAATCATATTTAAAGAGAAAAATTATACGCTAGACCGGGACTTGAACCCGGGACCCTTGGTTCTCTAGACCAAGTGCTCTACCAACTGAGCTACCTGAGCAAGTACCGATCTAAACGCAAATCTTTCTCTATATACATCTATATACATCATTGAGATGTACGAAATCAATAATAAAAACTTGGAAAAAGCCCTACTGGCTGTAATGTATAATTCCCAAATATGTCTTCTTAATAAAGGAGCCGCCATTTGCAAGATAGAAGCATGGCTTCACAGCATTTGGTTGATGGGAATTACAATGTATATAGAGAAAGATTTGCGTTTAGATCGGTACTTGCTCAGGTAGCTCAGTTGGTAGAGCACTTGGTCTAGAGAACCAAGGGTCCCGGGTTCAAGTCCCGGTCTGAGCGTATAATTTTTCTCTTCAAACAAAATATGGAGTTTCTGTCATTAACAATTGTACTTAAAATGTACGGTTTTAATATTGATAGCTGATGTAACTGTAGAATGGCATCATTTGTTACAAATTAGGAGTAAAATAATAATCTCTTTGAAGTTTTGAGTTATATTTAACAAGAAATGTTATGAATGTAGTATATAGAGCCTCCTGTATAAACAAATACATGTTTTGAGTTTTATGTTCTAATAAAATTAATCACTAATTATACAAAATAAAGATAATTGAAGAATTAAATTTGATCAACAGTCCCTGAGAAAAAAAAAGCAAAGAAAAATCAACTTCAATCACTAAGAAGAAGTTCAACAGACTATTAATAGTTTAAAAATAATAAATCTCAGAACCAGATCCAGTGAAATGATCAAATTTGGAGGGAGAAAAATAACAAAAATACATACTGTTTTGTTAGAAGTGTGGAACTCAGGAAGAAGGAATTATCTGCCCAATTTTTAAAAAGGGTGATCTGTTGGAATGTGGAAATTAGACAGATAATCCTGCTTAATATCTCATACAATTTTTTGTAGCATTATGTACAAAATATTAAACCTCTCTACTGATAACACCTTTAGTGATTATCAATGTGATTTCAGATATGACAAATCCTTCATATCCTTGCACTGAGGTAAATCTTAGAGAAAATATTAGAATGTAATGTTAGCACTTACCACTTATTTATAGACTTCAAATCTACGTATGGTAGTATTACAAGAAGTTTGTTTATTGAAGTTATGCATGAATGTCGAATTCTTGGAAAACTAATCAGGATGACGGAATTAACTATAACCATTTAAGAATAATGTCAAAATTCAAAACAATTTGTCAGAGTATTATGAAAAAATATATAGAGGCTTGAGGCTGGGAGATGACTTGTCTTGTCTGCTGTTCAACATAGCCTTGTAGAAGGTATCAAGGCATGTCCAACTGAATATTAGAGGTATTATTTATAATAAATTAGTGTAGATTTTAGTCAGTGATGCTGGCATTGACACATTGGGCCAAACAGTAAACTTTGTTAGGAAAGATTGTAATGCTCTCTCTCTCTCTTAAGGATCTGAAAATTAGGTCTGGAGAAGACGAAATTGACGAAAATCACCAAAATACCTATAAACACTAAAAATATAGAAATTGGAAACTCTAATTATGAAATCATTGAGGAATGAAAAAAATTGGGATAATTTGTATCTAATAATAATATTATAAAGAAAAGTCCTAGAAATGTAATATTCTTGGTTAACGGGTGTTATTATACTCTCAAAATTACAACTAAAATCACATTTTATGAATTTAAAAATAAAATTGACCCTACATTTATATTAAGGTCTGTCGTTACATGTGGTAGTGAGTTTTGGACACTCTCGAAAAGTAAAGAAGAACAAGTCAGAATTTTTAAAGGAAAATCCTCAGGGGGATATTTGGACCAATGAATAATCATGAATTGTAGTATTCCTTATTCACAGACTCTGACATTGTCAAGTTTAAATTACATCGGGTTGGCCAAATTATCAGGGTGTCAGAGGACAGTCCTATTAAAAATATACACTACTGAAGCCTGACGGAAGTAGAAGAATAGCAGATCCATGTTGAGATGGTTAGATGGAATAGGCTGTATATGTGTATTGACTATATTCATGTGTTTCGTGCAAATGAACTGATATTAAATTTAGAAAAACTCTATTGAGTGTGTAAAGAGAAGTATCAGCACCTGATTTACATCTCGTTAAATGACAAGAATTCCAAAGTTGTGTAATCATAAAATACGCAATGTAATATCTTCATCTCCGTTAACAATGCTTTCTGTCGCTTTCAATACCAATATTATTTTTTGTAGCACAGAAACAAATAGTCCTTTATAGTTAACTGTTGTTCACAATTTTGCATATATCTCTTTTTAAATACTATATATCTATATATAAAATAAGGAGTTACTAGATCATTGAGCACATCCTTCAGCTAATTACTTTCCTTCTTTAATTTAATTTAATTTTAAAATAGCTGTTCCATCCGTAAAGCAATTCCTTGAAAGATTATGCAAGTTCTTTGGGCAATTGTAGATTGAACAAAACGTATAGTCAGCATACTGTATCGAAGACACCTCTGACATCAATGTTAACCAGTACTACACAATTCTTATTTTTCAGGTTCTCTTCCTAATATTCTTTTACTTGCATTATTATATCTACCGTACGTTTTACATCTGGGTATATATTCCTTGACTTATGATGTTCTATGACGTCTTCGACGGTGCTATTGGAGTCCTAACTACAGATCCAGTGAGACTTCTCACTGTGTATCTGTCTAGTGTGCAGTTCATAGTCCCTTCTCTTGTGCTAAGAACGACCCGACTAGGAACTTGGCAGATGAGTCATAAAGGGAGAAAGAATGGAAGAAGAAGGAAGAATGTTTCTCTATTAAATTAGCCAATATATGCATTAAAGTTATCATTTAGGACATGTCATACCATTATTGGTAAATATCTGTGGTTTTATAAACAAAATAATAGAAACTTCATTGCGCAAGTTCATTTCCCTTGCAATATTACCAATTGTGAATTTTCAAATTATCTTGTGATGATCGTCAAGAAATCATAGTTTGGAATACTAATAACATATACATAAGGACTTTATTAAACTAAAAGTAAGATACATACAATGTTATTTACAAATATGGATCGTACGGGCAGTACGCCGTACGTGCTGTTGACAGTCCGTTACAATAAGTTGATGTTTAAAAACAAAAAAAAGAAGAAAACACGATAATATTACAATTAGATATCAATAAAATTACATTATACATTAACTTAGTTATGTAGAATTATTAAGATTTAATGGCATTGCAATTTGATAACATATTTATTTATTCCTGAATAAGTGTTGTTCTTATTTTCCGCGTTTTGTCCAGAAATCTACCCAGGTTTATCCAATTTTCTGGGTTTACCAGTAACTCGTAACATGCCAATATTCCACGATTTGAATTTAGAAATCTTTCCGGTAATAACTGATGTCTCCAATATACTAAATCGTTACATTTTCCTAGTATATGTATCTCGTCTTCAAAGCTCCCGCACATTGGACATATTCGCATATCGTGATCGTTGCTAATTTTAAAAAAATTCCATGCCCCTAGCCTGAACCAAGCAAGCCCTGATCTCTCTTCAAATCCTAGATTGAGTATATAAGATTATTTTCCCCAAACTTGTTTTAGGCCTCTTTGTAAAAATAATGATCGTTTTCCCGCACATTCGGCCAACATATTTTGTTGGTTTATATCTAAGTACCTCCTCCAAATTTCTCTCCACACGTTCTTGCGATTTTCAGTCCCTTTTTTCCATACCCAACCCATCCCAATCTTTTGTAGTTCTCTCTTAACCTCGTCTGCCCAGACTTTCCCATTTCCGTTCCTAATTTGGTGGTTGTAACAAATTGCTCTGAGAAATTGTTTTTTCACCTTGGATTAGCCGTAACCAGTACTTGAGTACTCGAGTTTTGCAATTTATGTCGTCCTGGAATGACCCGAATTCATATAAAATTCCACAGTTAGAAATTACCTTACTAAGTTCTGTAATATATTTTAGAAAATGCGTATATATCTTATTTAGTATTTCCGTTCTTTGAAAACCCCAAATCTCACTACAATAGTACATTACAGGCCTCACCATCGCTCCATACATTTTTTCTAATGTACAAACTGGAATATCAGGCACTCTACCTAGAATACTGAGAATACTATTACGTTGTCCCCTCCCTTTGAATAATGCTATATCAATATGTTTCTTCCAGTTTCCGTTCATTTTCAACGTCGTATTAAAAATGTTTCACGTTTTGAAGTGTTTGTTCTCTGTATTTCCAATCCTCTGCTCTACCATAAACCGTCCCATTTTTGAACGTCATTGTTTTTGTCACCCTAATATTTACAGTCAATCCCCAATTCCTACAATATATTTACAGTAGGTCAAGACCTCTTTGCACTGATTGTCTTGGAACAGATAATTAAATCATCTGCATAGAACAGGACTGGGACTTTAACATTTCTTATCTCCGGAGCCTCGATGTCCCCTTCTAACATTATGGCTGCTATACCATCAACGGATAGATTAAATAGCATTGGTGACATAATGCAGCTTTGTCTCACTCCCCGATTTGCTTCACTGCTCTCTGTGATGTACCCATGGTCTACTTTTATGCAAAATTTAACATATGTATAAATTGACATAAAAACATGTATCATTTTATGTGACAATCCTTTTCATTTAATTTTTCCAACTATGCACTTCGGTCCACAATATCAAATGTCATCTTAAAATCAACGAATGCACAAAATAATTTACCCCTCTTGTTTTTCAGATTATCATCGATTAATGTTCTCAGAACGAATACGTTGTCCACTGTGGAGTACCTTTCTCTAATACCTGCCTGATATTCTGAAATCCTATTGTTCACTTTAACCCATTGTCTCGTCCGTTCGGAAAGTACTTTACAATATATTTTTCCAAACACTGACAAGAGGCAAATTCCCCTATAACTTTCTGGTTTATGAGACCCACCTTTCCCTTTATATAGCGGTTGGATTTACACCTGTCGCCCAGGCTTCCGGATAATTTCCTCCATTAAATAGTTTGTTGAACGTAGTTTCCAAATCTTCTAATAATTTATTTAATGATATCATATTTTTCGAGAATTCTCCTGGTAATCCGTCAATTCCAGGTGCTTTACCGTTTTTTAAACATTTAATGGAAGAAATCACTTAATGTTTCGAGATATCCTGATCTAGTAATGGTATATATAATGCGTCGGGGATCTCTACTCCATTAAGGTACGTACACACTTGCGCGCCGCGCGGCGCGCGCGCCGCGCACATCCGGCACACCACGATCCACTCATTGTCGGTTTTTTCCACGAACACTTTGATGGTTCGCTGTTTAGATTTGGACTGGTACTTGAGAGGTTTGTTGTTTTCGGCGCGCAACTTATTATTATTTGAGTATGGAGTGGTCAGAGGGAAACATATTAAAACTTATTATACTTTTTTTAAAATTATTTTTCACTGAAAGTAATTAATATTATAATTACAAATAAATAAATGTTATCTCAGTCAAAACATATATGTATTGTGTCGACGTTTCAATCTCCTTATGTGAGATCATTTTCAAGACATGTTAATTTATAAACAACTATGTCTTGAAAATTATTTCACATAAGGAGATTGAAACGTCGACACAATAAATTTATGTTTTGATTGAGATAACGTTTATTTCTTTGTAATTATAATGTTAAAACTTATCGATCTTTATAGAAACAAACAATTATTGTGGGATCCTCAACATAAGGATCATTTTAAGAAATCATTGAAAGGAGATGCCTGGAGGGAAATATGAGATAAAATGGATATATCTCCGAATACATGCAGGAAGAAGATAATTACTTTACTTTTTCCTACCGGCGAGAGAAAAGTAAAATATTGTTATATTGTATTGACACATAACTTAGTATTGTTGGTTTAGCGCTACAATAAATGGTGAAGATCGTCAGATCAATTTGCACGTTCATGTCTATCGATATTTTTTACTCTAAGGATTAAAAAAAAATGATTTCACAATATCGTTACAGCGTGCCTGTTTTTTTCAATGTTATATGTTTTTTTTTCGTGTGTACTAAACACGTTCATTTCATAATGTTATAGTAGTAGTTGGACTTTATTAGACAAAAAAGTAAGGTATTTACAATATTATTTACAAATATGGGTCGCACGGGCAGTAAGCCGTACGTGCTGTTGACAGTCCGTTACAATAAAGTAATAATTGGTACTAGTGTAAAGAAAAGAAAACAAAAACAGCAATAACATTACAATTACATAAAGAAAACACAATAAAAATATTACAATTAAATAATAACACAATAGCATTATACACTAAAAACATTATCATTACAATTACATAAAGAAAACACAATAATATTACAACTAAGTAATAACACAATAGCAATAACATTACAATTACATAAAGAAAACACAATAATAATATTACAATTAAATAATAACACAATAGCATTATGCACTAAAAACATTAACATTACCATTACATAAAGAAAACACAATAATATTACAATTAGGTAATAACACAATAGCATTATACACTAAAAAAAACATTAACATTACAATTACATAAAGAAAACACATTAATATTACAATTAAATAATAACACAACAGCATTATACACTAATTAATTTATATATAATTGTTAATAATTAATGGTATTGCATTTTGATAACATATATTTATTCTATGAAGTATCACAAAGCAATAGAATATATAAACACATACCAGTAATAAGCGTATTATGTAAGATGACCAGACGTTCCGATTTTGGCGGGACAGTCCCGATTTTTAACAATTTGTCCCGCGTCCCGCGGCATTTTAAAAAAGTCCCGATTTTTGGGAAAGAATGCACGTCAAGCTAGGGAACGGCGGGAGAACGGAAAGGGAATATACGGTTTTTGGCGCCCATGTAGTTATTTCGCCATGATATGAGTTTTATATTATTTTTGTTAATTTTATAATGTTAAACTTTAATAATAACAAGTCATTGTTGACGACTGCTTATCAAAGTTTACATTGTTGATTCGACCACCATTGTTTGGTAAATAAAGTGTGGACGAAAAAAAAATCGCAATTGAGTGTTAAGACTTTGAAAGTTATTTTATGTGTGAAATATAATTTAACAAATTCTTGTGAAAAAATTCATGACCGTTTAAACAACGACAGCAATCTACCTAAAAAAAATTCACTCAAATGAGAAATATGCCAAAGAATAAAATAATACTGGTACTATACATAATTTTGTAATGTATTACATTTGTAAATTGTACTTATGTTGATATTAGAATTAATATATTATAATACTATATTTGCGTTCTATAAAATTTTTTGTTGCTCCATAGAGCATCTTTACATTTTATAATCTATAGAATCAAATAAGACCAAGATATTTTTTTCCATATTTCATAATATTTTGGCGAAATGTTCATATTTTAGTAAACATTTAATATTCCTTCATATTTTTCAATTTTTTTAAAAATAAAATTACAATAATTGGTTAAAAACATTACAGAAGTGATTGTAGTTTTGAAATTATTTGACAATGTATGGTATACAGGTAAAAATTCCTCAGTATCCCATCCAGAACAAAATAAATAGTTTTAATAAAAGAACATAATTGCATAAGGGGACATGGAATGACCAAGTGTAGGCCTTTGTCTCTGCAAAATGTCTACTGAATGTTTGTGGGTTTCCTATGGATCGCAGGAGGTTCGTTGAAATTAATAATTTCGACGATCACAACACGAACGGCGCGCGCGCCGCGCGTGTTCGTCACGCGCATATGTGTACGTACCTTTATATCTTAACCCCTCACCTCCCAGCACCCTATCAAAGTAGTTTTTCGATTCCCCGGGATATATTCTTGTCGTATTTATGTTCTTTACTTTGAGTTCCCTTATCGCTTTCCACATGTCCGTACTATTCCCACATTCATTTCTTATTTTGCCATTCTAGTTTCGTTTCACTTAATAATTCTTTGTATTTCTTTTTCTCCTGCGCATACATTTTTCTGTTTTCATCTGTGCTTTCTTTTCTAAACTTTAAGAGACTATTTTCGACACATTTCTTCTTCTTTCTACAAACCTTATTGTACCACCCTTTGTCCTTCCGGTTCATTGTGCATTTAACCTTGAATTGTTCCTCAGCTTTTTGAAAAGATTCTGTCAAAGTTTCAATAATTTCATCCCCGCTAAGATCATTTATTTGCAAATCCTTTATTAGTGTCTCCAGACACCCGATAAATTATTCTCTCCGATCCTCAATCGACGTGAAACGTGTAATTGGCCGTAATGTTGTTGCCATCCCATCAGTAACTCTCTCCCTAAAATCTTTTATATTTAAAATAGGTTTGTTTGGGAAATGGTGAGATTCGAGTCTGGAAACTATACAGAAATTACTTAGTAGTGGAATCATGTCTTGTGTTCATTTTTATTAATAAATATCTGTTCTCCATTTTTATCTTCCCCATACTTCCCGTTAAAAATTTCAAGTTCAAATGCATCGCAAAAAGCAAACAATTGACTTCCTTCTGAATTAATTTATTTTATCTTTACTGCTCCTATCCTCACCTCGTGTTTAATTATCATCTGTTTTTAAAGTGATATTTTCTCTCCCAATCCTACAGTTAAAGTCCCCTAAAATTAGTATTCCAGCTTTCGGAAACCTATCTTTTATATCCGCCAACATATCCGACAATTCCACGAAAAAAATTGGATTGGCATACCTAGAAGTTAGTGGTTGGCAGTAAATAGACAGCATACAAATTTCTGCTTTGTAATAAACACATGTTGGCTCTTTTAAATGAGTATTTATCTCTTTAACACATTGGTGACCGACAGCTCTGCGTTGCACCCATCACTGCTGGACCGGACATTTCTGTCAGTAGGGTGGACTTTTAAATTTTAAACCGCGCTAGCACAGTGCGGCTTTTACATCAATATATTTACAATCAATACCAATAATGCATAAGTAAATATTTATTAGTGTTCTCACCAGACTTTCTAGTAGAAATTGAGGGTTTGATAGCGTTGCAAATATTTCCCTTTATGTAAAGGCAAAGTGCAAAAGAGCATACGTAGCGAGTTTCTTTTCTTGTGTTCACTAAAATCGAGGAAAAGTTTTGAGGGTATTTTTTTCTTTCCAATCACAGTTGGTGTTAATTTATTTTTCTTAATGTCTTAGCCACCCTGGTGGGTCGTGAGGTGGTCTCCTAGAAGTGGTTTCTTTTCTCTCTGTCTTTCCTCGTCTTCTCTGTCATCTGTTCCTAATTTCACGACTGCCTAACAAGAGGCTGTTTCAAGCAAAAAACTTCTGTTTGACATTTTGCTGTTAGGATTTTGAAATTTATAGACTCTGAAAGCATTAAGGAGTGTACAATTGTGAAGCCACAGTACAACTTTCTAGCACCATTCCACTATTTTTCTAAGGATGGAGTAATATGATAGGTACTGGCCAGCCCTGTCTACACCCTTCACATACTTGTTATATTGAAGTATTCAATAGGGCATTTTTACAACTTTAATCCTCCCACTCTCGTGTTGCCTGATGCAATGTGCTAACCATTCTTACGTCTCTTTTATCTTTCCATGTTTGTAGCAAAAGGTCCCCCTTACTACAAAAAATACTTTCTCCTGGTTTGAGTATATTTCCTGCTTCCACAAATGATTTTGGAAGCCCTCTGTTAATCTTTATTGCTTCAGAAGCTCTCGTCTTTCTTTCGAGCAAATTTTCAGCTATAGCCACACTATTATAATAATTATCCTGGTGGATATGATGCCACAGATGTAAATTCGGCTCCAGAACGCAAAATAGAGTTTCTTTTAATTTTTCCGCTCTGCAAAATATATTTACAGGTTACATACGTATCCCGTAATCACCTAACCACCCGCACTAAAATTCCATATTTCACCAGCCGTCTGTCATAAAATTGTAAACAATTCTGTAAAGTTGAATGCAGGCTTTCACGGCCGGTAATCATAATGTTGAGTGATTCCGGGTTATGTGGCCGTGGTCCATAGTTGGTGTTGATACCAGACGTTTCGCCCTCAACTGCGGAGGGCATCTTCAGTGGCGAGTGCTTCTAGGCGTGTTTCCTGGTCGGAAGATCTACTTAGAGTGAGCGCTGAGGACGTTATGGACGTTGTATTAGTGGTGGGTGGACGTTATGGACGTTGTATTAGTGGTGGGTACCCACCACTAATACAACGTCCATAACGTCCTCAGCGCTCACTCTAAGTAGATCTTCCGACCCCCACCACTAATACAACGTCCATAACGTCTTCAGCGCTCACTCTAAGTAGATCTTCCGACCAGGAAACACGCCTAGAAGCACTCGCCACTGAAGATGCCCTCCGCAGTTGAGGGCGAAACGTCTGGTATCAACACCAACTATGGACCACGGCCACATAACCCGGAATCACTCAACATTATAATTCTGTAAAGTTGGCAATTTCATAAAAGAGAAAGAGAGGGGTACAAATACAACTAAAATTTATTTCACAATGAGAAGAAACAAAATTGAATGCCTCATTCAAAAGCGAAGAGGCAGGGAAGCCATAGAAAACGTAAAAACGGAATTCTCCGTGGCCGGAGTCTAGCGCTGGCCATTTAAACACGGAGATCTCCGTGGCCCGTCACCAATGTGTTAATATAGGGGTCAAGATATTCCTTATATATAAGGGCAACACTTCCTGGATATTTTCCTCTATTTCCTTTTGTTTGACTACCTTAAAATATCCTTTCATATTATTTATATTTGAGTTTGTACTGGACACAAATTTTGTTATAAAAACTAGAAATGAAGTAAGTAAAAATAAAATTCATACTAATCAAGGAGTTAAACAAGGATGCAGTATCTCTCCAGTTTTGTTTAACCTATACATCAATGATATAATAAAAACAATGGAACGAAGAAACAAATAAAGGCATAAAATTAGATAAAACACACTACTTGAAAATACGCTGGTGACCAGGTAATAATAGCAAATACGGAAGACGAACTTAAAAAAGGAATATTTTTAAATTACATAATATATGTGAACAATGTTATCTCAAAATATCCATATAAAAACTAAGGCAATGGCATTCCAAGGGAAAAACCATATCAGATCCAAAATAGTAGTAGGAAACAAAATCATACAACTGGTGAACCATCTCAATTATCTAGGATGTGACATTTCATTTAATTATGATAATGATATAACTACTAAAATAGCAAAATTCCAGGGAATATATGGTACAATAAAACGATCACTAAATAACAAAACAACAAGAGAGATCCAATTAAAATTTTATAAAACGTTGGCAGTACCAGTACTGCTCTATGGTTCAGAAGCCTGGGTACATAAAAAAACAAGATCTAAGTAGGATAACGGCGGCAGAAATGAAATTTTTGAGATCTGTTAAAGGGTGCACTAAGGAAGCAGAATCAAGAACACAGAAATAAGACAGGAACTTGGAATATTTGCAATAACTGACAAAATAGATACATATAGATAAAAATGGAAGCAACACATAGACAAAATGAATGAAGATAGATATACAAAACAAATAATAAAATACAAACCTGAAGGCACCCGAGATGTGGGCAGACCTAGAAAGAGATGGGCTGAAGTCGGAACGTGTCAACAGACCTAATCCATGAATGCAGATGATGATTATTTACATTTACATATTCATTACCCTTTAACCATGTCTCTGATAAAGCTAATACATCAAAAATCTCAATAAACTTCACACATTTGTCCACTGAAAGTTTTTATTTTAACCCCACAATATTCCAAGTACCGACGGTCAGCAAATCCTATTTTTTTTCCTTGACAGCGCTACGTGAATTAGTCTTACCTGTATTTTTTGCGTCTGTCAAAATATTCTTCTCAGCTGACAAATTCCTTTGCGATCTTCTTACCGGTGTAGTGTCCGGTCGTTGAACTCTTTGGGGTGAGTTAGTCCGTTTGGCCTCAGCTGTTTTGTCTGCGGGAACTTTCGGCGTTGTTTTCCTATTACCTTCTCTCTCTTTAATTCTCTCCCTCCTTCTCTGCTGCAAGCGGACCACCCTCCATAATAGCATTCATTGTAGGTTTTGGGGACCCGGAATCACCGACCTCTCCTAAACCCTTTTCAATTTGATGTGTAGTGGTGCAAAGGACTTTTTGTGGGTCTGCAAGTGGTTCATGTAGGGAGTTTTTAGTTCCAGGCGCAACATTTCTCTGCTGTGGCCAAACTTTCACACTCCCAAAGTTTCATCTTGCCCGACTGTCCCATTCACATAGCAAGCATGGCATTTTTATGAAACCAGCTTGTTGCCCTAATAATATTCCTATAATTTTAAAGTCACCGCAGATTAGCCATCTGTGTTCCTCATACTGGATACTTGTTAATAGCAACCTCATGTCCTCAAATGCCCTCTTCAACTGAACTGAATGGGCAATAGGAATGGACCCATACACATTCCCATTATGCAGTAACACGCCTTTGAGACTTCTCTTCGACGAGTCTATAAAAAGTCTCCACTAAGTAGGATCATGCTCAATGTCATAGAAGTGCATTAACTCATTTATGCTATAGCAGTAACCAAGCAATCATTCTGTGAGAATAAAGGAACTGGTTCTGTTCCTCTGTGTCGTACCATGAGTTATGTTTTCCTGGTTTCAGAAGATGCTTACTTTAAGTCGTGAGCCAAGTAGTTATGTAGATTCCTTTGGCAAATTCAGATCACGAACTAGATAATTAAGGATGATGTACATAATCAGTATCGTCGTCAGTGATTGAATCAAGATCCCTTTCAACATCATCTTTTGCCATCATCACCTGACAGAAGAACAGGCAGTTCTTCTCCATGTGGAACTGGCCTAATGGCTGAAGGGATGTTTGGATATACAATTAGGTTCTTACTTTTTTAATTGCATCCCTGAACATTAAGCAAACAGAAGTAACGATCATTAATGTAGTGTTTAGGCTCTCTCCACACCATATAGGAATCGCAAACGGCATGCACGTTTTCTTCCCTTTTGTCCTCAAACTTAATCTCTCAATTCAATCGCGGCAAACTTTCTTTGGCGCCCACGCCTTATACTAGTGACCAAGATTCATTTAAAATGAGTGTAGTAAGTTTTTTTCCACAAATTCTGTAATATCCATTCTTTCCTTAAACACTGTATAATTTCCACAAATAATAATATAGCAGAAAACTTTAGGATTGTTCACACACTTGCGTGTAAACATTGTCCTACTTGCAGTCACACTAGACAGATAAAATGAGAACAGTCTTCATAATGCATGTGTCTGATGTGGACAACATTTCCAAAGTCACCCAATAACAACGTCAGGAGCAGTTGTGCCAACCTGAAGGAGTAGAGGCCTCAATTGACAAATTTCTCTCCAACAATACTCATTACCTTCTGGCACATATTCTGCTCTCGCCAATAAAAAATTTTAAAACAAATTAGGTCCATTGTGAAAAAAATTGTACGTGATAGAAACAAACTAAGAACAATTCGGAATCAGCATAAAAAATGAACTAATAGACCACATATTAGTTTTCAGTCAACTGACATCATGCAGACTAGTGTTATACTAGAGTACCATATAAGTCTTGTTACTTAACTTGGATTAATTGTAGTTCCACTTGTGTTTAAAATTGAGGTATAATAAGTATGTACGAGTGACTTCGACGGTAAAATAAAAAAAAAGGCCGATTCGTCAGCGTTAAAAATGTCTCTGAGGCGCGTATCCTCAAATTAAAAAATGCAGTTTCGGTTTCCACTCGCTAACTATACTTGTATACTTTCGTCCACAACCTTTGAATCACCGCAAATTTCATTCCACACTACGTTGTGTCGTCTTTTAAAACTCTCCAGCCAACCTGATGACGCCTTCAAATTATTATTCCATAGGGATTTAACAACAGCTAACCTTTGACTTTGGAGCATCGGTCCGGAAATTTGGGGATTTTTTGATCATGCACTTGTAAAATATTTCCACACTACTTTGTTGATTTCTTCATTTTCCTTTTTTCCTTTTTTTTTCGCCTCTTCATTTGATCATTTCCTTGCATGCATTAATTAATTATTTTCATCGTGCTTTAAAATCTCATAAACATGGGTTCTTTCCACATTTAAATTTAGTCGTTATTTCGCGTACTGAGAGTTTATTCTTCTTTATATTCAATCACTTTCACTTTTTCGTTTAATGACAATGATACATACGATTTAGTCTTCTTTATTCCGTAAATTTAGAACGCTACCTGTCAAAGATACGTACACAATAGGTCTCAGATCTTAAGCTAATTTAAGGTTTTACAGTGCACCGTTTATTTGTAAGACATACTGTTGTAACTTATATAATGATTATATTAATTATGAACGATTTCAACAATCGATTCCTACTTGAAGGGCAATTAAATGAAGTTGCATGGACAATTGCCCCTGCTATCATTTATAAATCGATTAATATTTAAATCTCCATGCATATAATCGTCTATATAAAGAGATAAACAAACGAACCTGTATTTCGCACAACGGGTGTGCAGTGAGGCCGAAAGAACATTCCAGATGCAGGTAGAAACTCTACTTCACCCGACGGCAGGAATCATCCCTTATTGTTATTTCGCCTAAGGGGAATTCAATGAAGTGGACACTAATTTATTTCTCTCGCAGTCCTTATGAACATTTTTTTCAGGAATTGTGTAGAAATATCCTTCTGTTTTCGCGTTGGACAGATTCTGTTCTATACAAAATGAATACACGTAAAAATTACTATTATTTCGCCGAGATCAATAATTTCTTCACATTGGACAAATTTCCGCATTATTCACGTTCCGGATTAAAAATTTGTTACTGTATATGTAATTGAAGTCAGAAAATACAAACTCAGAAACTTACTTGCCACACACATATAACACAGATAAATGCAGATAGACTTGCAATATATGTAATCTTATACCTTTCAGAAGATCGGCGGAGAGATGTTGAACGACCCAGAATATTGGAAGATGGGAATAGCGGAACAGGCCATGAGGCATGTCATGAAGAAGAAGAATCAATATTAGAAAAGAACAACAAACAATTGTTGGATGCAAATTGATTGCTTGGTTCACTGGAATAACTATGTAAGACAGCGTAGATTGGGTTATTTTCGGAAATACATAATGATAAATTGCAAATTGTAGTCAACCTCTTCATTTTCGCAATAATTAATTGAAATTAATTATTTCAACATACTGAAGGATATAATTGTTAGTGAACGGATTTATACCAAAAAATTAATAACTACGTTGAAGAAGAAAACAGATTCTTTAGCATTTTTATCATGTCATTTTGAGGACGCTGACAGTAGCTATTGTTTTTAAGAGAAGTTGATATGTCAAATTATTTTCAAAATAAATTTTCGATTCAACTCCTCGATAATTAACCCGTCAGCGTGGAGTGACGTGACATGTACGCAAGTGGAATTCTTCACCAAATGCGGAACGACGTGACGTGTACGCTAGCTACACGCACTGTTTAAACTGTAATTGTGACTTTTGTGTTTACATTAACTATTTACCGTTTATACAAATTTTATGTAGAGAATTCAAAGTTTATATTAGTGCATATATTAACTAATTACGGCTCTCAGTAACAAGTTAAAATAATTTTATATTTGCATTTATTCTTGCGGCCTCTGACATTTTTCTTAAATTTATAACTTGATAAAGATTTCTTATAAAACTAAATTCGCCTTTTTTTGTAGATTAGCTTGTCTATCAAATTGAATCTATTTTCAAATCCCTTCATTTTTAATAATAATCGCAAAATTCAGTATATACTAAGGCCCAACAAAGTTATTTCCGATTTACGCTATAGTACAGGACCACAACAGTAAATTTCATATATATATATATATATATATATTTCATATGACGATATCCTTACATTATGGAAAGGTAGTTAGTCTACAATTCAGTCAGTATCTAAAAGGTAAAGTGGTCAACTACAGACCTTAGAAGGTTCTTGGGATATTAGGAGGTTAAATCTCCCACTTTTTCTAGACTATCGGTACTTGATGTAAGCCGAGTAGTTATCTCTGTCTGACGGCCCATAACAAGCATCTGGTACTCATTT
Organism: Diploptera punctata; assembly: GCA_030220185.1. Taxonomy (NCBI): domain Eukaryota; kingdom Metazoa; phylum Arthropoda; class Insecta; order Blattodea; family Blaberidae; genus Diploptera; species Diploptera punctata. The sequence continues at coordinate 334,746 of JASPKZ010003837.1, read as the reverse complement.
AAGTTAGAGGCTGAGTCAACCCCGGGGACACAGTGCCGCCTGAATGTTTGGTTCAGTTTAAAAATCCTGATCCACCGGGACTCAAACCCTCGAACTTCCGGCTTGTAGCATGTTGATCTTTTAAGTCCACACCTCCGGCGAAACTATTATAGTCATATTTCATCAATTGGTTTCAGTTTGGAAACCAAAAGAAAGACATTGGAATTTAGGGTTGATGAAGGTCTTTTAGCACAACAGGTCTGATGTGTAGAAAGACAATTTTTTGAAGGCACACGACCTAAAATAATGTTTATTAATTAAATTAAAATAAAACGTAGTTTTATTTTCATTTAATTAATAGATATGGATTTTCATCAAGTAAACACCAACTCAATTGATTATTAAAATAATGTTTCCAAAGTGTTAGAAAGACACATTTGGAGAAGGCTGCCCCCCCCCTACAAGAAAGAAGGTCAGAGCACAGAAGCAACGTGTTTGTAATAAACATGAAGAAAGTAAACACAAGGGAAAAAAATACACTTATTGTTGCCCGAGTGTCAAACAGCTGGTTTACATTTTGAAGATTTATCACACCTACTTTTGAAGTTCATTCTTTTTTTTTAAGACCCTTCTCTTTGTGTAAATATTTCGTTTTGTTGTTAGGTAAAGCCGGTTCTCTGAATTCTTCAAAGAATCCCTAGTGCAATTCACTGTGTCACTTATGTGAGAAATTTACAAAAAGGACCTATTTCAACTGTGGCACAACAACCATAAATAAGTCTGCAAAAATGCAGAGATGTTACGTGAGAACCGTAACAAATTTAATTAATTAAATATTATATTAAGGGTTCACCATAAACGAATTGCAAAAACATTTAAATTACTCAGGATATATCAATTTAAATGCGTTATTGGAATACTGGCACTGAACAGCTGAGTTTAAATACCGGTGAACTTCCTCCCGCATCAGAGTATTCCCAGCAATTTAACTCCATCCGCTCTGAAGGGTTAAACAGAAATTTGTAATATTTAATTCGACTGAAATTTTGGTTTGATTAAAAATATATATGTAGACGTATGCAGTATATATAAAATGTTTCGTGATGAGTTCCGCACTAGATAATATGCAGATTAAATCCTATTGTTGTGACAATACAAATATATCAACTTTATAAGTTACAGTATACATGACTTATCGATTCATTAAGTCAATTATAACTAACTGACTAATTCACTGGTACTATCGAACCCTTACGTTCATGGACGCGCGGATATAAGTCTCCATACACGCCTATCCCGAGCCAATGTTTTCCAATCATCACCTGTATAATCTACTTCCCTCAAATCACAGTTATTGTTATTCTCCCACCCCGTTCTTGGTCTACCAACTGGGCGTTTTCCCTCTGGTTTTCCTAAAAGAAGCTTCCATGCGCGTCTTTCATTCCCCATTCGTGCCACATATCCTGACCATCGCATTCTACGAGACTTAACTTTTCTCATTATATCTGGCGTCCTATAGAGACAATGTAATTCACTGTTAGTAGTCTTCTCCATTCACCTGTCTGTTAATCTCTCTTTGGTCCAGAATGTTCCCAAGAACTTTATTCTCAAATACTCGTTATTTCTTTTCCTCCCTTAAAGTAAGAGTCTATGTTTCGCATCCATATAATATAACTGGTAAAATAATAGTTTTATAAATTTTCAGTTTAACGTTTTTTGAAATGAGTTGGGAAGTCAAGATTATCTGTGATGCAAAACAGCACGCATTTCCACAATTATGTATATGTTTAATTTCCTTGTGCATCTCATTCCTGTTTGTGATTACTGTTCCTAGGTATTTGAATTCAGCCACTACCTGAAAATTTCCCGCATTGTCATTAGCTGTCCATTTCCATTATATATAATGTATTTCTATGTGTGACTATATAATTGGTATTATTGATATTTACTTCCAGTCCCAATTTCTTAGCGTTACTCAGTAGTGTGTACGTGTTGTCCTTTAGTATCTCCTGGCTACCACCCACTAGTACTAAATGATTAGCACAAATTAACAGCTTATTAATACCACTGAATTGTAGAAATTCTTCTCCTCTAAAGATTTGATTATATGCTCCAGTACAAAATTAAATAGTAGAGGAAATAGTGCATATCTTTGCTTCAACCCATTCTGGATTTCCAAAAACTGTTAGCTACACACACCATACTCTTTATGCCATTTAGACACATTCGTATAAGTCTGACTAACTTTGTAGGAATTCCAAACTCTAGCAGGATACTATATACACCCTAACTTCTCCCTCTTAATTGAATCGTATGCGTTTTTGAAGTCAACGTATATTCTCATTTATTTTCTAAAATCTGTCTTAAGATAAGAGTGTAATGTGTTGTAGACCTGATTCTTCTAAATCCACATTGATGGTGTCATAGAATGTCATCAATATATGGAGTAAGCCTGCTTACTAATATATTTGTTAGAATTTTGTACGAAGTTGAAAGTAATGAGATGCCCCTGTAGTTGTTGCCATCAGTTATATCTCCTTACTTATAGATTGGTATGATAATAGATTATTTCCATCCATCTGGAAGGGCTTCTTTAACCCAAATCATATTAAGCCACTGGAGTATCTTGTCCATAAATTTTTCTCCCCCTGATTTTATCAGTTCTTCTGGGATCTCATCTGATCTTGATGCTTTACACAGCTTCAATTTTTCTATCGCCATTTCAACCTCTTATGTACTTGGTTCTGCAATTAGCATTTATGCTGTATGTAAATTATCCTCTTCAATTTCGTGTTCTGTATGTACATTAGTAGTTGATTAAAGTAAATTTTCCATCTATTTAATATACTCCTGGTATCTGCAATCATATCCTCATTTTCAGAACATTAAGTCAATTATGGTGATAACAATTATAATAATTTTATGCGCAAATAAGTCATCACATTAAGAATATCATATCTTAAATTAATTCAAGCACGCTCGCGAACATAAAATGAACGCACACCGGCATATATATATATATATATATATATATACATACTATGTTGTTACTAAAAAAAAGTAAATAGGGAAGTCACCATTTTCTACAAACTATTTCTTTAAAATAAATGTATTTTATGTTGATTAGTAGTAATATTGTTTCGTTAAAATATTTTATAAATAAATGAAACATTTTGATAAAACATTTTCTTAGTCTAATATTCGTGATCACATCAAATTAAATAGTAAAGAATATTGTAAGGTGTTAAATATTTGAATAATTAATCATGTAATTGTACTAAACTATATTTCTTTTTCCTAGGACTGGACATTATATTTAATATGCAGTAAACCTTGTTTAATCCGGTACGTGAATAACGCGGAAATCTGTCCAATGTGAAGAAATGTATTGGTCCCGGCAAAATAATAGTAATTTTACATTTTGTATACAAACGGAATCTGTCCAACGCGGAAACGGAAAGATATTTCTACAAAATTAATGAAAAAAATATAAAGCGGAACGATAGAGAGAGAAATAAATTAGTTTTCACTTCAATGAATTCCCGTTAGGCGAATTAAAAATAAGTGATGATTTCTGCCGCCGGGTGAAGTAGAGTTTCTACCTGTATCTGGAATTTTCTTTCGGCCTCACTGCACACCCGTTTTTCGAAATACTGGTTCGTTTAACAAATATTTGGCGTGTAACATTTGCCTTACAAATAAATAGTGCACTGTAAAATCTTAAATTGAATTAACAGATGCTAAAAGGGCCTCGGTCAAGAAAAATAGAAAATTCAGTTAAGCACAATATCGTAATCTGGAACACTGATTTCAATGTATTATGCTACAAAGACCCCAGTTAGATGCACCATTGTAGTAGAAACAGGGTATGGAGTTTGAATGTTTACACGCAATAAGGACTTCAGTCAGTGACAGAGGCTCTTTTAGCATGTCGGGTCATGAAGTGCCTCATGTTGGTACTCCTGTTAGCGGTAAACAGCTGTAAATTCATTTGAGCGGGAAGCAGTTAAATGATGCTGCAAAGAGATGCGCTGCTGCCAAAATAGTATATAAGAGAAAGTACAAAAAAAATACACGAAGCTCATAAAAGATGCTACACAAAAGATGAGCCTCGTGTACACTCAATCTCCTCGATTACCTTAGATTCCTGTTCAGAAAACGTTTTATCTGAGGCAGTTGACAACTCGTGTTTTTTGTGTTCATGGCATTAACAGTAATACAGTAGTAATACATCTTTACCATGAAGGGGTTGGAAAGAAAGGGCCCAATGAAGTATGCTTCTTCATATATGACTTTGTTCAAAATATTGCTCCACAGTTACTAAATTGCACTTCTATTCAGATAACTGTAGAGGACGAAATAAAACACATGTTGTAGCTATAATACTAATACTAGTAGATTTCCAAAAATTGAACACTATTTCTCTCTAAGAGGTCTTTCAATCCTCCCTTGCGATAGGGATTTCAGTGTAATAAAAAGATAAATTGAAAACATAATAGATTCTACTCTGTACATGAACTTACAGAACTAATCTTGATGCCTAGTAAAAGTGGAAAGTTCACTGTGAAGGAAATTAACACTAGAGATATATTAAATTTTAAAACTTGGAGGAAAAATAATTACACGAAGAACTCAATTTCTGATGGAACAGTCAATAGAATTGCCTCATGAGACAAGATAGTTCAGTTTCTAATCAGTAATTTTCAATATTTTACCTACAATAAAGATTATCCAGGATATATCTTGGCTCCGCATGGAATTGATTCCACGGTGTTCCATATATTTCATCTTCGTCTCCCTGGAGTTTTACAGTACAACACGCTTATTCAGCAGGTAAAGTGACATTGAAAGAGGAAAAACTACGTGATATTCAGAGACAAGTTCAATATACTATACCTGAAGAAACATCAAAGGTTATAAAAATAAATTAAAATTGTTCTGTTGTGGAAAAGAAATGACTGGCAGTGTACTCAATGTATGCATTTATTTATGTTTGTTCATAAATATGAAGCATTTTAGTAAATAGGCTACTACAATTAATAAATAGCAATACTATATGAAAAAGTGACCAAATTGATACATTTATTACCAAAAATGTTTAAAGCGTGCTAAAAGGGCTTCAGTCAAATGATTTTAAATATTTATAACCAGCCGAAAATTATTTTCTACATATTTTCGTACATACACGTGAATTTGTTTAATTTGGCACAGTTAAAATATATATTTGTTTAAATCAACTGGATTAATATGTCAGGCGTAAGAAGTTTTCCTTAGTTTTCTCAAAATTGGGTCTGGCTGACTAAAGCCCTTTTAGCATGTGCCGATTCAATTAGTTCAAGATCTGAGAGCAATTGTTTACGTATCTTTCACAGGTAGAGTTCTGAATTTACGGATTAAAGATGGCTAAATCGGATTTATCATGATCATTAAACGAACAAGTGAAGGTGATTGAAGATAAAGAAAAACAAACTCATAGTACGCGAAATAATAATGACTAAATTTAATTGTGGAAAATTCCAAGTTTATGATATTTTAAAACACAAAAAAAAAAACATGAAAATATGGACGCAAGGAAATGGTCAAATGAAGAGGGAAAACAATTAAAAGCCGAAACAAACGAGGCGTGGGAGCGTTTTACAAGTCCACGATAAAAATATCTCCAAATTTCCGGACCGATACCCCCATGTCAAGCTCTAGCTGTTGCTATATCCCTCTGGAATAACGATATCAAGGCATCTTCTGCTTGGTTATGGACAGTTTTAGAAGACACAATGTAGAGTGGAATTATATTTGCGAGGAATCATAGGATGTGGACGAAAGTATAGTTAGTGAGTGGAAACCGAAACTGCGCACTTTAATTTCAGGATACGCGTCTTAGAGACATTTTAACGCTGACGAAACGGGACTGTTTTTTCGCGCGTTACCGTCGAAGTCGCTCGTATATACTGTACTTCACTTTCCAACGGCAGTGGAACTAAAATCAATCCAAGATACATAAAAATACATATACGGTGCTCTATAATCTGAGATTGATTAATTTTTGTTTTGTTTTTTATAATGTGGAATGTTGTCTAATGTGGAAAAAATTTGGTCCCGTGCGATCCCGATTTGAACATGTTACCGTATTACCGTACGTACAGTTAATTAAATTACATAAATATTCTTTCTTTCTAGGTGTCTGGTATGTGTTTGTCTAATACTGAGCATTGCTGATATGACACAAAATAAACAGTTAATAAATTACCGTTTTCCTTAAATATGATATTTGTAATCAATGTAAAGTTTAGATGATTAAAATTAAGATTTATAAGCTGAAAGTGTACCTGAGAAGAAATTGCTTGTTATGCGCTGGCAGGAAATACTGACGATAGTTCACATATTCGACCTTCATGTATGACGTTACATACTTATCAGCTTCACACCTGCATGCAGTTGAGTATACTATGTTTATGCTTTTCTTCTTATAACAGCTTTGCGAACTTAGTTATACATACTTACTTAATATCTTAGTCACTTAAAAGGGAATGAAAATCTTCATTAAAGACAAGTGGTAGGTCAATAGGCATTTTAATTTTAAATAAATACATTTTAATCTATTTTCTCTCAAATAATTCTATTTTGGTAATGTGCCAAATTAAAATATTCGTACGAGCATCTTAACACAAGATTTTAGTATAAATCATTTAATTTAATTTCTGTCGTTTTCAAATGTTAAGAATTCTCTAAAGTTCTCAACACCGGGGAATTGTTGATGTAGTGGAATAAAATATCGGGCGCGAACAACCTGCTTGTGGTTCCAATATACTCCAACTGGACAATAGGGACCAAGGAAGACCATAACATTGGTGGAAAGATAAAGGCCATCTTCGTTAGATTTACCGTCACAGGTAACCTAAAACGGATTTATTCGTGATGATCAACTAATTTTTCAATTACTGTATTAAAAATATTAAATAAAATAAATGATTCTTATAGTTAAATGTTGGGATTGGCGCGAAAGGCCTAGCAAGTCTTTGGTCTACCAGCCATCTGCCGGCCTCACAATCATAGGGTCCTATGTGTTAATCATAGAAGTGTGAACGATCATCTAGCCAGTATAGGTATGACATGTGTTCAGAAAGTCGTGTACCCCAGGCGTTATAGACAATTTTCTTAACTGGAGACGCTACATTTGTAACTCCTCAAATTCCTCATTACCATGGATAATTTACATTTTAATAATAAGTATTATTATTGATGATAGGAGCACAATGAATTATTTATTAATTGGAAATTATTCATGGGATTTCGGCATATTAAGCATATGTCAGGAATCAAGAACAGGTATTCTGATTTTTAAAAAAATCAAACATATCGATCTACCAGCCAATGCGGTAAATCAAGTCGATTTTAGTGTTTAGTGTTACACAAACCTCTGAAATAATGTCGGTGTTTATTATTATTAGCCTAATTATTTTTTGTCCACCATTTCAGTCTTGGAATACCGTTATTGTCTCGCATGGGCTAGCTCAATATTGGCAACAAATAAAATTAATACGACATAATACCTGGGAATATGGATGAGGCAAAATCACTCAAAGCAATAGACAATAAATAATAACACAAATACGATAAAGAATCGTCTATAACCTCTTCGCATTGACATATAATATCAGTTAAACAAATTAAATAAACATAGTTATACGATATTAGATACAGTAAAATAGAAATATTTCAATTCCTGAAAGAGAAAACACACGAAAGAAAAAATAGTGACAGGCAATATTAAAGAATCTTGAGATTTTTCAATCAGAACACGAGTTCGAAAACATTGCAATTTTAGTGTCTAACAAAGGCAATAAATAAATATCTTTAGTTTACTGGCAATGTAATGACCTTTACAATAGGGTGATCAAGCGTTTTATTTGGATACACTTTAATGTTACCAACACATTGTCCAGCATTGTTTTCTCCCATTTTCCCCTGCTACAATTTCATTTCACCATTTCTCCATACTCATCTCGAACATTTCGTTTTATTTCGTTCATCTGCCTCTGTGATGGTGCGTCAGACGTGGTTTGCCGGCACCCTTGTCAATCACATCCCTCGACCCGATTCTGATTAGGACACGAGTTCAGGACATTATAAAAAATACTTTAATTATGAATATGGACAAGGCAAAATCACTCAAAGCAGGAGACAATAAATAAGACGATAAAGAATCGTCTACGCATATTCCTTTTTATATTCGCTTCTTTTCTTTCTTTGTAGGTGATGGTCTTCCTGCTTCCTAGTCGTTTACAAAGCAATCATTCTTTATTTCTTTTCATTAAATTATTGTTATTATTATTATTAATATTATTGTAGTTCAATTACATTTTACAAAAATTTATTATTATCTTCTTAATAAAAGTATACTATAAATTGTTTTTAACATAAAAACTAAGGCAAAGGAAAATGTTGAACGTAATAAAATTAATTTCAGCTGTAAACATGGTACAAGGTTATGTTTTTATTGGAGATAATGGGAGTTGAATCACTTAGTCCATTGAATCTACTCAGATTCTGTAGTATCGTGTAATAAGTGAGTTTGCTAGACCTTGTGAGTAACATTTAGACAATTTGCTATTACTGAGAAAGATAATGGAGTGTTGCTATCATCGCTTGATGTTATTCTTTGTTATATCATCCCGAGAGTTCCTGACTTCTACGTGCTTGTAATTGGAACACATTTGCAATAATAATTGATAATTTATAATATTGATGAAACAATTAAATTAAGAATGTTAAATAACGACAAACTCACATATTGATTTTCTTAAGAATTTTTTCATGATCATGAACAAATCCGTTTTAGGCCATGTGACCTGTGACGGTAAACCTAACGAAGATGGTGTTAATCTTTCCACCGATGTTTTGGTCTTCCTTGGTCCCTATGTCCAGTTTGAGTATAATGGAACGCCAATTTTGGAAGTCTATTTCTTTCCATTCTTCTCAGATGATTATTATATTCTTATTGGCACCTTCATCTAAACTTGGTTCCCAGTCTTTGCTAACAGTGAAAAGAAGCGCATTTGGCTTACTCTAAGTTTATAAGCATTTAATTTATTTCAAATCCAAATTCACTTCCGTAATTTAGAGCAGCTTTTGATGTAATCTTAGTTTTATATCTGTCGTCATCTGTTTACCAAAAATGTCTTCTTATTACCCCACTCATTTTATTATATTTATGTAATTTTCAATCAATTTCACTCTTATGTTCTGCAATACACTTCCTAAGTGTTAGATATCTGACACATGTTCTATAATTTTTCACTCAATTTTTAAAATTATATATATATATATATATATATATATATATATATATATATATATATATATTATAATTATACTCAGAGATCCGGGTTCGATTCCCGTCCAGGCATTTATTTTTCTTATCATACCATATATATATATATATATATAACATGATAAGAAAAAACTCCGCCATGGCCGGTCCCAAGCCCGGATGAGAAAGGAGGAGGGGGAGGAGTAACAACCTCGTTAAAAAACCAGGGTTCAGTGGGCTCCGACTGATAGTACTCTGTAAGGGCCCCTAGCCAGGGTTACGGTGAAGACCTCAACGGCAGAGTCGGCGCAGAAGGAGTCCTTCATCACGGCGGATCTGGCGGAAGAGGCAACCCTATCTCTAAGGGAAATAGAGAAACGCTGCCTTGCGGTGAAGAGGGATCTTCAAAGGCTATGGGAGGAAAACCCAGACAGAAATTTTCCTGGTCCTCCAGGTTGGGGGTTTATGCTGTGGGCCAGCTCCCCACACATTAGAAAAAAAAACAAAATGCTAAAAGACCAAATCAATCAAAGCCGGACAGAAAAAAGTATGAAAGACAAAAGCAACGAAAACGGACATTGAATATAGGCACGTGGAATGTACGAGGAATTAGAAACAAAATTAATGAAGTAGCAGGAGAATTATTCCAGAACAATATAGATATTGCAGCAGTGACGGAAACAAAAAAGAAAGGATCGGGAAATTCATATTTAGGAAACTACATACATTTTTGGTCAGGTGTAAATAAATCAAAAAGAGCTAAAGCAGGAGTATCAATGTTTGTAAAAAAGAAATACAGTAAAAACATAACAGAATATGAACATATTAATGAAAGATGCCTAAAGATTAAAATGAAGCTTATGGGAAGAACAATGGTGTTCTTAGCAGTCTACGCACCAACAGATGATGCTGCACAGAGTCAGAAAGAAAAGTACTATTCAGTATTAGTGGAACAAATAGAGAAAATACGAAGTAATGAAGAATTAATACTAATGGGAGATTTAAATGGGAAAGTGGGTAGAAGAAACAATGATGAAGCAGTAGGAAAATATGGGGAACAAGAAGTCAACGATAATGGAAATAGAATCATAGAGATGTGCAAACAACATAAATTAAAGATAGTAAACACATTTTTCGACCATAAGGATATTCATAAATTTACTTGGGAACGACCTAGTCTCAATCAGAAATCAATAATAGGACTAACATAATCATATGTGTTAAAGCAAAATAATTACCTTATGTATTAAGGACTCAAGGGTTAAAAGAGGAGCAAATTGTGGTTCTGACCACTATCTACTCACAGCACAGATCATCCCCAAATTCCCTACAGGGAAAAAAGTGCATGATGAAGCAAGGGAATCAACAATGCAACCGAAGCAGGAAGAAAAATTTAAACTGTATTTATTTAATCAGGATAGTATCAAAAACTTATATAAAGAAAGACTGAGGATTAAAATTGAGAATTTGGATTACAAGGAAGACATAGAAGAAGAATATAATCAATTAAAGGAAATAATACATTCGGCAGCAAAAGAAGCATTAGGCACAATAAATAAAAAACAAAATACCCAAGATTGGTGGAATGATGATATTGAAGAATTAACCAAAAAGAAGAAAAAATGCTACTTAGAATGGTTGGCAAATAAAACAACAGAAATTGGATAGAATACAAGAGAACAAACGCCAAAGTTAAAAGGAAAGTGATAGAAGAAAAAAACAAATTATGGAAAAGCAAATGCCAAGAAATAGAAAGTTATATAGGAGGATCACAATCATCAGAAGTATGGAGATTTCTAAAAACACTGAAAACCAACCAAGGACCCAGCAAGATAAATTTGTTAGCAAAATCAGACGCAGAAAAACATTACAAAGCTTTACTGTCAGAAACTAGAAATGAGTTTATGGAAACAACAGAAGATCCATCCATAGAAATGAACGCCCTGGAATTTGATACAATAGATATAGAATTAGAAATTCAAACCTAAAGAATAAAAAGGCACCAGGGCCGGGAAACATACCAATGAGTTAATTAAATATGGCCCAAAAAATTTAATAGGTAGATTGAGGGACTTGTATAATAAGTGCATTGCAATACAGAAGATTCCTGATGAATGGAAAATAAGCTACATAGTACCAATATACAAGAAGGGCGATAGAAGAGACGCAAAAAACTACAGAGGACTAAGTATAAATAACACATTATATAGAATATTTACGAAGTTATTAAAAACAAAGTTACAAAAAGATGTTAAAGACAAATTAGGAGAAGATCAAAATGGATTCAGACCAGGAAGGTCATGTGTTGACAATATTTTTGCAATACAACAGTTAATTGAAAAACGGACTGCAGTTGGAGAAGAAACCCATTTGACAATGATAGATTTAGAGAAAGCTTATGACTCAATTCCGAGGAACAAATTATGGGAAGTATTGGAGAAATACAATATTGACAGAAACCTAATAGAAATTATTAAACAAACCTATAAAGATAACTCCGCTTATGTTAAAATGGGAAATATAATGTCTAATCCTATAAACACCTCAAAGGGATTGAAACAAGGGTGCAGTCTATCACCAATTTTATTTAATATTTATGTAGAATTTATATTAACGAAATGGAAACAAAGCTGCAAAGGTATGGGGATCCCAATAGGCAATAGATTTTTGCTGACATTACAATTTGCCGATGATCAACTGGTTTTAGCGCAAGACAATTTTGATATGGAATTCATGATAAAAGGTTGAAAAGCACATATGAATCATGGGGTCTCACAGTAAATTTACAAAAAACAGAATATCTGGCAATAAATAGCAATGAAAGAGAAAACTTAGTATTGGAAGATGGAATCCAAATAAAGCAAGTGAAACAAACTAAATATTTGGGAATGATTATGGATAACATCGAAGGTATAGGCAAAGAGAACATAAAACATAGAATTGAATTGAGTAGCAAAATAATATCATCATTAAATTCCATATGGTGGGATAAGCATATTTGGAAAGACACAAAAAAATATATTGGTAAAACATTGGTGGAATCTGTTGCAATGTACGGAAGTGAGGTATGGACAATCAATAAGTACTACAAGAATAGACTAATAGCTCTATAAATGGATTATTTACGAAGAAGTGCCAGAAAGTCTAAATTAGAACGTGTCACAAATAAGGAAATTAGAAACAAAATGGAAGCAGAAGAAAGCGTAATTGAAAGAATTGAGGAAAAGGAATTAAAGTGGTTAGGACATGTTTTAAGAATGGAAGATGAGCGATGGCCGAAGCAACTATATGAATGGCATCCTAACAGAAAGAAGAAAAGAGGAAGACCAAGGTTAACATGGAAGGAAAACATGAAGACAGTAATGCAAGCTAGAGGGCTAAGCATCGAAGATGCCCAAGACCGTAGGCTTTGGAGGTTTGGCACGGGAAGACGGCAGCAGCTGTAAAAACCCAAAGATAGATAGAGATGATAAGAAAAATAAATTCTTGGACTGGATTTGAACCCGGACCTCTGAATTGATACTCCAGTGCGCTACCAATTACGCCACCAAACATATCTAGTACAAACATTTATTTTTCTTTATACATATTCTCTATTACGAGAGGTAGCGAGAAGTAGATTTCCACTGTCATCTTGTAGCGCCTATAACAAGTAAGCAAATTAAAGATATATATATATATATATATATATATATATATATATATATATATATATATTTCCTTACTTTATAGCAGTGACGCTTCTATATTTCGATGTTATAATTAAATGTTTGAAATTGAGCAATGCAAGCTAAATATGACTTGATAAGGAAAATAAGTGCTGGATTGGAACTCCAGTGTGCTACCAATTACGCTACCAAGCAAGTCTAGTACAAACATTTATTTTTATTTTGTATATATACATTTTTTTTCTCTATTATTACTAGAAGTAGCGGGAACTCGGTGTCGACTGCCCTCTAGTAGCTACTCTAACAAGTAAGCAAATTAAAGACAATATTTTTACTTTATAGCAGTAACGCTTCTCTATTTTGATGTTATAATTACATTTCTTTTTTACTTTGGGCAAAGCAAGCTTAATACGACAACAAAAATAAATGCTTGGAATATTATCAGGTCCAAGTATTTATTTTTCATAACACGTCATATTAAGCTTGCATTGCTCAATGTAAAAAAAATTATAACATGAAAATAGAGAAGCATTACTGTTATAAAGTAAAAATCTTCTCTTTCATTTGCTTATTTGTTATAATAGCTACTAGAGGGCAGTGGAGACCAAGTTCATGCTACTTCTCGTAATAATATAGAATATATGTATATGTATGTATGTATGTATATATATATATATATATATATATATATGTGTGTGTGTGTATATGTGTGTGTGTGTGTAAGAAAAATACATATTTGTACTAGGTTTACTTGGTAGCGTAATTGGTAGCGCACGGAGTATCAATGCAGAGGTTCGAGTTCAAATCCCGTCGAAGCATTTATTTTTCTTATCATATCATAAGAAGCTTGCGTAATACTCAATGTCAACAATTTAATCATAACTGCCAAATAAAAGAAGCGTCACTGCTATAAAGTAAAAATGTTCTCTTTAGTTTACTTACTTGTTATAGTAGCTACTAGATGGCAGTGTAGACCGAGTTCACGCTTCCTCTCATAAAGAAAAATAATTGTGTGTTTTAATCATAACTTTCAAATAAAGAAGCGTCACTGCTATAAAATAAAAATGTTATCTTTAATTTACTTACTTGTTATAGTAGCTACTAGATGACAGTGAAGAACGAGTTCACGCTTCCTCTCATAAAGAAAAATAAATGTGTGTACCGGTACTACATTTGCTTGGTAGCGTAATATGTAGCGTACTGGAGTTTCAATACAGAGTCCCGGGTTCAAATCCCATCCAATCATTTAATCTTATCATGTCATATTAAGCTTGCGTTGCTCAATGTCAAAAATTTAATTATAACATCGAAATAAAGAAGCGTCAGTGTTATAAATTTAAAAAAAGTATTTAAATTGCATACTTGTTATAGGAGCTACTAGATGGCTGTGGAGACCGAGTTCCCGCTGCCTCTCATAATAGAGAATATATATAAAGAAAAATATATGTTTGTACTAGATTTGTTTCATAGCGTAATTGATAGCGCACTGGAGTATCAATTCAGAGTTCCAGGTGAAAATCCCGTCCGACCTTTTATTTTTCTTTTCATCTCATATTAAGTTTGCAATGCTCAATGTCAAATTATAACATCGATATATGCATATACACACACATACATATATATATTGCATTCAATTGCCATAGTACAATCTGTGGCCTTATAGCTACTTATACGTGACATACGCCATCCAAACCTTACATCTGGACCCATTTCCACCACCCCTTGGGATACCTCGGCTAGAAGGCCCTACTCTCAAGTCCCAGAATTCTTGTCCTCCCTTTTCTACATCGCGATCACATTCAAGTTCACAGGCAATAAAACCAACACCTCAGGGAGAAGGTGTTGGAGTTGCCACTTCAGGGGAAATTGCTGAGCTACATAGTACTACAGGTCGTTCATTCCTGATGACCCCACAGTTGGTCCACGGGCTCCTTGAGCCTAGCTGGGAGGACTGCTGTCGCAGATCCACCGACCATTTCCCTGTTCTGCCTCCAGGGACGCATCCTGCAGCCGTTGTGAGACAGGCTAGGGCTTGAATCCTCAAGCCCCATAGTGTGCGATTATAGTACATCCAGGTACTCATCTCCTGGCGACCCCATAGTTGGTCCACGAGTCCATAGGCTGAGCCGGGAGCCAGCACACTTGCTCCCCACTGCGCTGGTCCGAGTCGTGCCCTGGTCCGTCCCCAAGGGACGTGTCTTGTTGTCGTTATGGGCCGGCTAGGGGCTCGCAAGCTCCCACAGGTAAGCAAATAGTACGACAGGGTGCTCATCTCCTGTCGACCCCACTAATGGTTCACGAGTCCCTTGGACTTAGCCGGGAGGACTGTCGAGCAAATTCCCCCAGTGCATCAGCTGAGGACGTGTTTTGTTGCTGAAGTGGGTCCAGCCTGAGCATTAGTACGTCAGGTCGCTCAACTCCTGACGACCTCACAGATTGTCCTTGGGTCACCCGGTCCAGGAGTCGGCGCAAATCCCTCACCCAAAAGACCGCGCTTTCTCCGTTTCCGAGCTTACTGGCCTGGTGGTGATTTCCAGCATTACGCCCGGTATTGCCCCAACGAGCCCGTTCGCAAGACGCCTAGTCGTGCCGCTGCTGTGAGTCCAGCCCACTGAGCAATGTTGGCATCCCGGGTGCTCATCGCCCATGGTACCCCCACAGATGGACCTCGGGTTCATAGAACCAAGAGAAAGGAGCTCCTGATCTCCGATCTCCCACCACTTCGCCACGGTGGCCGCACGCTCCTGCTGTGGGTCCAGGCAGTGTGAGCATTAGTGCAACAGGGCGCTCGTCTCCTGTTGACCCCACTTATTGTCCACGAGTCCATCGGACTTGGAAGGGAGGACTGACTAGCAGATCCACCTACCTTTCCCCACTACGCCACCGAGGGGACGCGTTAGGCTGCTGAAGTGGGCGCAGCAAGAGCTATGTAGTACGTCAGGTCGCTCCAGTCCTGACGACCTCACAAATGGCCTGCGGGTCCGGTCTGGACCTAGCCGGGAGGAATGCAAAGCAAATCACCGACCGTTCCCCAATCCGCCACCCGGGGACGCGCCCTGTTGCTGTTGTGAGCACAGCTGGGGCCCGTGAAGCGGACCCCTCAGGGATCCAAGACCGACAGTGACACGACTTGTGAGGAGAGGGATTTTAACTATAGATCACACATACCCTTTTTTTTACCGCACAAGGTACGTAAGGTCTCGCCGAAAGAGCGATGAATTCAATATCAGGGCCTCCTCCGAGACAATATAAATTAAGTCGATACACACTATTCTTATTAAACATAGGGAATATGATAATAATGATTATGATGGCCAGATGCTGTTCGGGGACCATTTAAGCCTTAAATGTTCATGGCATTTGTTTTATAGATGAGGAAAACCCCGAAAAATTGATCACCCAGAAATCTTCTCCCGATCGAGGATCCAACCTGAGGCAGCGACGCTATCCCGAGACCACAGCGGTGGATTAATGTTTCCTGTAGTTAGTGGATATTGATACTAAATGTAGATAAGTCCTGAGATATACAAAGTCAAAGTATTGGGACTTCCAGAAAACGCAAATTAAGCTGTAGGGTTTTTCATGTGCAGAAAATAGTATTTCTCTTATATGAACGCTGTCGCCATCTCATGCCGCAGATTGAGTGACTGAGAGTCAAAAGTACAGTATTACGTAACATTTTTTTTCAATGCCCCAGGTTGTCTTTTCGACATTACTGGTGTTCTCTCTTGGCACTGGCTTAATTGTAACCCACTTCTGAAGTTGGGCCGCCGAGAGGCGGAGTCACGTTACCCCGATGATATGATGGGTGATACATTATAATGAAGCACTAGGAGAGATCTTGACCTAAACTCCAGGCCATAGGCAACCACAGGAATAATTCTCTTTAAGGAAAAATTCCTATGGTTTGACCGGGAATCGAACCCGGGACCTCATGAACAGTAGTTAGAAACGCAGACCATTAGTCCACGAGGCTGGTCGCATTACATAACATTTGTTTACGGAATAATAATTATTATCTTCACTACTACTAAACTCTATATATCTAAATCTTTTGTACGTGCTCTACTCCACCTAAACGACTGGACCAAATTTAATGATTCTTTTTTGTATATGCCTGATTGGGTCCCTCGAATTTTTAGGTTCAGAATTGGATCCTCTAAAACCATTACATGTAGGAGTTCACCTGAAGTGAACATTTAAAAATCGCTCTAGCGGTCACATTTTACGATGTTTTAAAACGAAACTCTTTATCGTATTAAAATAAACTGAGGTATGTATTTAACAGAAAATGAGCGAAATCCGGCAATTAGAAATGGAGGTTTACTCGAATTCCTAAATTAAAAAACTGCTTAACGACTTAACTTATTTTGATGACATTTTTTGTGTGTTTGAGTGGATCCCTGAATGTTTTAGAACCACAATTGCACTCTCTAAAACAATTACCTAGGTGTAGCAGTTCACCCGAAATGAAAATTTAAAAATCGCTCTAACAATCACAATTTTCGATGTTGTAAAATGAAACCCGGTATACCCTATTAAAATAAACCGTGGGCATATTATCCAACAATGAGCAAGATATAACAAACATAAGTGGAGGTTTATCTGAAATCCAAAATTAAAAACCGACTAGCAACCACCATGTTTGGTTCGTCTCAGTGTGTAAACCTACCATACAATTTAAATAACCTTCAATATTTCACTTATTTAGGCGCAGCAACGTACATAGGGTATACGGATTTTGATGACTTTTTTATTTTTTATTTTTTGTTAATAGGTCCCTGGATGGTTTAGATTCACAATTAGATCCGGTAGGTGGAGCTGCGATCGAGTTATAGGAATTGGGTACCGTTATTTGATGTACACCGCATGCGCCGTAGTTTGGCGTTGTCAGATCAACGTAACCTGCAACTTATTTTAAAATCAAATAATATTTTTTTATGAAAAAATAATGACCGTTAAAATCTTCCGAGAAGTTAATGAATAATAACCTGCAACTTTATTTTTCACCCCTTTCCATCACCCTAAAAAGTCGAACTTGGACTTTAATGTCAACAGAACTGTCATCAATCAGTTTAGCGACCCCGAAAACTATGGATTCGTCATTAATCTCAGTCATTTTTGACATTTTATTGTTCACCTTTTTCCCCGTCATATTACATCTTAATGGGGTTAAGGATCAATTTTTGACTTAAATATCACCTGTATTGCACCAAATAAATGAGAAAACGAAAACTATGGATACGATAGTTTTCGACTATTTTAAAATATCGCCCCCTCTAACACGCTGCTAGAGATATCTTGCACACTCAGCATCTTTTCCATGTGGTAACTTACATGTATACCGGGCATGGTTAAAATTTCTATAAGGATTCCGCTACAGCGTAAACATAATATTTTACATTTTGCTTCCCGCTCTTTAGGAGAACTAGGGATATTTTACCACTTACAGCCACTTTTCCAGATTGTAATATTATTATGTATACCAAGTTTGGTTGAAATTGCTCAAAGCGTTCCAGAGTTTTGCTAGCACGTACACACAAACGCACACACACACACACACACACACACACACACACACACACACACACACACACACACACACACACAAACGCGCGCGCGCACGCACGCACGCACACATTGTTTTGCGTTGTATAGTGGCGTTTGAATTACACGAGCGGTGGTCTCGCATTAGTCAGAGTAGATTTGCGAGTCACCAATCGCGAGTTAGAGGATCGCACAAACTGGCCGAAGTGTCTGGAGTGTCTTACCAGACGTTTCTACCAACATCTCCTTCCTCCCTTCAGGAAATATCCGTGGCCACAGACTTCTACGATTTGTAGTATCTCGAACCTCAGCCTCGAAATTTTCTCGCTCCTATAAAAAGTCTCGTGTTGGACAGCGATAACAGTGACTTGTATTGGGTACTAGAAATTATGGTGAATAGATAATTGTGACTGAGATAAACATTTAAAGTAGATCTATTTAGAGTGAATACTTAAATAAAGGTGTACTGATAATTCTGGAAAGAAATAAAATGTTAAGCAACACCTGTGTCTACATTTACGTCGAAATATAAATGAACACGAATCCGACCAAACACCTGACAATATCCTATTGTTTAAAGAAATTTTACTAAACCTTTTTATATTATAATTATGTGGATCACGTCATAATACTGAGGAACTATAATTTTAATTATATTCATATCACATATCATAAGTCCTGTTATACGAATATCGCTACACAACACCGGTTTTATTTTATAATTTTTCACATAGGCTAATTATTCTCTCTGGTGTCGTGTTTATCGACCTATGAGTCACTAATGTACTCAGAATATCTTCTCAGCTTGGGGTAAACAAGTAATTTCTTTTCCTGGAAACTCTATTTATTTTTATTTTATTTATTTTCTTATCACTAAAATTGTTATTTGCATTTTTCCTATTCATGGAACGTATGCCTCCGGAAGGAATTTTTCTGATTATTTGGAATAGTGGAGTCATGGAGTGATCTGAGTGTCTCTACTGTTCACTCCGGCAATTCGGGTTCGATTACCGGCTGAGTCATGCATTTTAAATCCCCTCATTGTATCTGGATGCGTGTTTTGTGCTCGTGTCAAAAAATGAGAGACTGTCACTTATTCCTTGCTCCCATGAGCTCAGTAATGACTAAAGATGATTTTGTTCCGACATTTTCCACGATTTCCTGCTTCATTTTTCGATGTATGTGTTTTCTGCACAACTGTTCATGAATATTTAATTGCCTGGCCTTATGATTATTGATGACGAAATAGATTGATGAAACAAAAAAACTGATATGCATTATGCAAGCGTTTTAACCAAAAGAGAATTACTTATTGTACGAAAACGAAGTATTTCTTGACATATTCAGAGAGTCTTATTTCGTTTAATCATCAATTTATTAATTAGTTCACTTCATTAATTCGAACGAACAGTAATAACAGTTTATAGAAATAATTAATTTGTCAATTAATTAAAATAAATTATATAAAGTAATACGTAGACACTGCCAGAGTATTTGACAATTTTATACTAAAATCTCATAAATAGGGTTCCGCGAGAACCTTGTTTGTTACATTATAGTTTGGAAGTATCAATTATTAATGCAGTATGTATTACCCGCTACGTTTATCTTATATATTTTCTAATTTATCAACATTAATTTCAATCCTTGTTAAATAATTATGTACTACATTGCCTTCCTTAATATGCCCTGCAAATTTATTATGCTATTGAAATCAGTAATTTATAGCCTGATTTTATCATATTGGATCAGATGGTATTTGATACTTTGTAATTTATAGTATTAACATTTTGAAAATTATTCTGAGTAAATATGTGACGACTGAAAATTACCTACTGAGTTCATACATTAGCTACACAAACTAGGAGAAGTTAGAATATTAAAATACATATTTTTGTGGCTCAATAAAACTAGAGTTGACTTTACCTTTTTTGCAGAAAATGAATCCTGTTTTTTTCAATAATCATCGTAACTTATGAGTATTATTTCACACAGATGATTAGGATCGATTTATTGCCAGGTAGCATTCTTGATTATCATTTTCGGTGCTCTAGAGGTTATGTTCCCAAGAGTCTCGAGTTCGAAAGTTTACGAGGTCGATGGATTTTTTTTAGATCCAGAACTAGTAGGGACATTTCCTCCGGGAGAGACTTTATGACGTGAGTCCCAAGTTTGAAGATTTTTATGCTCGTAAAAGAGCCTCAAGCCTAAATTATAGCCTCTGAGAACAATTCAACCTACCTCTCTCAGATTTTATTTAACTGAACGAATATTACTTTACCAAAGAAATTTCTTGGGTGTGCAAATTAACCACGGTATTTTACCTTATATATGATGCATTGTGTGTTTAAAAATTAATAAATTAGTGTATAATCAATATGGGTTTAGAAAGGTAAGGCGATTTATGTTTACATGGCGAGTCACTTAGCGTAAAGGCACGTTCTCCTGATAACTCAGCTTTTGCAATTTTTTAATATAATGATAAGAGTTAGTCCTACCACTTGTTGTTTTTAATTAAAATTGGTACCTAATTACCTAGTTTGAAAATAATCAACTTATATATAACAGCAGTATATTATAAATATCTTACTCTCTCTGCAAATATTATCAACTCTCAACTTACGTTGAATGAAATAGTAGACCAGATACACGTTGCTGTTATTTGTGCAGTAAAGAAAAGTGTTTAAAACATGCACAGATTGTTGAATTATATTTACTGGATTATCTTATAGGGCTGAAGATATTGAGAGATGGTCTCAGTAGTAGGATATTCTACGTATATTTCCTATAAGAAAAATATTTGAATTATGAATTGTTAAAGTTGTTTACATTTGATAGGAATAATCTAGTATCAAAATAAAATAGGAGCATGGAGTGGTGAAAGGCGTTCGTATCTTAATCAGGATGTAGACAAAACCAGCTATTAAGATAATCAACCATAAGTCTGTAACTAGAATTTAACTTACAGGATCTGTAAAATTGCCGGTAAATAATGAATACATCTTTAAATGCTGAATTTTTAAAATACATTTGATCAGGTAAAAAAAGAATCTCCATCATAGCATGAAACCCCTTTGTCCACCAAGCTGGTTTCCTGGCCTCATATCCACACGTGTTAATCACAGAGGTGGACGATCATTCAACCAGTATAGGAGTGAAATTTGATCAGCATGTCTTGTCCTTCAGCCTTTATAAATTGTTTTCTCAACCTGGAGTCGCTACTTATTGTAGCTACTCAAATTCTTCATGACGCTGGATGGAGCATCGATTCCATACAGGCCGAAATTCCATGTTGAAATTTCTTTCTCGATGGAATTTCGAAACAGTGGATGTCCCGTAGCTTTGCGTCATGGCGCATTCCCTTAAGCCATCCAATCAGAAGCAGGACGATTTCTCAGCTAGGTAAGTAATAATTTATTTAACGATTCTCTTTAAATAATGACATCGTTTGCATTTCAAGTACGAGGCTGAAAAGACCTACTAATTTTGCAAAGAAACCTCTTTATTCAGGTTTGAGGTAATTTTATGTGCCGTAAATACTCAATGTGTGACATTACTTCCTTTTCGTAAGAAGACATACTCATTAATTGTTTTACGTCCATAAAATTACTTCCCTATTTAAATTTAATATTAACGCACACGATTACAACCTAGATATTTCTTCAACAAAAACTAAAGTAATGTCCCAGTGAGGAAAAGCAATGTATAGAATACAAAGAGTACTGAATGACAAAAATGCTATAACAAGTGAATGATTGGAATTATGTAGGTGTATCTTTAGGCTGCAATAGAGAAAAATACATAAATAATACATTACGAATATTTCAATGTTTATGTGGCACCCTTAAAAGAACACTGGGAAAGAAAGTAAATAAAGAAACACATTAAAGATTTTATAAAGTATTTGCTGTGCTTGCAATGTTGTATGGCTCAGAAATATGTACTCTATTCAGAGTTTATTCAAACAGGCAATCAAAATAATAAAAGCAACAAGAATGAAATATTTACTATTTGTAGCTGGATGTACTTTAATAAATAAAAACGAAGTGCAGATATTCGTAAAGAACTACAAGTATTCAGTTTGGGAACAGGGGTGCTTCTGTATTGGATAGGTTCTTAACCAGACTTTAACTAATAAATTAATCATGGAAAATAATATATATAACGTGTCTGCAGAATGGATGCCAACAGATTGCCTAGGAACCAAGAAGAGGAAAAAGAGATCGGGGACGCCCACGAAAGAGATGGACACAGCAGCTGGAGCCGGAACGAACGAATAAGGTTTAATCCTTGTAAGAAGAAGAAGAAGAAGAAGAAGAATAAGACGTCCTTTAAATGCCATCAATTCCGGTCGGGTTTTGACCATAAACATCGGAATTAGAGGCAAGCATGGTAACCAGTAGTCCACCGGTTCACAAGATGTTAGCAGTTGGATTTCATCAAATCCCCAATTAAAGTTTGAAGCACTCTCTCTCTCTATTCTATATCCCTATTTCGTTTTAATACTCGTCTATGAGTATCCAAAGTAAACAACGGAGAACTCATTTTTTTAGACTGGGGTTCGTTATGTTAAATTTCTTGTTTACAACTCCTGTGTAACAAAGTAAATTTCTTCAGCTATGTTTTCTGAGTGTAAAATTTAAATATTATAAAATATGAGCTAACAATATTATTCTGATTTCATTTTGAAATTTGTTTTCAATAAAACTAAAATATGAATTCCCCTCTCTATAATTATCTTAATATTTTATGTTGTCAATATAAAACCAAAGAAGCATAATCTATAAATGATATCAGATGGTTAGAAGCAAAAGAATATAGTTAAAATTTTGCAGTATTGAGAAAAACAGGTTTAAAATTGAAGTTGGACAAGAAAATCATAGGTAATTGAAAATTATAATGACCATTCTTTCACGACACCTAACGCAAACTAAATAAAATTATGCCACTAAATAATATTATGCCACAAGAATGTAATTAAGCACCAAACTATTTTTAAATCACTTACACCCCTTTGCTTTTAACTGTCTCATACATAACTGAGATCAACATTAAAAACTGATTCAATACAAGTCAAATTTTCCAGAAAAAACATAGTTTCTGCGCTTAAGGTTCACATGGTTGTATGGTTTTATTCTCTAAATAGACACAAAACTGGCGAATGAAGATCATACGGTGTTCAGGCCATACCTTCTAGCTTCAAATAGTTATAACTGTAGAAATTCACCATAATCAAAACACAATAGCATTAGCCTAACTAGAAAAAAATCTGTGCACATTAGAGTTGAAAACTCAAAAGTGCTTTGCATTTAGTCTACAAGTTTATTTTAGAAAGAAAATGAATAGGATGTGGTATGAGGTTGCATTTTTTTCCAAGAGGAAACTCATGTTTTAATTTTCTTTTCTTTTCTGTAACCAAATAGAATGTATGGCAGAACTGACGTGAGTTGAACAATACTGGGGGCGAAATATTATTATTATCATTAATAATTAATTATTCTAATTTTTATTATGGTGTGGTGTTGGTAGTAGTAGTAGTTAAAAGTAACAGTAGTAGAAATGAAAACTATTCAAATCACATTTGTTTAAAGATCTCGCTGATTACTTTATAAATTAATGTAAGAGCTTCTCACATTAGGGAAACGGTAATTGTAATATAATTATACAGAATATACATAACACAATTTATTATTTAAGCTTTTTAGCGCGAAGTTAACCTTATTTTTTATCCTCCATCCTACTATTATGTCAAAAAGAATGTTTCCAGGTCATTTTTTCTTAGTCACCTATATGTTAAGTTCAATTATTTTACTGACCGGTTTTGTTGTGACGCCCTTGAATACTCGTAGTTATCTAACTGGCGCATATGAGCTTTCACGTCATTATCTTGTTTAAAAAAACCCATAAAAATTGCTTTCGAAGTTTTGCTACGTGTTAGTAGAGTTTAAGTCGTCTTTAGTACCTGACGAATTAAGGGTAAGTCTATAAATTATACGTATCTTATGCCATTGTGATTACGTATATACGTATATACGTATATATGGAATATTCTTGACTGTTTGTAACATTACATTTCTTAAGCATATCTACCATATAGATTGTTATGATTTTATGTAGTGATGAAATATATAAAAACACATTTTTTTAATTTAATTAACTAATAAATATCACAAAAATTAGTTTGTAATCTCAGTGTTAATGGCGATTAATAGTTTAACATTGATTTGCTTAGTTTTTATATAAATTGATAATAGTGTTGGTATACAACTTATTTATATAATTAAAAATTGACATCTGTTATTTAATGAACAGCAATGTAATATTTATTTTGTCTCAAAGATAAACACATGCATTTAAATGTTAATTACTTAAATTGATAAACATTTTCGAAAAATGTTGGTGTTTAGTGTTTCTAATGCACGCACTGCACTCTACGTGCTTCGGGTCCCACGCTGGGCGGATAATTGAAGTTAATGTGGTTTATTTTCAATTTGTGCACCACTTCGGCAGACCATTTTGCATAGATGATGTATTCTTGCATTATGTACAGAAAGGAGTATAAGATGAGCGTATGTTTATGTGTTTGTGTGGTATAAAGTGTGCTGTAAGAGGGATGATGATGAAGAGAAGGGAGAAGGTGAAACCCGGTGCCGGCACGTAGCCGTCGGACGAATCTCTATCAGCACTACCACATGCTGATATGGTGATACGTACTGCGTAGGGGATTTGCAATCTGTCCCCGAAATTGAAAATTGAAAATTTTAAATTTAATTAATGTAATTTGACAATTCAAATTCTCAACTCGCCGGTTATAGAATCCGGACCCGCTAATCAGAAAGCAGCATGCTATCATCCGAGTCAGTATGGCGGACTTAAAAAAACTTAAAAAATGTAGAAAACTTCACGATTTTTTGTGTATCATCCTAGCGCATCCTTTTTTGTGTTGTCCCAATATTAGTATGTGTACAGCCGAAACAAGTACTTCTAAATAAAATTTTTATTTTTATTGGATGTTAAATTTGTAATATGGAGGTCATAATGTATTATTAAAGTCTACTGCTCGACAGGATGATGTTGATAATGGTTAGAATTATTTTTATTTGCATTTTATTTTATAATTTTATTTTGTAGTGTCATAACATGCGAGTCAGAATTTTGAGTTATAAATCACGAAACAGCATCAACAGTTTTATATGGATGATTTAGAACATCTCTGTTTACAAAGAGTAAATTGTAGGTTGCACTAAGTCTTTGAGACATAGAATATTTTTATTTTGAGCGAAATTAAAAAGAATATATTTTAAGGGTTATTAAGACAAAAATGTCCACATCTATAAGAGTACGGCTTCTTCTTTTGAATTAAAAGTTAAATTCATAAAAAAGGCTTACAATGCTAATGGACAGAACTGTAAGTTCTGTTGCTTTTTTATATTAGGAATATTCCACAATACAGTACTTCTCCTTCAACCGAAAGTGATATGTCACGAAAGGTTCCTGTCTAAAGTAATTTCTTCCCTCAAATCTCTAGCTTCCATATTTCTCTTCATCCATCCATCTATCGTTCTCTAGGCCTGCCTCTTCCACTTATTCCATTAGTTTTCCAATAAAGGATCTTCATTGGTATTCTCTCTTCTTCCATTCTGTTAATTTTCCAAAAGAAATTTATACCATATTATTCTCTAGTGTTATTGATGGCAGTCATTAATTATAATGGAAAAGCTAATTGAGCCAAGTGCTAAAATGTAAGAAAATTAGTGCATTATCAAGGTAGTTATCAGCCTCCTTTAGTTCCAACAGTTTATACAACTGGAGTCAGATAGCACTTGGTATATGTATTACTCCATCAAGTTAATTCTGTACGACTAGAAGGGAAGAGTTTTAGCGATAGTGTCGCCAAACTACTGATCTATGGAAGGGGTGTAAGGGAAGCAGTACATTCCCTCTAAAATTGTAATGGGAGATAATAAAATATTCAATAAATACAATATTATCCGAATTGATGTAAGGAACTCTTACAAATATAGCATCGTCTTTTCTACTGTTTTCACTGTGATTAATATACTTATCAATATGGCCACTGTCGTCACAGACACTGTCACTGCAATCATCGCTATTCTCTAAACCACCTAACTCAATTATAATTTTCTCAATTCCCTCCCCCCCCCAACAAATCATTATTTTTTCAGTTTTCTTCTTCCATTTTAACAATATGATCACATATGTTTTTCCATTTGTCCAGTGTAACAGAATCGAGAACTTCGCCCGTAAGTTTTTCATGTCTGTTGTGAATTTTGTAACATTCCTCTTCTTTATTCTGAGCTTTAAGGTGTTCCAAATATATTCTATTCGGTTAATGTCACATTGATAAGGAGATATTCTAATGTTTTCATGCCCGTACTATTTAAAAAGTTTGTCAATTTCATATTAAGAAGGGGGACATTTATTGATTATTACTAGTGCCAAGAGTTCATATATTCGGTCAGATGGAAGAAAAAGAATGTTACTTCCAAGTCAGTTTCTGATATATATTATCCAACAGCCTGTATTTGAAGGTTTGTTGTCCAGAACACTGTGACATATAGCATTGACATTAATATTGTCTCAGACTCTAAGAGGTCATATCACGTTGTTTTCTCGTAATAAAACAACGCAGATATTCACTTAAAACCCCAAAATAACTTTATTTTATAAGCTTCCAGTTATATTTCACTCACAAATTGGCCAAATAATTAATCACGCTTTAAAGTTTATCTATCACACAGTTATCTTCAGCCTCTAACGAATTCGCTTGCTACAGTTTATTCTGTTTCACAGCTCATTTTATCGCTATCAACTCACAACTGATTCACTTACGACTCTGGCAACTGTTATATAGGCCGTGGGACAGAAATGCCCCGTCTCCCTGTCGAGACTATTCTGATATAGATGCTTCTGGCATCGAGCCTTCCTGACATGAATGATAAAGGTTTAGACAATATTCCGGAGTAGAAGTCTAGACTCATCAGTCGTTTTGCGCGGGTCTCTTGACTTGCGTGTTATAAGTTTGGACTCAACGACTCATGAATCTATATCTACCAATGCGAGACCACTATTCTCGTCGTCACCCGCGAAATTCAAAATAATGCTTCTATTCCGATGAGTAACAGTGCTCCTTCCTTGCGGCTGATCGTCCCGATCTCCTCCTCTGTGCGTCGCTAGTGGATCTAGATGAACCAATGTGATATTTTCCCTGGATTTGTGTTGAATATTATAGGCCACATCGTCCATTCTCTTCACCACTCAGTACAGTCGATTCCAAGAACGTTGCAGATTCGCTGATCTCCCTTTCTACGAGTCGAGCCGTACAGCCACAAGTACCATATGTAGAACACAGCGGAATCGGCAAAGCGGTCGTAGCACATCTTCATTATGTCACTGGCTAGTTTATGGTGCTTTCTGGCATTCTGATGAGCTTCTCGCAACCTGTCAGTCAACTCCCATTCGTAGTCGGTTGCCAACAGGTCAGCATCTGGTGGAGCTCCACACTGAAGTTCGCAAGGTAGCCGCAACTCTCTCCCGAAGACCATCTCAGCTGGAGTCATTCCAGTTGTGTCGTGGGTAGATACACGGTAGGCCAGGAGGTCCTAATCTCTCTGATGACTTGACATCATATTGAGTGTATGTTCCTCGACAGTTTTCACGTACATTCAACCATCCCATCAATATATGGATGGTGGTGGATGTTCCTGCTTTAATGACTCTCAGGCGTTCCAGCAATTCCTTCATTAGTTTGGACTCAAAGTTTTGAAATCTGTTCGCTATGCAGCTCTATTAGTACCCGTAGCAAACACGAAGTTGTTGACTAGGGCGTCTGTTATGGTCGAGGGTTCTTGGTAAGTGATGGCGTAGGTTTCTGGCATTTATTGAAGTAGTACATCACCAACAACAGGTACCGGACCCAAATTCTGTCATAGGAAACGGGCCAGCCACATCGATGGCGATTACCTCAAATGCTACTTCCACGTTTTACTGATGCATGGTGTCCCTGCTGCGTGTTGGAGACCTCGTATAGTTACACAGATGTCACATTGCTCGCATTATCTTCCTATATCGCTCCCTTGATGTAGGGAGATGTAACCCCTAGATGTCTTCCGGATACTCCAGCTTAGGTTTCCTTCAGCTCCTCTCGAATTTTGCTCATCGGCAGAACTTGGTTCGTTTGTTGTCTTCCCATCGGCAGACTTTCATGTCCTCTTGACAGCCAGGGACTTCATTGGGTCCAGTAGCCATTGTAGAAACAGCGGTGGTCTATTGTAAATGCCCATGCAGTTCGTTGTCCAGATTCATTACCACGCAGAACTTGCCCGATGACACTGTATTCTAGTTGCTCCGTCTCCAAGGTTTCTTCATCCATCCCAATCAGGAGCAGGTTTGGAGGTTACAACTTTGACCATTCCAGTGCCTTTACGTTGCTCAACTTTTGAACAGTGGATGTATTTTTGCGGAGATGGTCGATGAGATAAGGCGGAGTGTTTCTAGCCAGGGCGATGCGCCGATGTAAAGTTGTATTCTTCCATTTCATGCCATCTAAATCGAAAAGTCTGTCTTTCCAGGTTGGGGAATCCAAGCAACCAGGTGAGCGCAGAATGGTGAGTCAAAGGTGGAATGCGTGACCACATTTAGGTACTTGTGAAAATGTTAGAAGGCGCTCACGATGTCGACTAGCTATCGGCGGGTGACACAGTAGTTCTTCACAACTTTGGAAAGGTTTCGACTGATATAGGCAATTACCTTCTCATGTCCGCTTTTGACTTGGGACAGCACAGCTCAGGTGCCCACGTTGCTCGCGTCGGATATCCAAAAACAAGTGCAGTGCATAGGGATTCCTTCAGATTCTGGAACGCCATCTCAATTTCGTCTGTCCACAGGAAGAGTCTGCTTGGGTTAGGGGCTTGGTTATTGGTGTACCCTTTGACGATCCTTCTGTAGTAGGTACATAGGCCCAGGAAACGACTGAGTTCTTGTTTGTCTCTTGGTCTATACAGCCTCCTACTTCTCAGGATACGTAGTACGTCCATCGGTCCATGCAATATATCCGAGATAAGAAATTTCTCGTTGAAATTCTTGGGCTTTAGATTAAGTCGTATTGCCGTAATCTCTCAAATAATCTTCGTAGATTTGCTATTTGTTCTTGGAAGCTCCGCCCGATTATAATTTTATGTCGTCTAGATTCAGCAAGCAGGTTGTTACATGTGACGCTGGAAAATGCTATGGGTGTTACACAATCCAAAGGGCATAACTGCGAACTGACATAATCTTTGACGGGTGGAGAATGTTGTTTTCTCTTTGTTTTCCAGACTTAAGATCATGAGTGGAGAACTATTAGAATAATACCAAGGTGTCCAAAGTGTCGTAAATTCTTAGTAGAGGAAAGCAGTCCTTCTTGGAGACGTCGTTCATCCTTCTGCAGTTGACATTGAAACTCATATCTGCATTCTTCTTCACTACAGGCAAAGACGAAGGGTTGTCAGATTTTTCGATGATGCCTCCAGCTTTCATATCCTCCTGTTGGTTGTTTATCTCCGCCTGCTTTACCAGTGAGGCCCGTCGAGTTTTACGTGTGTCTCTGGTATCGATGCGATTCATCAATCTCACAGTTCTACATAGGTCGTCTTCGGTATGACTGAATATGTTCCCGACCCTTGGCTAGGAACCTCGTTCTCTTGCACTAAGTTGAGATTACTGATGGTCCATTGTTGCAACTATCTTAGTGGTAGATTTTGTTTCTGGATCGTCTCTTTCGGTATCTTGTCGTCCATTTATATTATGACGGTAACAGGCTCACAGATTTCCAGGACCGTCCCACTTAGTATTGCCTGATCTTGGCTAATCACGTTTAGGATTCTGACTGAAATAACTTCACGGGCTGGTAACAAGGCTTTAGCCCAAACAGTCCATATCGTAGATTTCTTCCGGCATCCAGCAGTATGTCTCGTCGTGGACGTCCTACTAACTTCGCTGTCACCATCATCTCACACCACGCTGGAATAAACTCCTTTTCTTTCAGGAATAGTCTGCAGACTGCTGCTCTCTGACCCACGTACTTGAGTTGTACCTCAATACGGCCGAAAGGGAGAACTCGTCGTCTGATGTCTACTTTAGCCTCTTACATCCTTAGGTCGTACATCTTAGATGACGTCCTCGGCAACTCCAGCAACAAACGCCCACAGCCGTAGATTGCACCTCGAGGAGAATGTCTTTTTTTCCCAGACATAGAATCTCTCGATGCAGTATGCAACTGGAAATTTCATAGAGGCGCCCTTTCTAGCAACTTTCCGCTTTCCGTTTTGGATCGCACAATTGTCAGCACCACTCGCATATTGATGGGCACTCGGTAGGACCGTCCGTGGATCCATCCATCGGCAATAAGTCCCTCGTTGTCCATATGTTGTTCACAGCGTTCAGTATGGAGCGAGGGATTGATGATGATGACGACGGCGCCGGTCGCTCTCTAATCACACGGACCCATTTTAATTTTCCTGATCACTTGCGGATCTGCGTTCGCACAGATGTGCATTTTTCCGCAGTTCCAGCAGGTCGATCTTCCATCTCTGCGATGCTCAAATTATGGAAAGCGTTGTTCCTCTGCGTCGCCTGCAGTCAACCGTCACACCCACAAGTCGAGATAGCATGTGGTCTCATGTTCTGCCTCCAGATACAATGCCGCATTCAGGGTTCCGTTGATGTGATTTCCGCCAGAAGCAGGCGTGTTTAATGTCACGATCCCTTACACCGCATACGAAAGCAGACGCCGCACAGTGGGGAATTTTACCGATTTAGGCAGCCACAATTATTTTTGTAATTCATTTAGGACTAAATGTGCCCCCTTCTAAATTAATTTATTTTAAGAGAAATGGGGTATATTATAGTGAAAAATATGTATTTTACGTTTTTAAACTGTACAGTTTAAATATTAATCACTATGATTATTAAGAGCACTATTACAGGTAATAATTTTTCCATCTACGTCCACATCCTGCAGTATGAAGTACAAATGTACAAAATGTATCATTCTGTAAGAAATGTTCTTGAAATTTTCGTTTGCTCATTTGCAGGCGGTTAAGACCAAATGTTAACATAACATAAATGTACATACACAAGATCACTTTGATGATGATGACGAATACGAGTTTGATGTTTAGTCTTAGTTCTCCATCAGCAGATACTCCACCTCCTCTAAGGGTTTATTTTCAGATTCGTCTTTTACCTTATCCGTTTCAGATTTGTCTCAAAGTAGCAAGTTAGCATTTCCAAAGTTCCCTTTAAGAAATATTCTATGCATTTCCATAGGATCTGAACTTAGCAGTAGTATGTTAAGTATGTCTAGGTTTCGTTACTATTAATTTTTTTTATTTGTACTACAATTAATTGAAGTGGCACAAAATAACTCTGAAAAAATGTGTGTCTGAGTCAGCATCATTCTGAAATTTCTCGTTATGCTGAGTTCGTTACGATTCGTCACCAACCCCAATTACAAATTAACACTGTATTCCAAATTAGCTACTTTCCTCTTCATTTAAAGTCAGTACAATTCTTCTGAATGTATCAGCAGTCATGCAACAGTAAAACCATAAAATTATTGCAAATTAATTGCACCTAAAGTTTCAGTAAAATGATAAGTTTCTCTATTCGGATAACAAACAATTTTGGCCTGTTTTAGCACACTGTAGCAAGGATATATATTTTTTGTTGGTGTTTCTTATTACATTAGATCGTGTTCTAGAAAACCAGCTTCAACAAACATGATCAATATTCTTAATGCCCATGATTGTGCTTCGTCTTTTTGAAGACTCTGAAAGTATGTTCTGTTATATTATCCTGACCGCTTTGGAGAATTGACTATTTTCGAGTACTTTAGAAATATCTATTCTTTGCTGGTGTAGCTAAAGTCAGGACACGCGTATCTGTACCAATATGGAAAATCTCTGTTTTCCTGCTTTTGCTTCTCTCGCTCAAATCTTGGAAGATTTTCATTGACATTCCTGTACGATTCGCTATCTTAGGAAAACATGTATTCTATTTCTTGTGTCCTGCTGCAAATATTCTTTTCAATTCGGAGTTAATGCGAAATGTTGTGCTACATTTCTTATATTTGTTCGTCTAAGAGAATGTTACCGGTATAGTGTAATTCTCAAAAAAATATTCGGCACGTTTTGCTGTTGCATAATGTTGAACATCTTTTCGAGTCATTACACCGGTGTATAATGGCTCTGAAACAAAATTCGTGAATTTAAACTAGGAATAATTACGATGTAAAAAATGACTTTTTTTCAATAATACTTAATAAGCCTGTATATAATAGAAACTCCCGTGAATGTGCGATCGATTTTAAGAAATTGTGAAGTCAATACTTTAACCTTTCTATTAGAGTAAAGGAAAGTATCAGGAAATACCCTGAAATATCATCATCATAATCACTCCAGGGATTAGGCAATTGCCCGTTCCGACTTCATAATCCATCAGCCCAACGTCTTCTAGGTCTTCCAACATCACGTCTTCCTCTTGCTTCATAATTTCGTGCTTACAATGGATATCTCTCCTTACTCATTCCATCCATATGATCAATCCATTTATGTCTGTAATTCGTGACTTTATCCAATAATTGCTGTACTTTCAATTCATCTCTTATATCATCATTTCTTATTCTATCAAGACTTTAACTTGTCTTAGGAACCTGATCTCCGCCGTCTGAATTCTATCCTTCTGTTTTTTCATTGGTGCCCAAGTTTCACATCCAAACAATACAGCCCTTCCACCATCCTTGTCCTGCGAAGGGCTCGTAAAGCTTCCAGGAAACATTCATCTTACTGAGAAGCTTCATGGAAATCAGCCGGATTGTCATACCCGGAAATATAACGTATGATATGTAGTTTGTTAAAATTAACGAGAAAGTAACGGAAAAAGTAGCCTAATTGAAGATGCTTATCTGAATGTAAATATATATCAAGAGGATAAAAATCATTAAAATATGTTAACATTTACCGATGTATCACAATCCATAACTGTTCACTTAAAATTGAATCCCTAATAAGCAATAATCACTGTAGAACTTAAGATTGTACAAAGAGCGCCGAGAAAAGATACGTTCAATATAAGAGACAGTCAAGTCTGCGTCTGGTCTTACAGATTCAAGGTACACCGACTGGTGATAGTTGGGTACTGTGTTATCCCGATTATTCAGCTCTGCTATGTGGTATTTTTTTCCTGTCTAGAATAAATGTCAGAATGTCAACTTTTGGCACCTTAATCAGTCAAATACCCCAATGTGTGCCGCATCCCCGTCGATGTAGCTGGAAGTTTGTTGGGAGCCTTGTGCTTCAGATATGCTATGGCAGTGCTGTCCGACTTTCCTGTGTATTAGGGCGCATCTGATTGATGTCTATGGAAGCGCGGGCGCCAAATAACAATTCCGTCACCACCATACTATTATCTCTAATTCTGCCACACCCATGCAAGCTTTCTATTACTACTACTACTACTACTACTACTACTACTACTATTGTGACAAATAGTTCTAATACTACTACTACTGCTAATACTACTACTACTACTATTACTACTACTTCTTCTTCTTCTACTACTACTACTACTACTACCACTACTACTACTACTACTATTACTACTACTACTAATAATAATAATAATAATAATAAAGTAAAGTATCCCCACTACAGGCCTCAGGAGATCCTTGGGGTAGTGGGAGGTTAAAGCTCCCACTTTTTTCTGGACAATCGGCACTTTATGTCAGCCGGGTTGTCAGCCCTGCGTGACGGCCGCCTTTACCCCAGAACAAGCGTCTGGTACTCATTTCCGTTAAAGGCTGAGTCGACCCCAGGGCCATAGTGCCGCCAGAAGGTTTGGGTCAGATTAAAAATCCTGACCCCACCGGGACTTGAACACTCGACCTTCCAATAATAATAATAATAATAATAATAATAATAATAATAATAATAATAATAATAATAATAATAATAATAATAATAATAATAATAATAATAATAATAATAATAATAATAATAATAATAATAATAATAATAATAATAATAATAATAATAATAATAATAATATTAATAATAATAATAATAATATTGTAATGAACAATTTTTAAGGATCTCGAATGGTCTAGTGCTCCACGATCAACATGTTTAATTTCGCCGAAACTTGGTGTAGGCAAAGAACCTCTTCAGAAATGAACCTCTGCAAAATTTCAAATCTTTATATCAAGTGTTTGGGAAACTCACTTTTCATATGAAGGCCTTTTTGATGAATCCATCAAGAAACCGAACAACATTCAATTTTTAACTCTTTATTACTACAAGGTAAATGCAAGTTGGGACTTCTCATATCTAATGACTTGCACAACTTCTTATACTAAATCCAAGAACATAGTACGACAAAAGGAAATCCACTTTTGGAGTTATCAGCATAGATCAAAATACCTAACAAAATCTGTCATATCTAATTTTAGTCCTTTTTTAAGGTCAAATATCTCTAGAAAAGAAACCAAACGGAGACTAACACTTGACAAAAAATTGTAAATGGTGGTTGAGACAGTGCACTGCCCAACTATCTTTATTCATAGCCTCTTATGGTGCCTAATATAAAATTGTTAAAAGTGAGCTGTGTTCAATCTCAAACAACGTGACTTATGTCATTTCAAATATTGTTCCTTTAGTACTATTAGAAAGAGAACATCTTCATCTACTAGAATCAACATATGGCATTTTTGATTCCGTTCAACTGAGGGATGAAAATTAAAGTTGAATGTCATGAAAAATCACTCGTTATCCACTAATTGCAGTACATGTGCTGACTCATTTCTGTAGGACCACAAGAATGCCAGTCAATAATTTGAGCTTTCTTTGGAATATTGAGCTATCAACTGAGTTAATCAGCTTCAAACATCCACATAAATGAAAACAACTGGGCCACGAATCAATGCTATAAAATGAAAATTTATATATGTTTTTAAACTCAGTTGTATTAATGATCTATATTAAGGTTGAATGAAAACTATCCATATCCCAGAATTGCGTTGTTCCATTCTAGCTATGCAACTACCAATCCTTTAGAAGTTTGTTCTTAAGAATCAGTATCCTCATTGCCAATTGGCCACGTCTAAGACTATATGTTGGTTTCTTTGTCCAGGTCTCAAAGCCTAGCTGGGTATCTTTAGTTGGTTCCCAAACATAGTTTTTGGTTTCTTTGTCTAGGTTCCAAATCCTCTATCGGGTTTCTTTAATTTGGTTCCCTAGCCCATTCTATTCACAATCAATGCTTCTTAGACTTAAATGTTTCTTCAATGCTTTGCACTAAATCATCTGGGAAATTGTACTGTCGTCCTGATCAATCAATTGAAACAGTTTTTACATCAGTTCTGAAACTTGTTCATTGCTGTGAATTTAGGATAAGATAACCAATGGTACATTTGCAATGTATGCCAGGTTGATATTGAAAAAACATGATGCAGATATAACTTTCATGCACTCTTTTGGTCAGGCTCACTCGTTGTACTGCCCTGAAAGAGAAGACAAATGCTGGGTCCTTGAACAGCACATTATCATGAATATACCGGCTGCTTTAGCAACCAGAAGAATGAAATTAACTCTCAGCCTTAGGAACCAAGGTAAGGAAACCCAATTGAGGCTTTGCAACCTTGACAAAGAAACCAACAGTGAACCTTCGGAACCTTGGAAAAGTAACCCACCCGTGGCTAAACTTGCCTGGTCATCGGGCGTGGACCCTTTATGATGGGAATACTGATTCTTAAAACAAACTTCTAAAGGATTGGTAGTGCCATAGCCACCATGGACCAACGCAATTCTGAGTTATGGATGGTTTTCAGCCAGGCTTATAACCTTAAACATAGAGCTTTAATACAACTGAGTTTCAATGCATGTATCAATTTTTATTTTATTGAATTTGTTTGTGGCCCAGTTGTTTTCATTTATGTGAATGTTTGTAGCAGATGAACTCACTTAATAGCTCAATATTCCAAAGGAAGCTCAAATTATAGACTGGCATCCTTGTGGTCCTACAGAAATGAGTCAGCACATGTACTGCAATTAGTAGATAACGAGTGATTTTTCATGACATTCAACTTTAGTTTCATCCCTCAATTGAAGGAATGAAAAATGAAATGAGTTGATTCTCGTAGATGAAGATGTGCTCTTTCAAATGGTACTAAAGACGACAATATTTGAAATAACATAAATCACGTTATTCGAGCTTGAACACAGCTCACTTTTAACAATTGCATATTTGGCACCATGTT
Source organism: Diploptera punctata (assembly GCA_030220185.1). Classification (NCBI taxonomy): domain Eukaryota; kingdom Metazoa; phylum Arthropoda; class Insecta; order Blattodea; family Blaberidae; genus Diploptera; species Diploptera punctata. The sequence continues at coordinate 297,932 of JASPKZ010003837.1, read as the reverse complement.
TATGATTTAGTATAATCCTAGATAAGTGGCTATGAATAAAGATAGTTGGGCAGTGCACTGTCTCAACCACCATTTACAATTTTGTGCAAGTATTAGTCTCCGTTTGGTTTTTGTTCTAGAGATATTAGGCCTTAAAGAAGGACTAAAATTAGATATTACAGATTTTGTTAGGCATTTTGATCCATGCTGATGACTCCTAAAGTGGACTTCCTTCTGTCGTACCACGTTTTTGGATTTAGTATAAGAAGTTGTGCAAGACATAGATATGAGAGGTTCCTACTTGCATTTGCCTTGTAGTAATAAATAGTTAAAAATTGAATGTTGTTAGGTTTCTTGATGGATTGATCAAAAAGGCCTCCATATGAAAGGTCAGAGTTTCCAAAAAACTTCATATAATGATTTGAAATGTTGCAGAGGTTCATTTTTAGCGTGGAACCTCGAATGTTATAAGATGAAAATTGCTAATGGTCAGCGTGGATGACATTAAAAGGTAGACCACTTGAGATGGAATGACTCTGGAGTGTAGAATAAATTTGCAGAGTAACACTGATGACAATGGGATGTTTATTCCTGTCCAATTGAGTCCAGAAATTGCCGCAATTTGCAAAGGAGGATTTTAAAGACATGTCTTCTTGAATATTTAACATTTCCATTTCTAATTTTGGAAGATTATACTTACTGAAGTTTCACAAACGCTCCCAATAAGCTCACCAAAGTCAACAGATGAGAATTGATTGTTGATAAAAATTATCAATGGTTAAAGTGAGGAAAACTGATTAAACCTGTTATCAAATTCCGTCAAAAGTTTTTCAAGATGCTGAGCAAAATATGAAAAATCACATTCACTGCACATTAAATTTAATGTTTCCACATTAGATTTCAACATTTGGAAGTGTGAAAGGTAGTTGTGTAAATGTGAAATCTAAATATTGAGTTTCCTTTAAAAACATTTACTGCACTAATCATGCCTGAAATATTATGACCATTCTCTTGTAATTTATTATTTGCCTCGTTAAAAAATGAAACAGGTGATACCTGTCAACGAAGTTAAATCTATTGGTCATGATGTCTCATGTATATTTCTGATAATATTACCTGGAAGATGATCTCAGAAAGTCCCTAGTCTTTCTGAGAAGACAGCAGAATCGTTCAGGTGTTTTCCCCCTACTAAGCCATCGTACGTCTACATGAAGGATTAAGTCACCTTTGCTCAGAATGTGACAAATTCAAACAATTCTGAACAATCTATAACGAGTGGAAGACAGCCTGATGAAATTTGTCACAGGGTTTCTACTTTCATGACATGGACAAACTTCAAAACTTTAGCGCATAAATCTTCCCGATGGATAATGCATTGATAGGAAATAAATTTAGGTAATTAATTACTCATCCTTAAAACAAAGACCAAGAAACCCATTATTCCTACCTGTCAAGAAGACATCTGTTGTTATTGCAACAAGCTTCGTATATGGTAAGTGAAAAATACTGAAGTCCTTTAATGGAAGACACCAGTGCAGCTTTAGAACCATCGAACTGCGACTCCATGGCACTGATCACTCTTCTTTGACTACTTCTCCATCACTGAAAGTTTTTTTCTTGTAGCTAACACATGGCATATTTGGTAAGAAGGTATTGCCACGTTACTACTTTGCTAAAAAGGCTTTGTGAATGTAATCTGTTGTTATATTAATTTTTATTTTAGGTCATTCACTTTATGTTTCCTTATTTCAGAAGGGTCCACCGCTGTGGTCTCGAGGTAGCGAGCTGCCTTGTCACGCAGCGAGCCCGGGTTCGATCCCCGGTCGGGGCAGTTTTTCTGGGTGAGGTTTTTATCGGGGTTTTTCCTCACCTGTAAGACAAATGTCAGGAAAACGTTAAGGCCCAAACGGTCCCCGAAATCATATGGCCATCATCACCATCACCATCCTTATCATTATCATCATCATTATCGTCATCCTTCACCGGCGTGGAAAGCAACGGGAAGCTACCACACCTACAATTCCCTAGTAAAGCTGCAAGCATAGCATGATGATGCTATGATTGCACTGAAGGACCTGCCTTCGGGCAGAATTACTATGGATGGATTCAGAAGTAACGGGAAACTCAGTGTTAAAATCTTCATGACTGGATAACAAATGTCGTTCTATATATATTACACGACAAACACACTGTTTTTCATCAATATTCAATTAAACAATACTGATCTCCCATTCACTGTTAAAAGTATAACTTATTTGCCTTTTAACCATATTAAGAATAAATAACTGAAAACATACTGCTAAATAAGATATTAATTCGAAGAACAATAATTTAATTGCACTGACAACTATAACATTTGAATACATTACTTATCAAGATAGAATGCAGATGTATACTGATAGAGCGAACACTAACAATGCAGTTTAGAAGTTTTCAGGTACCGTAAATACTGAACTAAATATTTGAAGCATTGTTGCCAAGTCGGGTTTTGGGGAAGTGGAATCGTCGCCAATGATTAGTGGAATAAACAAAATGTTTGTTGTTATCTAGAAGATTAATTTCAGAGTTGGTTTCCACATAAATTTAAAATTCAAATTTATTCTATTAACTTACCAGTTTATCACAAACTGTTTTAAACAAAATACGGCAAGATATTCGGGGACGCGGGCGCCAAAAAATACATTCATATTTTGGGCACCGTGTTGAACAGGACTATTCTATGGCCATGGCGTATTCTTGAAGTGACACGAGCATTTAGTTGGGCCCGATAAACGGCACTGAGATTGCGGTGGCCGAAACGATTTTCCAGATTTTCCATTACCTCCTCAGCCTGATCCTCTGTTGGAATACTGCGTAAAATCTCTACAGCTGGACTTGAAAGGAGGGAATTAACTGTGTCGCTTTTCCTTAGGGTGTCCATCTATTATGGGAAGAAATCGTGTTCCGTCGAATCTAGGAGTCTTGATTCCATTTCGGTTTGAATGTCAGTAATTTGTCGAACTCCAGTTCTCGGCCACTAATCACTCAGTAAATCTCCCATTACTCGTGTAACCTCGAATGTTATAAGATGATGATAGTTTTATCTTGCTGCTAAATATCTCTTCCGATTGTTATTTATTACAACTGAATTTTGTACGATGTTGATTTATTTGAATTTTCATTTCATCTCTAACATTGTCTAAGAAGGGAACCTTCACCCGGTGTAAGAAACAAAACAAATGTCGTTATTACAGATCAATGAAGCATTAAAAATAATGCAAATTGCGTATGTTGTACAACCCCAAACACCAGAGATACAGACCAATGAAGAGTAAGCGAGAGTGAACTGTACTGTTCTAGGCGTGCTGTCTGTTATGCTTTGTTATTGTGAGTGTTCTGCTTGCTTTTAGTAAGTAGAGAAAACGAACTCTGTATATTTTGGTTAAAGTTATCGATAAACTAACAGACGAAGGTTATAAAGGAACATAATGTGAATTTTTGCGAAAGGAGATTGAAGTTGCTGATATTATATAATGACCTAATAAAGAGCTGTGAAACGGAATCTGTTGAAGATATTCATACTCTAGACAATGATGAAAATGAACCACGAGATGATGATGGTGACATGCCTCATGTATAAGAAAGCGAATCAGATGAAACAATTGCCTCGTCAGAAGACGAATCAAGTACTTCACAACATTCTGGTTCTCTTTATTGTCCGTGCCCTTCAAAATGATCCCGGGTCATTACATTTGAGGAAACATGTAAGGCAATTGAGTATTGGATTCTGCCAGATACACCAAGGAACAAAAATACATCCTTTAACCATTGGCCATGGAGCAGTATGAACACAGATTCTCATTGCTAACAAACGAAAGCCAACTATACATAATGAGGCAAGCTGTTGAGCAACAAAATTGTGTTATAAATAAAATTAAAAGTGTGCACCATATAACATTTTAAGAATTCTGTCTAAGGCGGTCTAGAAATGAAATTGTAAAAGAAAGTGACATCAAGAGAATTGCACTCGAAACAGCTAGTGGTTTGGTTAGCACAGATCAAACCTACTTCTAAGCAAGTTCTTCCTGGTTACATAGGTTTAAAAAGTATTATAAGAGTCAGCAGCAAAATGACTTCATATGTGACAATCAGGTACATAAACAAGTTATTGAAAAATCAATACTAACCTTCATAAGTGAGTGCACATCACTTATGGACAAATACACTGATGAACAGGTTATTAATGCAGATGAAAGGGGGTCAATAAGGAGATCTCTTTTGGCAGAATATTAGAATGTCAAGTAACCAGTAGAGTGTATGGTGTTGTGCAATAAAAAGGGGCGACTACATACTCCTACACTATAATGCTTGTGGTGTCAAGAGCTGGAAAACTGATGCCAAAGTTACTACTGATTCTTCAAGAACCTCCAGATATTAACGCAAGAGTTGTGGAACGCATTTTCCAGGCTGACAACCTTGTAATAAAGTGGACTACGTCGGGAAAATTAACAAAAAAAAGTATGGAAAGAATTCTTTAAAGGATTATTCCTTCTCAACTCTGTAACATGTAATCTATTGCTGTTGGACTCATTACGTGTTCACTGCGACGGAAATATAACGAAACAATTCTTAGAAGGACACTATGACATTGAAAAAGTAGTGGTGAAAATCATATCACCAATTACAACTAATGAGTTGCGACCTTTGGACAGATATTTTTTTCGAATATACAAGCATATGATTCGACACATCTCCCATAATGTAGCTTTGGTAATGCTATCACTTGTTTACCAGCAGTTTCTTTTTCCAAGAAATCAACAGGTGCACGGTTGAATGCTAGTTGGATAGGCACTCAGGGGCAAGCAACAGTTTCAAAACACAACGGAATTCTGTATCCGAAATGTACAAAGAAAATGCCAAAACTGTACAAACTCAGTAATTTTGAAGTGCGGGTGGTGTGCTGCAAATTTATGTTTCCAATATTTTTTCACTGAGTATCATTATTGTGCCACATATTTTCTTGTATAAAAACAAAAGGAGAGTCTGAAAATATGATGCAGAAAGCTATAACAAGATGACAACATCGTTTTTCATCCTGTGCGTGAAATAGTTACTGACAGAATATAAGTTTTCTTATTTAATCAATTGAGTTGGTGTTTACTTGATGAAAATCCATATTTATTAATTAAATAAAAATAAAAACGTAGTTTTATTTGATTTTCATATTTATTATATAATTCAGTGACATCTGTTTCGGTACACTGTACCTTCTTCAGACATGTTAACAAATTATGAGTTGAGTTCCAACTGATCTAAGCAACAATACAGCAATATTTATTTAAATTTTTAAATTTAACAAAGGGATTCATTCAAATCAAGTTGAGAATTTAACAGTTTTTTACTACTTTTAAACTTATTAATTTCTACAGCCTCCAAAGGATCTAACTTCTTACCCTTATCACAAATATGTAAAATTTCAAAATTTGGATCGAAACAATGATTAAATTGGAATAGGTGGTTAGCATAGTTTGAATTTTCTAAATTCCTGCTGTATGCTCTCATGTGTTCCTTTATCCGGGATATAAAAGGTCTACCAGTTTGTCCTATATAGAGATTGTCACATATGCCACACTTCAATTTATATACACCTGATAATTTTTCTTTTTTTTTGTTTCGGTTTTATTGTTTTTTATTATATTTTGTAGAGTTTTATTAGTTTTAAATGCCACATTAATGTTCAACTTTTTGAAGTGTTTAGATATTTTATTTAAAAGTGGGCCTATGTATGACATTACGACATATTTCTTATTGTTTTCTTTGGGTACCGTACAGGAAAAACTTTGTTAATTGCTTTTTTGTAATTAATATTCTTAATTAAACATTCTATAATTTCAGGGTCGTATCCACTATTAACAGCCAATTGTTTAATACTATTCAATTCATTATTATATTCCAAGGGTGAAAGAGGGATATTTAAAAGTCTATGAATGTAACTATTAAAGGCTGCCATCTTATAAGTATATGGGTGAAGAGAAGAACTATGGATAGTGGTATTAGTATGAGATGGTTTGTGAAAGATACCAAACTCAAACTTATTATCAATGTGTTTTATTGATAAAACCAAGAAATTTATACTATTTTTTGTTTCTAATTCCATTGTGAAATTAATACTTCTGTGAATGTTATTAATAAAATTTAAAAAGGAATTCAATTGTCTTTTGGTTCCTGTGAAGCCTGCTATGACATCATCTACATACCGATACCAAAATAGAACATTTCTAGCTAATACATTCTTATGTATGGTTTGTTCTAAGTCATCCATAAAAATCTCTGCCAAAAGAGGGCTCAACGGATCACCCATAATCAAACTATCTTTAGCTATGTACAATACTTACTCACTTACTTACTTACTCACTGACACTATCGAACCCGTAGGTTAATGGCCGCGCGGACATAAGCTCTCCATACATCCCTATCCTGAGCTAATGCTTTCCAATCATTCCCTGTATAATCTACTTCCCTCAAATCATAGTTAATGTTGTTCTCCCACCTCATTCTTGGTCAACCAACTGGGCGTTTTCCTTCTGGCTTTCCTACAAGAAGTTTCCAGGCACGTCTTTCATTCCCCATACGTGCAACATGTCCTGCCCATCGCAGTCTACGAGACTTAACTGTTCTTATTATATCTGGCTTCCTATAAAGACCATGTAGTTCATTGTTACGTAGTCTTCTCCATTCACCTGTCTGTTCATCTCTCTTTGGTCCAAAAATTTTCCTAAGTACTTTATTCTCAAATACTTGTAATCTCCTTTCCTCCCTTAAAGTAAGAGTCCATGTTTCACACCCATATAATATAACTGGTAGGATAATAGTTTTATATATTTTCAGCTTAACGTTTTTTCAAAGGAGTTGGGACAACAAAAGTCTCTGCAATGCATAATAGCACGCATTTCCAGAATTGAGCCTATGTTTAATTTCTTTGTGCATCTCATTCCTATTTGTGATTATTGTTCCTAGGTATTTGAATTCAGCCACTTCCTCAAAATTTCCCTCATTTGTCATTAGCTGTCCATTTCCATTATATACTGAATTTCTACTTGTGACCATATATTCAGTTTTACTGATATTTACTTCCAGTCCTAATTTCGTAGTGTTACTCAATAATGTGTGCGTGTTGGTCTTTAGTATCTCCTTGCTATCGGCCAGTAGTACTACATCATCAGCATAAACTAACAGCTTATTAATACCATTCAGTTGTAAGCCTTCCTCATTCTCTAAAGATTTAATGGCATGCTCTAGTACAAAATTAAATAGTAGAGGAGATAGTGCATCTCCTTGCTTCAACCCATTCTGGATTTCAAAAGTGTCCGAAAACTGTTTGCCTACACGCACCCTACTCTTTGAGCCATTTAGACACATTCGTATAAGTCTAACTAACTTTTTAGGAATTCCGAACTCCAGGAGGATACTATATAACTTCTCCCTCTTTGAATCATATGCTTTTTTGAAGTCTACATATAGTTGATGTACAGTACCATTATATTCCCATTTCTTTTCTAAAATCTGTCTTATACTAAAAATCTAATCTGTTGTAGACCTGTATCTTCTAAATGCACATTGATGATCTCCTAGAATGTCGTCAATATAGGGAGTAAGTCTGCTTACTAATATATTTGTTAGAATTTTGTACGAAGTTGAAAGTAATGAGATGCCTCTATAGTTGTTGCAATCAGTTTTATCTCCTTTCTTATAAATTGACTATGTACAATTTGTTATTAAATTCAAAGTAATTTTGATGTAAGCATGTTTTAAGGGTGTGTAATATTTCTTCGACTACAAAATCATTCACTTTATTAGTTAGTAACATTCTATTAATAATCTCCATCACATCAACAGTAGGTATACTGGGAAACAGATTCTTTACATCAAAAGAAACTAAAATTAAGTTATTAGGCAAATCAATGTTCTTTATATTGTCAATTAATTCAATAGAGTTTTTTATACTGTAAATTGGATTGAACTTGGATTAGATGAAATTATATTTATTAGCTTTTTAGACATTTTGTACGATGGAGAACTTATAAAGGATACTACTGGTCTAATAGGATAATTTTCCTTATGTAATTTAACTAGTTTTAACAGTTTGGGTGGTTGGGGACTCATTTGTATTATAGAGTATTCAAAAAAGTTATTAAAAATTATGCTATTTCTATAAATATTTATAATTTCTTTTTGATATTTCTCTGTTGGGTCTTTATCAATAATTTGAAAATTATCTGAATTTAGAAAATCTACAGTTTTAGAGATATAATCATCCTTATTTAAAGCTATTAAAGTTTGTCCTTTATCTGCTCGTGCAATAACAATATCATCATTTAAAGTTTTCTTTTTTATATCTTTAGCTATCTGATTATAGAATATATACCTTGGTATTGTTTTCTGACCATCCTTGATCATTTTTGTGAGAGCATATTTTTCTGACTCAACATTAACTGGTTCAGATAATGTGTTATTATCTTTTAAAATCAATTCACATTCCACACCTAAATTTTGTAGTAGAATATTACTATTGTCAACATTAAAATTAAATTTAAAACCCTTATTTAACAAGTCAATTTCATTTTTAGTAAAATTAGTGTCAGAAACATTAACAAACCGATAAAAAAAACTGTGTTTGGATAAGCTAGTAACTTCACTGGATTTCTTAATTCCATGTAATTTTGCGAGTTTGTTTTTTTGAATTAAGTATTTCTTATGAATCAAAACACTTACTTTTTGTCTTGTTATAAAATCAATAATGTCAAATTCAATACTATTTAATCTAAAAGTTAGTTCTGAATGTATGTACATCAAATATACACTTTAAACATCTCTTCTACTACTGCAAATTTCTATCTTCTCGGAGTCAAGTTCTCACTGCTGCAGCAGAAGCTTTCCTTGAGGCTGAGTTGTTAAAATTAGTCTTGATATTAATATATTTTGGTTTAAGATCATGTTTGATGCAACTGTTGTAAAACCAAATATCCTGTGTGCCCTTTTTAATCCGGAGTAATAATTTGAAATACCAAATCACCAAGAAGCTTGTCTCAGGTTGTATTAAATAATCAATTGAGTTGGTGTTTACTCGATGAAAATCCATATTTATTAATTAAATAAAAATAAAACGCAGTTTTATTTGATTTTCATATTTATTATATAATTCAGTGACAGCTAGCTGTTTCGGTACACTGTACCTTCTTCAGACATGTTAACAAATTATGAGTTGAGTTCCAACTGATCTAAGCAACAATACAACAATATTTATTAAATTTTTAAATTTAACAAAGGGGATTCATTCAAATCAAGTTGAGAATTTAACAGTTTTTACTACTTTTAAACTTATTAATTTCTACAGCCTCCAAAAGATCTAACTTCTTAACCTTATAACAAATATGTAAAATTTCAAAATTTGGATCGAAACAATGATTAAATTGGAATAGGTGGTTAGCATAGTTTGAATTTTCTAAATTTCTGTTATATGCTCTCATGTGTTCCTTTATCCGAGATATAAAAGGTCTACCAGTTTGTCCTATATAGAGATTGTCACATGTGCCACACTTCAATTTATATACACCTGATAATTTTTCTTTTTTTGTTTTGGTTTTATTGTTTTTTATTATATTTTGCAGAGTTTTATTAGTTTTAAATGCCACATTAATGTTCAACTTTTTGAAGTGTTTAGATATTTTATTTGAAAGTGGGCCTATGTATGACATTACGACATATTTCTTATTGTTATCTTTGGGTACAGGAAAAACTTTGTTAATTGCTTTTTGTAATTAATCTTCTTAATTAAACATTCTACAATTTCAGGGTCGTATCCATTATTAACAGCCAATTGTTTAATAATATTCAATTCATTATTATGTTCCAAGGGTGAAAGAGGGATATTTAAAAGTCTATGAATGTAACTATTAAAGGCGTATATGGGTGAAGAGAAGAACTATGGATAGTGGTATCAGTATGAGATGGTTTGTTCCTATAAGCTTCCAGTGACATTTAACTCACATATTGGTGCAGTAATTAATCTTATTTCAAAGTTTATCTACTACACAATTATATTCCGTCTCTGCGAATCAACTTGCCACAGTTTCTACTCTTTCGCAGGTCACTGACTCATTTGAGACACTGGCATCAGTTATGTAGGTCGGGGAAGGAGATGTCTTGGCTCCCAATCGAGACTTTTCTCGTAAGGAAGTTTTTGGTATCGAACCTTTCTGATATGAAGGTTAGAGACTTAAATAATGGGCGCATTCAGCTGCCGAAATCACTGCAGAAACAAAAAAAAAAGTAAAGTGATACGACTAGAAGACCTTGGGGTAGTATATGGTTATGGCTCCCACTTTTTCTAGACCAGCGATGTAAAACACGAGCTCCGTGAGAAGGTGTGCTCCGATATGCACCATGAGCGCTCCGCTGGACAGGTAATCTGGTGACTTTGTTCAGTTTTACGCGTCAAACGCAATGATGAGAATGGCTACGTTCAGCGTGTAGACCTTGCGAGAATAAAGCCTTCGTATCTTTTGGTACAGAATATCTCTCCCAATTTTGAAACGGTTAAATTAGCTAATTCGATGAAAAAACGGAACAAAAATAAAAATCGCCTTTAAAACTAATATCAAACTCAACAACATTGTATCAAACAGAATTGAAGTAACAAATAAATACCAAAATAAAGGCATTTATAATCTAAAGTACAAAATTGCGATAAGTGTTACATCGGTAGAACAACAAGATATTTTAACACAAGTTATACTGAACATTAAAAATATTAATAATGAAGAAAAATCAAGTGTTGCCAAACATATACTAGAAACGGGCCATCAGTTGGACAAAATCGATAATACTATGTCAAAATTACGCAGAAAGAATAACAAAACAAGATTAGCATCATAGAAGACAGAGAAAATTTAAAAGACGCTGAGAATAATGACTTGCTCAGCAAGAACACGCTCGCTGACCTGAACCCGTTGTACAACTTATACAACCATATTAATATTGCAGCCTAACTATGATGGTTGTCCAGCGGTTCGCTTTGTTTCCCCGCAGCTATTATATATATAATTGAATACAAAGATGCCGACTTCCGTCACTATAATAATTCCGCATGTAAATCATTGTCAAGCATTGTCGCTCACCCGCTTTTATATAAATGGATAACCATCATAGTGAGGTGATAATACCAATGAAATGCAAAAGATGAAATATTGATTTGGAAGGCCATACTATTTTTAACTACTAAACGAAGTTTTCAAACAGAACTTTATATTAGATGAGGACGACTGGTTTATCAGATACTAATTTTATTTGTTTAATATTATATTAATAAATGACAGTAATAGAAGAGTAAATAGTATTGCATTTAGACCATCTTCCAAAATTGGTATGATATTAAGTCCCACAATCCGCTTTGACACTCATAGTAGCCAACTTGAGGAAGTTGACTCCGAAAAGAATGCCATATATAAGCCAACAGTTGACGTTTACAAAGATAAATACCAATTAGATAGTATAACTGATCGCGCTTTATCAGTGACTTTTTTAACTGTCATTAAATCTAATAGATTATTATATGTTCTGCTTAATGGAACAGTACCATTAATTTATAAAACTCGCGATATTTTAATTCTTAGGCAGTAGATGTTTATGTACGGAATTCAATTGCTGAAGCTAGAAGTAAAGAGCTCTGTTCCTTACTTTACTGTGAATTACTAAACAAATTATTTATAACTAACTAACTAACTAACTCACTAGCTCTGTCGAACCTGTAGATTCATGGCCGCGCAGACATAAGCTCTCCATACATCCCTATCCCGAGGTAACGTTTTCTAATCATTCCCTCAAATCATGTGTTATTCACCCACCTCATTTTTGTCTTCCAACTGGGCGTTTTCCCTCCGGTTTTCCTACCGGAAGTTTCCAAGCACCTCTTTCATCCCCCATACGTGCCATATGACCCTGCCCATCGAAGCCTACGAGACTTAACTGTTCTTATATATCTGGCTTTCTCTACATATCCTGTAGCTCACTATTATGTAGTTCCCTCCGTTCACCGTCTGTTCATCTCTTTTTGATCAAAATATTTTCCTAAGAAGTTTATTCTGAAGTACTCGTAATCTTCTTTCCTCCCTTAAAACAAATTATTTATTTTTTTACAAATTTTTCATTGAAATTACATGAAATATTACAATAAAAACTCTTACACCATTAATTGAATAAACTGGTATAGATTTTTATCATGTTTTAATTACTAATTTCAATCTTAAAATAATTTTTATTGAGTGTACTGTATTGCACCCTGGAAACTACGACGAAATATTGTTGTTACAACATATCACTTCCAAAACCGAATGTTTTAATACTCGTACAACTTCCTAACAAACGATGATAATGCTGAATCAGCGCGTCTTCTTAAAACATCTGCTCCTCTATCAGCAATTCTCAAGTTCAGATTATTTACTAGAAAATTGATTTAAATCAGTGCGTGTGTTAGTGTACCTCGTCATTTTAAATATTACAGTCAAATTAAAAATAATCTTTTATCGTTTTTAACTAACAAGGTTGCAGATTGAAGTGTTTTATTTTATTACTGTACATATAATTATACTGTCTATTGTGAATACGCCTAACTGGTGTTACGTGAATGGAAAGTGTTTCAATCCACTCGGACGACGACATAAGAGTAGTTTAAAATATTTTAGATCTGTTCCTCCATGGATCTGTGAGGAATTCGGGGTATCCAAAAACACTGGCTCTCGGCAAAAATATGTAGTAATTGCAGGCTAATTTTAGAGGATAAGAGAAATGTTGAGGATGTACAGCCTAATAGATTAACTAATATTGAAAATGAGGAATCCGATCTAACACAACCTAGTAACAATAACGTTAGTAGTTCCGACATCGTTAAAGAATCGGCTATACCAACATTAAATGAATAATTTAAATTGATAGGGGAAAGTCCCATTAAGACAGCAAAAATGTCTCACAATAAATATGTCAAAAATAAATATAAATGTGTAACTGATGATGATGTAACAATTGTAATAATGATAATAAAAATAATGCAATGATGATAATAACAATAAAAATATTTGTAAGTGCGCAAAGGACTATTACCAAGTAGCTCCGTCATTGTTTGTACGAGCGAACGATGTTTACTCACGCGAAAGGTATTGTGGGCAGTCTACACATAGGAGATTTTAGGGAAAATAATTATTTTTGGTAGTTTCCTTTCAAAACTCCCCTCTAATACTAATTACAAAAAATTAACTGGTGTTCAGGTAATAATGTGGCACTTTTTGATTTGATAAAATTTTTGGTGAGAAAGATCAATTGCATATTAATTACATTTCCGCCCTTCAGAAAAACGTAAATATTAACGTACTAATTTTCAAGCGATAGAGCATAAACTCATCTATAATGTGACTATCTTTTCAATTTAAGGGAGTAGTGATGATTCGAGAAATTTATTCATAAAAGAGACTATTTAAAATAATACGATAAATGGACAGCTCTATTATTCGATAATTACACGAAGCGAAGACTTGAAATTCGGTTCAGAAATTCAGTATATCATAAAGTCTCACTGTAAAAAAATTGTAAACTTTTAAAAATGTGAGTCAAATTTTGACAATTTTTTTGCCGATTTCATATGGAATGCCCCTTGCATAAGACACAGACTACTATATCAGCCTAAATATAAAATTTGATAAAAAAAGTAAAACTAAGTTAAATATTACATAAATAGACATGTCATTCTATAGCATTTAATTTTAAAACAAATATGTTAAAATGTGTTCAAAAAATTACTCATATATATTGTTTAAAGTGGTTGTCTTAAAGTACCCCCCCCCGTTGGTAGTTTTAGTTCTGTAATATGGCTTGCTATTCCTAGGGTTAATGGATACAATTTATGAAATGGATGAATAAATCGTTTAAAATAAAGGACAGTAATACGAGATAAGTTGTAATTTTTCTTATTATTAAAATATCTGACTGCTTCATGACGAGAAGTTAGACACTCGCCTCTCCCTTCTGGGGTCTCGAGAAAGAGTCTGGGTCACAATATGTGGGTTTGTGGTGAATGAAACGGAGCTCTCGCGAGGTTTCCCACGTTTTCCACTTCCACAAATTTCAATCCACCTTTCTCGATACTAATCTCTTCTATATCATTAATCCGTCACATTGACGGTGTATCAGACGTAGTTCGCCAGCATCCTTGTCGTTCACATAAATCTAACTCACTGACACCATCGAACCTATAGGTTCATGGCCACGCGTATATAAGCTCTCCATATATCCCTATCCTGAACCAATGTTTTCCAATCATCCCCTGTATAATCTACTTCCCTAAAATCATAGTTAATGTTATTCTCCCACCTCATTCTTGGTCTACCAACTAGGCGTTTTTCCTCTACTTTTCCTACAAGAAGCCTTCATGCACGCCTTTCATTCTCTATTCGTGCCACATGTCCTGCCCATCGCTGTCTACGATAATTAACAGATCTCATTATATCTGGCTTCCTATAATGACCATGTAATTCACAGTTATGCAGACTTCTCCATTCACCTGTCTGTTCATCTCTCTTTGGTCCAAAATTGTTCCTAAGAACTTTATTCTCAGATACTCGTAATCTCCTTTCCTCCCTTAATGTAAGAGTCCGTATTTCGCATCCATATAATACAACTGGCAGAATAATAGTTTTATATCTACTTCGGGTAACCCATTCCAAAGGCTCTAATATAAGGACATGTTCCTAAGAACATGGAAGGTTAGGACTTTATACAATAGCGGGCGCTAGTGGTATTAACCCATGAATTAGATAAATCACCCTTGGATAAAGTCGCTTTACAGGAAGTTAGATTACCAGGAGAAGGTAGTCAGGAATCAGGAAGCCTTGCATTATATTACGGGGGTGAAGAAAGACCAGAATTTGGAACGGGTTTTTTAGTCAGAAGGAGGATCCTATCCGCTATCCAAGATATTAAGTTTGTCAGTGATAGGATATCATACATAATTCTGAAGGGTAAACGGTATGATTTTGTAATCGTAAATGTACATGCTCCCACAGAAGATAAAGGTGATAAGATGAAGGATGGGTTGTATGAAGAATTAGAATTCGTATTTGATAGTCTTTCATGATATCATATGAAATTTGTCTTAGAAGATTTTAATGCATAGGTGGAGCGGGAAGATATATTCAAACCAACAATAGGCAAATTCAGTCTTCATGAAGATAGTAACGACAAAGGAATTAGATTCGTCACTTTTGCCAAATCAAAGAGTCTCATTGTTAAGAGCACAACATTTCAGCATAAGGATATTCATAAATACACCTGGACATCCCCAGATGGCAAAACTCGAAACCACATAGATCACGTATTAGTGGACAAACGCTGGCAGAGTAGCATCATCGATGTTAGATCAGTTAGAGGGACAGACTGCAATTAGGATTATCAACTGATCAGAGTGAAAATTAGAAAAGGGCAATCGCTTATGAGAGGAACAAACGCTAATGATAATTCTGAAAAATGTGATTTAAAAAACTTGAAAAATGATGATATGTGGCAAGAATAACAAATTAAAATTGTTAATAGATTTGAAGTACCGAAAAATTTTCAGATGGCAATGTGGCAAACGAAGAAGAAACTGATATAAGTAAATAATGGGAGGCTATAAGATATGCTAATAAGTTGTCAGCATCAGAAAGCATTGGTTACTTAAAAAAGAGGCAAAACAAGGAATGGTTTGATGAGGAATGTGCCGACATTGTAAAGAGAAGAAAGCAAGCAATGATTAAATGGTTACATGAGCCAAATGAGGTAAATTTGGAGCAATTGGGTAGTGCTAGACGGGAAAACACAAGGTTACTAAAGAGAGAAGAATAATGATCTTGTAATGAATGCCAAAAATAGGAACATTAGACAATTATATCAGGGGAATTAGTATACAGAAGAAAGGGTTTCAGGCTAATACAAACATAATTAGGAATGAAAAATGGGGATATGATTTCAGATTCCAGGAGTATATTAAATAGATAGAAAAGTTATTTTAATTAACTATTAAATGTACATACAGAAGAGGATATTGAAGAGGATCTTTTACAGACAGCAAATATGCTAATCGTAGAACCAAGTCCATTGGAGGTTGAAAAGACGATAAAAAAATTGAAGCAGTATAAAGCATCAGGTTTAGATGAGATCTCAGCGGAACTGATAAAATCAGGGGGAGAAGAATGGATGGACAAGATACACCAGTTGCTTAATGTGATTTGGGTTAAAGAAGCTCTTCCAGATGAATGGAAAGAATCGATTTTCGTACCAATTTATAAGAAAGGAGATAAAGCTACTGATTGCAACAACTATAGGCACATCTCATTACTTTTAACTCCGTACAAAATTCTAACACGTATATTAGTAAGCAGGCTTACTACTTACATTGATGACATTCTAGGAGATCATCAATGTGGATTTAGAAGAAACAGGTCTACAACAGATCAGATTTTTAGCTTAAGATAGATTTTAGAAAATAAATGGGAATATAATGATACTGTACATCAACTGCACCTCGACTTCAAAAAGGCATATGATTCAATTGAGAGGGAGAAGTTATATAATAATAATACATTTATTTAGCCTGGTGGAGTTAAGGCCATGTGGTCTTCTGTTCCACTCACCAGGACAAACATATCTTATATATGAATAGAAAAATACAATAATAGTCATATTAAACAATTAATTATCTGTCAAATTGAATAATAATGAAAATAATGTCTAATCCATCCATAGTAATTCTGCCCGAAGGCAGGTCCTTCACTGCAATCATAGCATTTTCATGCTATGTTTGCAGCTTTACTAGGGAATTGTGTAGGTGTGGTAGCTTCCCGTTGCTTTCCACACCGGTGAAGGATGATGGTGATGATGATAATGATAAGGATGATGATGATGCCATATGATTTCGGGGACCGTTTGGGCCTTAAAGGTTCCTGACATTTGTCTTACAGGTGAGGAAAAGCCCGATGAAAACCCTCACCCAGAAAAACTGTCCCGACCGGGGATCGAACCCAGGCCTGCTGCGTGACAAGGCAGCACGCTACCTCGAAACCACAGCGGTGGACAATGTCTAATAATACAATGAAATTAAATACAATTAAAATTAAATTAATGATACAATGAATACAAAAAGAATAACAGCTCGAATCTACTGGACATAAAAAGAAAATAAAAAAATACAAAGAAAGTAATAAACTATAATGGATTAATCTATGCTTATTATACAAGGCATAGGTAAATATATTAACAAATCTTAGGTAATTTTTATTAAATAATGAAGAAACACATTTATTAATTCTTAAAAATTAATATTAGTGAGTTGTTTCTGTTAGTAATTTTATTTTCAATTTGTTTCTGAAAGATGGTAAAGTTTGGAAGTCTCTGACATATGGTGGGAGGGAATTCCATGTTCTAGCAACAGAAACTGTAAAAGATTTCGAATAATAAGTAGTATGATGAGGAGGGATATAAGGGATACTCTCTCAAGGGATCGGATATCTAATTTATGTGTATCAGAGAGTCTAGTGAAGCGGTGTGATTGTGTAATATGTTATAGAGAAGGCATAGGGAATGGATGGTTCTACGATCTTGTAGACGAAGCCATTACAATTGTTCCAGGGATGGTGTAACGTGATCAAATCTACGTATACCACAAATAAAACGTATGCAAGAATTATGAACACGTTGAAGTCTGTGGGTAAGAACAGTATTTAGGTCAGTAAAAAGAGTATCACAATAATCAAAATGGGGCATTGCAAGTGTTTCTACTAACATTTTCCTTGGAGCAAACGGTAAACAATTTCTTATACGATTTAATGGGTGTATTATTGAGAAGATTTCCGATTGATTGAGGGTCTTTCCACTTTTCAGCGGTTGCCCTTTTACCAGCCGGCTGCTGGCCCTTCACATCCACATGTGTCAAATTATTGAGAAGATAGTTTTGCAAATGTTATTTATTTGTTTATTCCAATTTAAATGTTTATCCATAAATACTCCTAGATTTTTACTGTCTCACTATAGGGGATCTGAACCCCATTAAGTGACACATGTAATACTGCATTTGTCTTAATTGAGGATAATAGTATCTGATGGCCCATAATTATAGTATCCTGCTGGAGTTCGGAATTCCTAATAAGTTAGTTAGACTTGTACGAATGTGTCAAAATGGCACAACGATTAGGGTGCGTGTTGGCAAACAGTTTTCGGACACTTTTGTAAACCAGATTGGGTTGAAGCAAGGAGATGTACTATCTCCGTTACTATTTAATATTGTACTAGAGCATGCCATCAAATCTTTAGACGATGAAGAAGGCCTACAACTCTATGGTATTAATAATCTGTAAGTTTATGCTGATTATGTAGTACCATTGTGCGATAGCGAGGATTTACTAAAGGCCAACACGTACACAGTATTGAGTAACACTACGATATTGGGACTGGAAGTAAATATCAATAAAACTAAATATATGGTCACACATAGCAATACATTACATAACGGAAATGGACAACTGAGACAAATGAGGGAAATTTTGAGGAAGTGGCTGATTTCAAATACTTAGGAATGAGATGCACAAGGAAATTAATCATTGACTCAATTCTGGAAATGCATGTTATTATACATTACAGAGGCTTTTGACTTCGCAACTCCTTTCAAAAAACATTAAACTGAAAATATACAAAACTATTATTCTACCAGTTATATTATATGGATGCGAAATATAGACTGTTACTTTAAGGGCGGAAAGGAGATTACGAGTATTTGAGAATAAATTTCTTAGGGACATTTTTGGACCAAAGAGAGATGAACAGACAGGTGAATGGAGATGACTACATAACAGTGAATTACATGGTCTTTGTAGGAAGCCAGATATAATTAGCACAGTTAAGTCTCGTAGACTGTGATGGGCAGGACATGTTTCGCGTATGGGGAATGAAAGGCGTATTTGGAAGCTTCTTGTAGGAAAAGCAGAGGGAAAACGCCCAATTGGTAGACCAAGAATGAGGTGGAAAAATAACATTACCTATGATTTGAGGGAAGTAGATTATACAGGGGATGATTGGAAAATATTGGTTCAGGATAGGGATGTATGGAGAGCTTATGTCCGCTCGGCCATGAACCTACGGGTTGGATAGTGCCAGTGAGTTAGGTAGTTAGGTTTATATTTTCAGTTTAACGTTTTTTAAACGAGTTGGGAAGTCAAGAGTCTCTGTAATTCATCAAAAGCACACATTTCCAGAATTGAGCCTATGTTTAATTTCCTTGTGCATCTCATTCCTCTTTGTGATTATTGTTTCTAGGTATTTGAATTCAGCCACTTCCACATAATTTCCCTCATTTTTCATTAGCTGTCCATTTCCATTATATACTGTATTTCTACATACACCTATAATATAGAGTCTTCACCTCATCTCTCGACCCGACCCAGATTTTTATAAGAATAAGAATAAAAATAAAATTTGTTTACAATTAAGAGTTATATACAGTATTGACACCCGAATGAGCAAATGCTCGTGCTCGGGCGCACATGAATAATACAAAATAATATATTAGGCCTACATACATATAGAGTTAGGGGCCAGTTTTATTTTTACATAAATTGACATGTACAAATAAAAAAACAATAATACATTAGGAGAAAAACTTATTCTAACAAAAGAATTAATGCAATGGAGAATGATATACATAAAATAATATAAATCATGTAATGTGATGGAACAAAACCAATAATACAGAAGAAACTAGTTAGTAATATAAATAGGTTATAATAATATAAGCAAAAATAGATGATTCATATCTATTATTTTAAAATGTTCAAATGATTAATTTTTTCACGTAATTAATTAATCAATTAAAATAATTGATTTAATTGTTTTTTTTTAATTAGCTGCGTTTAGTTTACTAGCTCTGAATTGGATGTAATTAATTCTAAACTGGTCCCAGATATCTACTTTATTTACATCCAGTAGTTGCATAACATTTTGGAACATATAGCAAAGAAGTAGTATATAGTCTGGTGCTTTAAAAACTTCGATTGTGCTCTTTAAATTCGTTTTTATTTTTATATGAAAATAAGTAAGCAATGTATGTTTGAAAATTTGTTTAATATTTGGCACGTTGAATTCTAAATAAATTAAATTTTTAGGCTAATCTAAAGGTTTCTGCAAGCAGCTTTTTATGATTCGTTTCTGCAGTAATGTTAAGGGAGAAAGGATAGAATTTGCGCTTCCACCCCAACCTAATATTCCGTATTGGATAATCGATTTAACCAAAGCTAAGTAAACAGTTCGCATACATACATTGGTAAAAATGATCGAAGGATGATGCATTTTTGAATAGTTTTACGTAGTTTGTTACACAGCAAGGAAACATGTTTGTCATATCTTAAACATTGGTCTATTATAATACCTAGATACTTCACTTGTGTTGATATTCTCAAGGATGGACATGGGGCAATATGCGCTATTATATTTGTATATTGTAATATCGAGATTGGGTTTGATGAAATTCATATATACCGCACGATGTTAAAGAAAATGGAATTAATATAGTTTTTGAGATATTCAAAGAAAGTGAATTTGAGTCTAGCCATTCGTTTGATTCCTGTATTAGCATTATGAATGGTTTCGGTCCATGTAGAGTCGGAAATTGATTCCTGTATTAGCATTATGAATGGTTTCGGTCCATGTAGAGCCGGAAAATAAGACAATCATATCATCAGCATATGAATATATAGAACCAGAAAATGTTTCTAAGCTAAATTTGAGTAAATCATTAATATAAATTAGGAATAAACTTGGTCCTAAAACAGTCACCTGAGGGACACCTATCTTAATAATACGTATACTACTGTAGTTATCTTGTTGTTTGTGTTTTATTACTTAAATACGATTTAAATAGTTCTAAAGCGGTTCCTTTAATGCCAAATTTATCTACTTTATTCAGCAGTATGCTGTGATTACACGAGCTGTGGATATTATTTTATTACATTAAAATATCACTCCGGCAAATTCTCTATGTGATGTCATCACGTAAAAAATATACTTCATAATCAGACTAGAAGTATTATCAGAAGGGCTGTAGGGATAATTTTATACAATCATTGAGCCATTTTATCCATGTTATTTCTTACACAACATTTCAGTCTTTTATATTTATATCTGTGGGAATTAGGGATTACATTAGAAAACATGGAAATAGGTATAAATGCAAAAACAATGTAAATAGTGCAGTACATTACCCAAATCAAGCAGCCAAACAATTATATGAAGGAAAGCATCATTGTACAATTTTCAGCCTCAAAGGTATTTCATCTTTATTTTAAATTTGTTAAGGATTAATAATGAAAATAAAAACGAATATAATTTTATTATAATTTAGATATAGTTTTCTTAATAACTGATTAATTTTATTCCATTGCATCTTCTGAAAGAATAATTACCTAAAAGATTAACTCGACAAAATCTTCATGAGTAGAAAAATAAAAGTATATGACATTTCCAACTAATTATATATATATGTCCACCGCTGTTGTCAAGAAGTAGCGTGCTGCCTTGTCGCGCAGCAGGCCCGGGACAAGCTCCTGGGTGAGATTTATTTCGGGGGTTTTTCCTCACCTGTAAGACAAATGTCAGGAAGCGTAGGGCCCAACAGTCCCCGAATATCATCCTGCCATCATCATTATCATCATCATCCTTCATGTGTGTAGAAAGCAACGAGACGTTACCACATCTATAATTCCCTAGTAAAGCTGCATAGCATGGAAATGCTATGATTGCAGTGAAAGACCTGCCCTCGGGCAGAATCACTATGGAGTTAAGACTTAACTGGAGTGCAGTTTTTTCTGTTAATACATTAACCAACTCTGGCTGTAATTTAATTTTATTAATGTAGTAATGACTCTTTTCAATTAATCACATAAAGGTAAACAAAAAATGAAGTTAATCTATCTTAATTCAATTACATATTTTAATAATCATGCAAATTTTATACCATTATACTTCTTAAAAATATGAAAAATATATAATGTGGAATATTTGTAAATAAGCATTAAATTTAATAAATGTAAATTTAATAAATGAAAAGACTCTTAATTATGTCATCACATACACACTGTGTTTTTACAGCACTTGACCTCGGTTTCAGGAACTGTTGTTCCTATCTTCAGTCATCTTTACAATCAGATGATGGTGAAATACGAAAATTCAACATTAATTAAGGTGGCTGAAGATAGGAGCAAGCAAAACCACGGTTCTGTGCTGTAAAAAGCACATGGATATGAGGTGAGATAAATACAACTCATTTTATTTATTAACTTGAGAGCCTTATAATGATAATAAGTTTTATATAAAAGCTATAATGTTTACGAAATCGCATTACAGTATTTGTATCTTCATATTCACAGTTCACGCTTTTGTCCATTCCACAAATTTTTTATCGTGTTACAAATCAAAAGAGGAGTATAAATTCTCGTTTTATCTATAGAACAAATTGTTCGACAAACACTAGTAACACTTCCAGACAGAATATGACACTATGAATAAAATCACAAGATTCTACATTGTTTTATATACATTTTCATTAAAAATATAGGCTACATTATTATTAAATTCGCACCAGGTGCTAGTGAATGAATCAACTGGATATATAATTTTATAATAAAAAATTGGCATGTCCTATGTACACTTAGAAAAAAAACAAGAAGATGAATGGGCGGAATCTTGACCTCAAACATTTTAAAGATGTAACGCACGATTCGCACGAGTAAACTAATTGTACAATAGAACTGTAATACGTTTTCATTCCTTCAATGGAGATCATTTTGTTATGTACAGCAAATCAGCGAACGCTTAGTTAAGTGCCTTAAGGATTGCTTCATATTCAAGAGGTCACAGGTTCTATTCTCGATGTAATTAGCTTTTTTTAAATGATACAATGGTTTCCATTTTATTTTGTCTGTCCACTCATAAAGAAAAGAACGAACTATTTGAAGTATTATTATTATTATTATTATTATTATTATTATTATTATTATTATTATTGCCCAAAATCTATGGGCTGGACTTGGACCTATACAAACTAAATATTTTAATCGAAGGCTGAAACATTTTTGTCATTAAAACGTAATAAATAAATAAATTCATAAACCAACAAAAATAACTAATCAAAGGCGTATAATTATTGTATTCAAATACAAAACATTATATAATGTGTTACTATTATAATATATGAAGCTATATTATATTTTATTATATACATTTATAGCATTATTATTAAAACATGATACTGCACACAATTAAATTTATACCGGTAGCTAAATAGTATTAAGGAGTTTACGAAGGCAGGATTTTTACTTAAAATAGTGTAAAGTGAACGTAGATTATGTGGCTGGAATTAAATGTTACATTATGTACTTTGTGGAAATATATATAAATAAAAAAATCATTGCCGAGGAATTTGAATCCTGGCTCTCATATGTACTTTATTATTCGTAATTGTTTTAAAGATCTACACCATTCGAACGTCGGATACTATCATCTAAATCCTGTTACCTTGTTTACTTTTGCGCTATGCATGAGAGTTAAACTTCATTTTAAATGTCGCAATTTGAGCTATATTGTATATATCAAACACTCGTAAATATCTACAGACATGTCTCCGTCACTACTCTTTAACTATTTATGACCAATAAAACCAAATACAGCTTATTTAAAACATTTAACAATGAATCGAGCATGTGCAGTAGATCATAACATGGTATCTGAATTTTGAAGCCGCTCATTATTTATTTATTTATTTATTTTTGCTAAGTGTACATGCAGTGAAGAAGTTATATTCGTAAATTCGGATGTTGATAACAATATTAAAATTATCACTGTGTTTAGATGTTTTACTTAATACATCTCTTATATTCGCCAAAAACGTTAGCCATATAGGCATATGTCGAATAACTGTTAATATATACATCAACCATAAATATGTTTTTTTATAAATAATGATGTCATATTTAAACTGATTGAAACAACCAATCTGCAGCGTAATTTTTTTCTTCGCTGCAATAGCTGAAAGTTCGCTAAAGCGCTTTATGGGCCGCTGAATGATACACTGCGCATCGCGTAGGCTGCTGAACGCTCCCAATATTCCGGACTGGAAGTCTGGGTGCATCGATCATTCTGTTTTCTGTTTGGTTTTGAAGACTAATTAAGCACCAGAATTAAAACCATTTCTGCCTCCAACATGCACTATTATATGAAGTTGGCCAGCACTGACATTATTTTTACTCCAAATTCTTTCTTACTTTGCCAACATATATTTACTTTAAAATGAGGGTGTGTCTATGTCTCGTCTAGATATGTGACTGGTTTCTTGTTTCCATCTAAAGAACAAATTCCATTGCGCGACAGACCTAGAAGGCACTTGGCCATCCTGTTGTTGGCCTGACATCCGCATGTGTTAATCACATGTGTCGGGGTGACATGTGGTCAACATATCAGTTCCCCCAGCCGTTATAGCCGGTTTTCTCAACCTGAAACTACTTCTTATTGTAGCTACTCAAATTACTAACGATGCTACGTGGGCACCGGTCCCACACTGGCCGAAGTTCCATGAGAAATTTTCTTTCCTCATGGAGATTCGGACCAACGTAAGTCCCGTAGCTCTGTGCTAAGGTATCTTGCCTTAACCACTCAACTACGGCGCGGAACTATTGCCTCCTAACTTATAATTATTATTTTTCATGCTTTGTCAATAATGAGCTCGGCTAGCTACAATATAATTTCATTCTACTAATATGTACCTGTTGCATTTATACTGTTTAAATTTATATCCCACATTTTTCGTCATTTTTCGATGTGTTTCTTTCTCCTCCCTTTTTTCTATGAGTTGACTGTTTTCTTTTCTTGCCAGGAGTTATAATGTAACTTCCAGTGATTTCGACAGTTTGCCCTTCCATTCTAATTTGTGACACAGTACGAACTGAAACACCCAACATGATTGAAGGTCTCAACGTTGGATTTTATTAATAATATTAGGTACCATTTACTTTTTCTCTGTCAAAATGTTGAATAACTCTACCCTCACTGTGTACAATAACATCAGATATCCGTTTCACAAATAAATAAAATAAGCAAATAAAATAGATAAAGAAATTAATAAATGTAAAGCAATTAATAAATAGAATTATATTTTATGACTCTCCTCATAATTGTAGATTTCTTGAATAATAGTTTAGGTACACTACGTTCCATCTGTAATAACAAAATATAATTAATAACGATACGAACGTAGTGTATCAAAAATACTCTTCAAGAAATCTAAATTAATTATGAGGCGAGTCGTAAAAAAATAATTTAATTTTTTAATTCACGTAAACCCCAATGTGTCACATCTTTTAAGTATTAATGAAATGTAAACTAACTAAATGGTAAAGCTAAAATAATTAAATGATGAATTGAAAATTCTGAATAACTTGCACGTTGAAAATTACAGGACAGACTCTATACCCGATCACGTACTGAAAATGGTTCAATGTAATGTGTGTGAGGAGAATACCTAAACACATGTGAAAGATGTAGCATGGTTGTCAAATTAGTAATTTGAGCAAAGAACGCTCAAGCTGTCGGATCATTTAAAATCACAGTATTTGTCGTCTCACTATTACTAGTGGCAACATGTAATGAGAAAGGCAAAGAAGAGATAGCCCATTCCTACACGTAACCGCAGTAGTAACATGTTTATCATCAAATTAGTCATTAGATCAAGGACCTCATAGGACGACGGACCATTTAATAACCACAATATGTGCCAGCTGTCCACCTACCAGTCAAACAAATAACACAGAGGAAAACAAGTGGCAATATAGTAAGGAAGAAAGAGAAATACAGCACATTCCAAACATATTTTCCGTCTGCAGATTTAACTTGGTGGAGCAGTACAGCACTTGCAAAGTTAATAAGCTAACTAAGTTCCCGTTCATTTCTGTTGCATCGTACCTCGTTCTGTTTGCAGCGGTGAATATGGAAGGAGATAATGCTATCGCTAGTGCCTTTTCCAATGCATGTAAACAGATGGCATCTTCTTTCATCCGTGATATTAATGGAAAACCTGTGATATGTACTTTGCATTTATTGGAAAAGGCGCATAGGTTCAGGTGTTGGAGAATGTAAAGAACATATGCTAATGACAACTACAATACTTTCAAGATCATTCATGTTTTGAATAGGGATGGAAAGTATCTTGATTTTGAAGAGGTAACAAAAAAAAACGAAACCAATACTTCAAAGTTAAATATATCACAAATATAAATGGTTGAGGGTGAGAAAAGAAGATTGTAGTATCGTTATGTAAAAAAAGTAAGGAATTATTTTCAAAAGGGATATTTTCACGGAGAAAAAATGATATATCAAGCAAAATGGAAGCTTTCCCAGAACCGTTCCACAACCGGAGAGGGAGATAAAAAAATAGAGAGGGAGAGAGAGAGAGAGAGAGAGAGAGAGAGAGAGAGAGAGAGAGAGAGAGAGAGAGAGAGAGAGAGAGAGAGAGAGAGAGAGAGAGAGAGAAAGAGAGAGAGATCCATTGTCTGATGCTGAAAATCAAGACTTTTATCGCAGAATCATTGTTCGAATAGACTAAAGTTTTGCAGAGAGTATTGGAATTATTTCAGTTAATACGTTCAGGCATAAGGCAGATAGCTCTATTCATAATTTGCAAATGTATAAATTTTTCTTCTCAGATATAGTAAGATATCAAAATGATTCATGCCATATTAATGTAATGAAAATGAAATGTTATGTAATCGTTTAAATAAAACACCTCTTAATTTTTCAATTTAAGCAGTTTTGATGAATCGACAAACTACGTATTTGGCACTTATCTCAATTAATTTTCCACTCTACAAATGCATATATAGTTCAATATACTTGTATGACCATCTACGTCCACCGCTGTAGTCTCGACGTAGCGTGCTGCCTTGTCACGCAGCGGGCCCGGGTTCGATCCCCGGTCGGGGCAGTTTATCTGGGTGAGGTTTTTATCGGGGTTTTTCCTAACCTGTAAGACAAATGTGAGGAAAACGTTAAGGCTCAAACGGTCCCCGGAATGATATGACCATCATCATCATCCTTATCATTATCATCTTCATCATCATCATCATCCTTATCATTATCATCTTCATCATCATCATCCTTCACCGGTGTGGAAAGCAACGGGAAGCTACCTCACCTACAATTCCCTAGTAAAGCTGCAAGCGTTACATGAAAATGCTATGATTGCAGTGAAGGCATGTCCTCGGGCATAATTACTAAGGATGGATGGATGACCATCCTTAATAATGTCTCAAACAATGCAATAGTTTCGTTCTAAGAATTATTTTAGAACTCAAATTATTCTGCGTGTAAATAAAAATACTTTACGAAGGAGGCAAAAAAAAAATATATATTTTTTATTGCATCCATTATTATATAACTTTGACACATTTAATCATTTTGTGTTAGTTGGCCTCTATGTCAATGATTCTTGTAATTATTTACTTACAGAAGTAATCATCTGTTAGCTTAAAATTCTAAATATTTGTGTTTATATATTTGTTTTATTTGTATTATCTCGTATTTTCTGTACTCTCCGTTGAATTCTTCTCTCACATAATAAGCACGATTTATATAGTCATACTTGTTTTAGATATATTGTTAATATCGGTTCTCACACGTTGCGCGACATTGTCAACACACTATCCGTTTGATAACAAATATATTTTCTCCCCGGTGAACTCTATATATTACCTTGGGATTAAATATATATATTATATTTATTAAATAGAGATGTTTCGATAAATAAAGAATGGAGATCACAGTATTGCAATGTAAATGCTGTTGACTATTTGATAATACAGTATGTTCTAATTGAACAATAGCTGACTTTAAATAGGAAAACTACTTTTGTAATTGAAACTGTTTCATGGTTGAAGCATATATGCATAACAAGTATATTAGAATATATTTTTATAATAAAAATGAATAAATAGTTAACTAAAGTGCGATGATGAAACTTGTTCTGAGATATTGGAAAATCTCCAGAAAATTTTAATTGTTTGATGTTTAAACTATTGTCAATTTTGATTAAACGGAGAAATTTCCTTGCAAGCTCCACTGGCAAAGTAAGCACATAAAAATAGCAACTGGAAGGTATGATGGCTCCAGATATCTTCGAGGAATCTCATCTTCGTCTGTGGTGCTAGTAAAGAAGAAGATCTGAGAGATGCGCTTACGTGTCGAATATAGGTGGCTGAATGACGTCACCAAGAAATTGTGATTCCATATTCTAAGAATTGATGACACATTTGACAGCTTGGCGGGTTCGCAATGGTCCTTAACTCTCGATCTTAAGTTGGGCTACTGGCAGATGGCTATTCATCCGGAAGACATGGGGATAACCGCATTCTTTATCGATCTCTACAGTTCACATCTTTTTCCAATGGAGTGTGTAATGACCCTACCCTTTTCAGTGTCTCATGGAAGCAGTCATGGAGACCTCACGTTTGGCACCTGTCTGTTGCATCTAGATGACATCACGTGATACGGCGGATTTTCAAAGAAAATTTAGTTAACCTAAGAAGAGTATTTGAGAGACAACGGAAGAGCGATTTAAGGTAAATTTCAAGAAGTTTTCTATCTGGGATACACTGTATGGACGACGGAGTGGTTAACGATTCTAAGAAGTTGCAGGCTGTCTAGGAGTGTCCCAGACCACGCGTTCCTACTACAGAAGATTCATCAAGGGATATGCTAAGCCTCTCACCCAACTGACTGACTAAAAACGTTCCTTCCAGTGGACAGATGAAACTTAGATGGCGTTCCAGAATCAGAAGAAATCCCTATGCATTGCCTCTGTACTTTTATATCTCATACCGGAGGTGAAGTTTATCACCGACACTGACGCCAGTAATATGGCATTGGAACAGCGCTATCCCAACAACAAGGCGAACAGGAGAAAGCCATCACCAAACACTATTCATGGCTAAGAGGAAATACTGCATCACCCGACGGAATCTATCGCCATTTAAGCGCCCTCAAGGATTTTCACAAATATCTCTATGACAAGCCATTGTGGACTCTGACCACTCTGCGCTCACTTGGTTATTTGAATTCTGCAACATGAAAGAACAGACTGCAGGCAGCATCTAGCAAATCCAAATTTTTCATCGGAGCATCGACGGAGCAAGAAACATTCCAACGCAGACACTTTATCTCGTCCGATCTTGTTCGGATAACTGAAACTGCTGCACCAGGGTTGAGCGGTGAGATGGGACTGGAATAGTTAAGTTTTAACCACGCAGCCTGTTCCTGGTTGGGATGAAGGTCCTTGAGGAGGAAGCAGCTTGAAGACTGTCACATCGGGCAGGTTCTCTCGATGTAGTAGTTGGGCAACGATCTGCATGTGCATACATCGCAGGTCGCCAAGAGCTATTCGGCCCAATATAATTACCTAACTGTCAAGAAGGCGTCCTACAGTGGATATGGGTGTCTCCTTGAGGGAAGAAGACGACCAAACAGCTGTGTTCTCTCCAGAAGCAAGACTCGACAGATGGTTGGAAGAAATGCATGCTAGCGTTTCTGGATGACATCTAGGAGCTGAAAAAGCTTGGAAAATATTTCTTAAGCGTTTCTACTGGCTACATCAACAGAAATATATGGATGGCGCCAGCAGTATGGCATATATGTGTAGCTAGTAGAGGACCTCTTACACGGAACAGAGGCACAATGCAGCAATACAATACAATGTGAAATCCATCGAAGCGGCTAGCCCATTTTCTGATACTGATGCTGGGATAATGTGTCCATTGCTAGCCATAGGCAACTTCATTAAATGACCGGAAGTTTAAACCATCCCCAGCCAAGAAGCATTGACCATTTTCGACATACTTAACAACTTCGTGTATATCTACGGATTACCATTGGAGCTGCATTGCGACCGGGGTCACAAATTCCAGTCCCAGCTAATGAAGGAGTTTCTGCAGCGCCTGGGGGTACACAAGACTGGAATTAACTTGCTACACCCTAAATCTGATGGAATGGTAGAACGTTACGTGAAGACTGTCGAAGAACTTGCATGCAAGGCGGTTTCTAGTGATCGTAGATACTAAAACACAAGGATTTCACTATTATTTCTGGTCTACCGTTCACCTACTCATGACACAATCGGAATGACTCCAGCCAGTCAAGATGGTCCTCAGGAAAGAGTTACGACTGTCTTCACAGCTGCAATTTAATACTCACCTGATGCTGACAAGCCGGCAACCTACAACGTATGGGAGTTAACCAACTGACTAAGATAATACATAGGATATTAACACATTGGTTTCCGACAGCTGTGCGTAGCACCCACCGCTGCTGTACCCGACATTTCTGTCAGTAGGGTGGACTTTTAAATTTCAAACCGCGCTAGCACAGTGTGACTTTTACATCAATATAATTACAGTCAATAATAATAATGCGTAAGTAAATCTTTATTAGTGTTCTCACCAGACCTTCTAGTAGAAATTGAGGGTTTATAGCGTTGGAAACATTTCCCTTTATGTAAAGACACAGTGCAAAAGAGCATGTGTAGCGAGTTTCTTTTCTTGTGTTCACTGCAAACACGGCAAAGTTTGGAGGGTATTTTTTTCTTTCCAATCACAGTTGGCGTTAATTTATTTTTCTTAATGTCTTAGCCTCCCTGGTGGGTCTTGAGGTGGTCTCCTAGAAGTGGTTTCTTTTCTCTTTGTCTTTCCTCGTCTTCCCTGTCATGTGTTCCTAATTTCACGACTGCCAAACAAGAGGCTGTTTCAAGCAAAAAACTTCTGTTTGAAATTTTGCTGTTAGGATTTTGAAATTTATAGATCCTGAAAGCATTAAAAAGTGCACAATTCAAAAGCCACAATACAACTTTGTAGCTCCATTTCACTATTTTTCTAAGAATGGAGTAATATGATAGATACTGGTCAGCCCTGTCCTACACCCTTCACATACTTGTTATATTGAAGTATTCAATAGGGCATTTTTACAACTTTACTCCTCCCACTCTCGTGTTGCCTGATGCAATGTGCTAACCATTCTTACGTCTCTTTTATCTTTCGATGTTTGTAGCAAAAGGTCCCCCTTACTACAAAATTAACTTTCGCCAGGGTTGAATTTATTTCCTGCTTCCACAGATGATTTTGGAAGCCCTCTGTTAATCTTTATTGCTTCAGAAACTCTCGTCTTTCTTTCGAGCAAATTTTCAGCTATAGCCACACTATTATAATAATTATCCTGGTTGGCATGATGCGACAGATATAAATTCGGCTCCAGAACGCAAAATAGAGTTTCTTCTAATTTTTCCGCTCTGCAACATATATTTACAGGTTACATACGTATCCCGTAATCGCCTAACTACCGGCACTAAAATTCCATATTTCACCAGCCGTCTGTCATAAAATTGTAAACAACTCTTTCTGTAAAGTTGGCATTTTCATAAAAGAGAAGAGAGGGCTACAAAAACAACTAAAATTTATTTCACAATAAGAAGAAACAAAATTGCATGAATCATTCAAAACGAAGAGGCAGGGAAGCCATAGAAAACGTAAAAACGGAAATCTCCGGGGCCGGTCGTCTAGCGCTGGCCATTTAAACACGGAGATCTCCGTGGCCCGTCACCAATGTGTTAAAGAGCATCTCAAGCTAGTCAGTGACAAGATGAATGTGTATTACAACCGACGCCAACTCTGCCGGATTCAACGTGGCTGTATCGCCTGACCCGGACGAGAGAGAATCGCCCAAAATGCAGCGTTCCTGGGACGGCCCATTACTGAGTGATGCAGATGATCAATGATGGATGCTGCAGGGTTCTACGTGAGCTTGGAGGCAATATGTTGGTGATTCATCTGGATCGACTGGCGACATATAGGAGCTGACCCTGACCAGCATCCCTTAGGAGAGAGCAATCTGATACATCGTTGCGCTGGCGTTTGAATTTCGCGGGCGATGACGAGATTCTCTTGTATGGTAGAGACGTTTTCGTGAGCTGATTATTCACGAATCGGTAAGCCCTCGGATAACTTTCCACCTACGTCTATTACTCCATAGCGGAGAGTTCGGTTCTCGAGGCTTCTGCTCGGGAAAAAATTCGTCTGTTATTCCGGAATGTTCCTGCCCACGCGTATATAAGAAGATGGGATGGTCTGATTAGCTAGTCATTTGTGCGTGATTAGTGGATTAGCGAAGCGAATTCGCGTGTGAAAACAAGTATATACTTTAAGTGAATTCGTCAGCAAGTACAGAAAATTAAGTGATAGTAAACTGTGCAGGAATAGGATTAATTTTCTGAAATTTAATTGTGTTAAATCAGTGAATTATTGTGAAATAAAGCGAATTTGTAAATTGTGTGTTCATTTAAGAAATTCCATGTGAATCATAAGCGAGCAACATGCGATCCAATAATACTAAAACACTATTAACCCCTGAGCGCGGTTTGACGTACATATACGAGACCGGCTTCCTCCCTTCTGTGCGGTCATTTAAAAGTCCATGCAGTCCATCTGCGCGGTAGTATTTTTAAACTACTCACCCAGTAACTTATTTTAGATAACTAACTAACTAACTCACTAGCACTCTCGAACCTGTAGTTCATGGCTGTGCTGACATAAGCTCTCCATACATCCCTATCCTGAGCTAATGTGTTGTAATCATCCCCTGTATGATCTACTTCCCTCAATTCATATTTAATGTTATTCTCCCATTCATTCTTGGTCTAGCAACTGGCCGTTTTCCCTCTGGTTTTCCCACAAGAAGCTTCCATAACGTCTTTCATTACCCATTCGTGACAGATGTCCTGCCCATCGCAATCTACGAGACCTAATTTATGTTATTATATCAGGCTTCCTATAAAGACCATGTAGTTATCTATTATGTGGAGCTTATTTTAGATATATACCAAATTATTAATAAATTATATTTAGTTACATTATATTTCTAATCTTACCTTGGTTATACATATCCTTTGCTCACGGAAAGTCGATTTTGATATTGATTGTAGAGCGTATTTATTTGTTTCTTCAACAATAATATTCAACAACGTATGGTCAAATATTTCCTCGAATATAGCAACAATGTCCCCAGAAACATCGAACTGTGGACCACTGATGTCACAGAATGTGTCTCGTATTAAATTAAACGTGTCAATATTTTGCCATACAAAATCTGTGGACCCTCCCCCTAGCCCTTTAGCAATCAAAACACGTGTAAGTGTCTGAATATGTCCCTCGTCAACACAGCAGATGTCACTATCACTTATATCGTGAGGAGGTTGTGTATAGTCAAGTGCAAAGAAACTATCCTCACTATCTGATATAGACGCTAAATCACTATGTTTATCAATCTCATCTAAAAATTTGTTGACAAACTTAAAATGTTTTTCTTCTGACAACACTTGGTTTTCTGCACAGGCATGAGCCACGGTTTCACAAAGACTGCGATAATTGTTTCAAAAGAAAGTTTGAGACCACACAATGAGACACTTTACAGATATTTATTCTTTTTCGACAAAAATAAGGCACAGGATATGTTCAGAAGAGGGTCTGGCTGAAAAAAAAAAGTATTTCCTTTCACTTACAAGTAGCCACCTCATTCCACTTGCCCTGTCATAAATTATGTTGTAACATGAAGGGGAATCTTTCCTTAACAGGGTGACAAAAAATAAGTTCTCCAACATGTAAAACAACCTAGTTATAGGCTTTGGAAATCATAGATGTACCACGCATGTTGACATGGCAATCTGCATGTGGATATTTAAAAGTCCTGACGTTTTAACACGTCCTTCTGCATCTGGGAAGGGAACGCAATGTTTAAATGTCCACGTTGATGGGTTAAAGTTATATTGCACTACTGCTCCTGTTCTGAATTTGAATTAAGATTCTAAGTCTACGTCTCTTCCCAGATTAATATAATCTGGCGTCAATGGTAACGGCACGCTTTCGACATTTTCACTGCCTCTTATTTGTGGAATTCGCTGGACTCGATCAGTTTCGTCTTGTATCATGAATAGAAATTATTCTTTTTGTATCTGCTGAAATGACAGAATCAGACATTGATTTATTGATGTCAAGACTATTTTCTATATTTTATACGTTTATCAATGTGAATACGAATCGACCGGTAAAGTTAGCGAAAAACTATGAAAAATTAAATCCCCCACAATTTCAACATTCTAATTATGAGAAAAACAGTTTAAATATAATTTTAGGGCAAAAGTCGGTAGATATGGAAAAACAAAGTATTTTTCTTCACTTTTTCGGTGTAAACAATTATGTATAAAAATGATCAAGCAAATTATTTTTACTTCGTTGTTAAAGTCTCAGGTCGTATTGAAATAATGACGTTCTAGATGTTCATAACTGATATTTTCCTCGGTTAAGATGACTGGTTAATAGGATATATTAACTGAAGGATCAGATGATTGAATTTCTATAATCATCTGGGTTGATTTTTGCTCATAGGGTTGCATGAAAATTTCTTTCAAGAAGAAAAAAAAGGTATTTCGAAGATAATTTAATCGTAGAAATGCAAATTTATATTTGATCAACATTTGAAACTTTTTGTTTCGTAGACACTCATTTGTCTTCCAATTTAACTATGTTTTATTTACGGGATGTTTCAATTCACCGCACTAAATAACTTTCTTCTTTCTCAATTTTAAATATTTTCAGTTGGTAAATATTTAGTAAAACCTTATCTATATAATTATTTAAAAATAAAACTTTAAATTTTATATGATTTTCATATTTATTACAATATAAATTTGTACCTTTGTACCTTCTTCAGACATGATTACAAATTAATGAGTTTTGTTATTATATAAATTCCGGTACATAACAACTGTAACTATGTAACTGAATGTACACAAACTATTTTATTATTAATATAATATTATTAAACAGTTAACTATTAATAACAATTATGACCGTAAAATTGTAGGTTTTTTAATTAACAAAATGTATTACAAAAAAGCTATTAACAAAGTTTTTCCTTTACCCAAGAAAGACATAAATAAATAAATTTGTTTCCAATAAGATATCCAACATATTTTAAAAAGTTGAACTTTGCAAAATATAATAAAAAAGAATAAAACCAAAGTAAAAAAGAAACAATTATCAGATGTATATTAATTAGAATGTGGCACATGCAACAATGTCTATATAGGAGAAACTGTAAGACTTTTTATTCCTCGTATAAAATAGCATTTATAAGACCATATAACATAAATTTAGATACTTCAAAGTTCGCTAACCATCTACTCCAATACGATCAATGTATTAATTCAAATTTTAAATGTTTACATGTTTGTGACAAAAAGAAAAAAATAGATCATTTAAAAATTGTACAGATAAATAAATTGAAGAATAGAATTGTTAAATTCCCAACTAGAATTAAATTTATAATAGAGATTGTTTATTGAAAAATGGTTCGTTTACATTCAGTTGAGATTCAATAATAATAATAATAATAATAATAATAATAATAATAATAATAATAATAATAATAATAATAATAATAATAATAATAATAATAATAATAATGCAACTATTTTGGTTGTAAGGGGTAGTGATGTGTATATAACCTCTCCTACCAACCTTCTACAACCCGTTTTCACAAACGAGGCTCTGAGGACGGAGTCACGGCGGTATAACCATTCCATCGGGTACTGAACAAATGCGGTATCCTATTGTCTGTCCAGAGACTAAAAGGTAGCAGCTCTACCACTGGACTACTTAGCGTCGGGCCGGTAACCCGTCCTAAGGAACTTCAACTTTACTTGCAAGTCTCAACACGAAGAAATCCAGAAGAAATTGAAATCTGACTACCCACAACAAAGAAATGCGGTTAAAAGAAAACTGCACAATTATATTGTAAGATATGCAACCTGGGATGTCCGATTCATCCATGAAAAAAATGAGTAACTACACATTATATTTAAGAATAGAAACATTGATATTGCAGTAACTACAGAAACTAAGAAGAAACTCAAAAGAACGAAAGAAACACAACATGATGTACAAGTACATAGCGGTGTAGACAGGAAAACCCATGGACAAGCTGTAGTAATGATTTGGATTCGAAATAAAATTCAACACTACACTTATTGGAATGAAAGATTATTATAGCTTCGACTGAAAATAAATAGAGGTAATTTGACAGTATTTTGTGTATACGCCCCAGAGGAAGGCCACGAAGAAGATAATGAAGAATTCTATAAAATATTACAAGAAATTTATAGCAAAATAAATAAAAATAATTACATTCTCATAATAGGAGACTTAAATGCCAGAGTGGGCAATGCTCAAGTCAACAATAATACGTATTGAAACATTGGACGAACCAACTACCAATAGGAACGGGACAAGATTTAATAGATATTGCTATATACAACGAACTGAGAATAATGAATACCTTTTACAATCATACAAACATATATAAGTATACATGGCATCGTCAGTACTCAAAATCAATCATTGATTATTTCATCGCAAATAATACCATTTTTAAATTGTTCCTCAATATCAGGTCCTACAGAGAATAGGATGTTGGTTCAGATCACTACCTAGTAGAAGCAAAAATAAGATTTCCACCAAGATGGTTAAAAAGAAGAAACTACAGAGCATAGAACAAAAGTGCAAGGTAAAATTATTTTATGATGACAGCATTAAATGGTTATATTCGAGAAGAATTCAACAATATATGGCTACAACTCCAGAAAGTAATGATGTCGAAGAAGAATTCAAAAACAATAAAATTATAGTTCAAAATTCAGCTAATCAAACTTTAGGAAAAGTAAATATAAAACAAAGAAGAAATATAACTATAAAAATCTGGATGATCAAATAAAACAATTGAATGAAGAGAAAAATGCAGCTTATAAAAATATCTGAACACGAAGAAAGTAGAAAATAAAATAGAATTCTAACGCTGTGGAACTATTGTTAAGAGGGAAATAAGAAAGAGACATAGGAAAACATGATTAAATCTTGTTACGCATTTAGAATCAGACTTGCATAAGCTCCAACCAAATGCCTTCAAAATATTAAAACATTTGAATAAAGATATTAAAGAATCTACCAAAATTAATTAAGATGTAACAAAAGAAGAATTTTTCAATTATTATAAACGTCTTTGGACTGACAATAGTTATGAAGATAGAATTTTCCAAAATAGTAATTAGACAATTCCATAATATCATTGGAAGAATTGAACAATAGTTTAAAGAAATTGAAAAATCGGAAGGCAACTGGCATAGATGGCTTGAATTCTGAATTGTATAAATATGCAGGCAAACAGTTCCATGAAAGACTTTAACAATGTATTCAAAAATGCAGAGATACCACAATAATGGAAGAAAAGCATTGTTATACCCCTGTTCCAGAAATGAGACAAGAGAAAAATGGACAACTATAGGGGAGTCAGATTGTTAAACATATGCTACAAAATTTATGCAAATATTTTTAATGGAAAATTGAAAAGTTTCAGAGAAAATTTACTTATGGAATGTCAAAATGGATTTAGGAAAGGACGATCTTGTATCGGCATTTTCTGATTGCTTGAAAAAGAAGAGAATTTAAGTTAGAAACACATTTTGCATTCATAGATTTTGAAAAAGCATTCAACACAGTCAATATGTCAAAACTCTTCAATGTATTGGAAGACAGAAATGTACCAAATTTACTTATGCAGAACATACAAGATATTTACAAAGACAATACCATAAAGATTAAATTAAATAACAGATTTTCTGAAGAAGGAATTATAAATCGTTGTGTGAGACAAGGCTGCCCCCTATCCCCAACACTTTTTGCGATTTATACCAACAAAGTAATATGTTGCTGGAACAAGAAATATAAATTTGAAGTAAGAATATCAGAAAATACAAAATTAAACACCCAATTGTTTGCATATGACCAAATAACAATAGCAAATTCAGAAGATTATCTGCAGAAAGGTCTGTATGAAATTAATAAAATTACAGAAAAATATGGATTGAAGATATCTATAGAGAAAACGAAAATTATAGCTCTTCAAGGTGTAGACCCTGTCAGAAGTAAAATTGTACTTGACAATACAATTTTGGAGCAGGTGAATAATTTTACATATCTAGGATAGAATATCTCATACGAAGAAGAAAAGGATGTAAATGCAAAAATATCAAAATAAAAAAATAGGGTTAATAAATTCTAAAGCCACAGTTAGTCCAAAAACATTCAAGACTAAAAGTGTATGAAACATTGGCTCTTCCAACTCTTTTGTATGGTAGCGAAGTATGGACTTTGAAACAGAAGATCTTCGGAGGCTGCACGATACACACTACTAGATCACAAAATATGAAGACATCTTAGAAGAATTACACATGGAACCTTTAGAAAACAACATGTCGGATTATAAATCAATTTGGATGCAATATATTCCTCGAATGGAAGATCACAGGATACCCAAAAAATGTTAAGATATTAACCTGCAGGAAGAAGAAGACCAGGACGTCCACTCAAAAGACTTCTGGATAGTGTTTCTCTTGAGGCTGAAACAAGTCAACAAATGGCTTAAGTTCGTAGAGGAATGTACTATGGCGATGATGTAACTATTTATAAGAAGTATTTAAATTATTGAATTTTCTATTTTTATGCAAAGAAACAAATTAAAAAGAAATATTTAGAGTTTTTACAAAGTTAAAACATGTATTAAATATTTTCAAGACATAAAGGATTCGATTTTAATATTTAAGATTTCAATATTTTAAGTATTCTGCTTTAATGAGTTCGTAATAGTATTCAAAATACGAAAAACATAAGGCCCGGTCAGTTGTAGTTGGTTGATAATTTATAGCAAAAAAAATATATATAGAAAACCGCGAAAAAAGAGCCTTTTTTCACAAAATAATTACCAAACCCGTAATCATCCTAGAGACTTCTTCCGAAGTAAAAATTGTAGCATTTTATGATACCTACATATAAAATTTTGCATGCGGTAATATTCATATCTTTCAACAGAATTCGCGAAAATGTAAAAATGAGTGTCTCGGAAAAATTGCTAGCAATTGGTTAATAATAGTATTAGTGAAAATATTTCAAATACGTTTTGTTCCTGAAGACTTGCTCTGCAATCCAAACGTAATCAAACGTACGCAAAGTAGAATTAAAATCTAAAATCAGACCCCAACATCGAGCTATTTCGGTCTGACGTGCCGCCATAGGGGAAGGGCCGACACGGTTCTGAAACTATCTCTATGATCCTGCTGCTTCGAGCGATATTTGGATGTTTTAGGTATTAAGTTGAACTTTTCGTACTTTATAATAAATTATATTTAAATAATTTTTAGAAGAAAAGAATCAGCTGCTTGTACATCCTATACCAATTCATTCGTTGAAAGTAAGCGTGAATCTAGGACACGCAAGTCTTACAAAATTTTCTGCGGAGACGGGATTAAGTTTGCATTGCTAAACGACAGGTCCCACTCCAAAGATTGTTAGTATAGCGGCTACTGGCGCTCTCGGAGTCTCAACTAGCTCAGATTCTCTCATCACTAGCGTATTTTATGACCGAGAGTAGAATGCTTGTTTTTGAGTCCAGCCAGCAAGTCTGGAATTACAACACTAGTATGAAAAGTCTTACATTATTTATTTTGAAGAGTTATAATTAAAGGAAAATGATAGAAAGTAACACTTTAATTGATTTAAGGTAATGGATACTGTAACTAACATTTTGAAATTCAGACAGGTTTTAAAATTGTTCAGAAATGAAAGAATGTGAATATTATCCACATATTTACCATTCTGCAGAAGGCCACTCAATATATTTACTTAGTAGAAGGCAGATATCACCTCAGTGCCGAAATGGGATATGGGAAAGAAGAATAAAAAGGCAAGAATCGTTTTGAAATGCTTTTTGCCATATGTGTTGTAGTCTCCTCTCCTTGTATGAACCAGCAGTAATCACTTTTCATGGATGAATCCCATCTGACATTTTTCTTTATACTACTATTCCATCTGCCCTCTCCTTATTTGTCACTCACCACGCAAAATACTTCAGCAAAATATCTAAATTAGGAGGAAGTGGATTTTGACATAGATCCTTAGAAGAATTACACATGGAATCTTTAGAAAACAAAATTTCTGATTATAAGTCAAGATGGATACAACATGTTCATCGAATGGAAGATCACAGAATACCCAAACTAATGTTAAGATATCAACCTGCAGGAAGAAGAAGACCAGGACGTCCACTCAAAAGACTTCTGGATGGTGTTTCTCTTGAGGCCGAAACAGGTCAACAAATGGCCTAAATTCTTGAATGTACTATGATGATGATGATCCTGCATTCTATATTTTTGTAATACTGTAGGAGGGTTCTGAACTAGTTATTCAATGCTTACTTCCTTTTGTTATGAAATAAGTAATCTGCAACATTTTAAATAATCCCTATACTACAATTCATTTTAATTAAATTTTCTAGCCATCTATCACTTTTTTAAATCTAAGATTCAATGAATATCCATATTATATTTGAAATATTGCTCTGAACAAGGTTGTAACCCTAATTTTCTTCTGAAGTTAACTTTCACATTAAAAGCGGTTGGTAATAGTGCATGGAACAAGACAGAGTACCGGTATTGAATGTAGGGTGGACCGCTCGAATGGACCTAATTTCAATTGCTTGTTACTGGCAAACGGTTGAAGATAGAAACTTAAAACAACGTTTATAGTACAGAAAAACTCACCAAGTTTCGAATCCTGTCGGTAGATGGCACAAAGATACGTTTCTCGTTCTTAGATTTAATTGTTTGTGAAAATGGCGACTCCGCAGATGAAAGCGCAAGCTGTTTTGGTATGCGGAGTTTAAATCAATCATTAGAGTTCAAAGGGAGTTCCGGCGTGTGTTTAACCGTGATGCTCCAACTGCTAGAAGCATAAAGAAGTGGCGTGATACATTATTAGCTACAGGATCTGTGTTGAAGAAGCATGGTGGTGGTCGCAGAGCATCCGATGAAATGGTAGCAAATGTTCAAGCCGCATTTGAGCGAAGCCCCCGGAAGTCATTAAGAAGAGCTTCGCGGGAACTTCAAATACCAAAATCGACATTACAACGGATTGTCCACAAACGCCTCAAACTGCACGCATATAAAGTGCAGTTAGTGCAACGTCTGGAGCCGAATGACATGCCGAAACGAGTGGAATTCGCCAATACGATGCTGGACCGTCTCGGCGCTGATCCTGACTTCATGACCAAGATTTCTTCTCGGACGAAGCCACTTTCCATTTGTCAGGCAAGGTAAACCGGCATAATGTGCGGATCTGGGGATCGGAGAATCCTCACGCTATTCAAGAGCATGTTCGTGATAGTCCGAAGATGAATGTTTGGTGCAGTTTGTCACATAATAAGGTCATTGGACCGTTTTTCTTCGCCGAGAAAACTGTTCGTGGTACCACATATCTTGACATGCTGGAGCAGTTCTTCTTTCCACAAATTGAACAACTGCAGCCTAACATCGTTTTCCAGCAAGATGGTGCTCCTCCCCACTGGTCCAATGAAGTTCGTACGACTTTGGACAACATTTTCCCTGGCCGTTGGATTGGTAGGGGAGGACCAATCGCGTGGCCCCCGAGATCTCCCGATTTAACACCACTGGATTTCTTTCTCTGGGGCTATGTCAAAGATAAAGTTTACACCACCCCAGTCAAAGACCTTCGTGATCTTCGTGAGCGCATCATAGAGGCTATTGAGAACATTCCAGAAGACATACTCCAACGTACTTGGCAAGAAATTGTTCATCGCTTTGATATCGTCACAGTGACTGCTGGGGCTCATATAGAGATGTGGTGATCTGGATATCAAAACTTGGTGAGTTTTTCTGTAATATGAACGTTGTTTTAAGTTTCTATCTTCAACCGTTTGCCAGTAACAAGCAATTGAAATTAGGTCCATTCGAGCGGTCCACCCTGTATTGTACACAATATATTTGCTGATTGTATTAGGGAAGAAATTTGTATTGAGATATTAGCAATACTTTTCATGTAAAAACCAAATTAAATACATACAAAGTTGCTGCCTTGTTCTGGGCATAACATTATTGTTATATATTTGAAACTTCACTGCTTTCTTCTATTACATTCACATAGTTCTTCATAATCCTCAATTTAATGCGTAAAGGAGAAATAAATATAGTTTGTGAAACAACTAAAGATTTTAATTTTACATGATATTGACATTAGTTATTTATTTTCTGTCAATAGCTTTAAGATCCTCACATATATATGCTGACATGAATCCCATATATAATGAATTAAAAAATATAGTACATATATTCATAACTTTCCTCGATTGCCACAGAGTATGCTACAGATATAAACAAATATTTATTTTCTTTGTGTACCAAAAAATCTTTATAGATGTATCAACAAATATGTGCTATTCTTCACCCTTGTGTGAGATCTAATTTCAACATCAGTACATTATGTTAATGCATGCAAAGTATAGATTTTATAATCTGGTATTTTTAAAAATGACAATAAATTGTAATTCTGTTCCTGAAAACTGAATCATATAGATATATCCATCGATTTCTATTCCAGGAGAAAAAAAAACCCTACAAGCTCTTAGACCAGGCCTGACTAATATTTTTTTGGAAAAGGGCCGTTATTATTAAGGTGAATTGTTTTGTTGGCCACATGATCCGATTTTTAACCATATTAAATAGGATCTAAGTTAAACCTGTTATTTTAAATTTAAAATAGCTAATATATTGATATTTTATTTTTATTAAAATATTAATCATATATTAGTTAAGTTATCAATAAAACAAAATTAAATTTTGTTTTCATGTATATATCATTCTAAAATCTAAATTAAACAATATAAATAAAGTATTTTTTGCGCGATAGTTTGTTTTATCGTACTTACCAGCAATGGTGACCATTATTAAAAGTACAACTTCCTACATTCCGGGGTTGCCAACCTAAATAACTATACCGAAATATTTTATTTACACCCACGTGCGGGAAGTAGAACCACTGCCTTCTATGTATACTACGTACAATGTATACACAGAAAATATCCAAAGGCAGTGTTAATATACATTTATACGAAACAAACCACTGGATCTTAAATGAACTGAACTTTATTTGAAACAAAATAAAACTA
Source organism: Diploptera punctata (assembly GCA_030220185.1). Classification (NCBI taxonomy): domain Eukaryota; kingdom Metazoa; phylum Arthropoda; class Insecta; order Blattodea; family Blaberidae; genus Diploptera; species Diploptera punctata. The sequence goes on along the minus strand of JASPKZ010003837.1, from coordinate 254,699 downwards.
TGAACACGTACTTGCGGCCATGTTATCAATAATTGTTCTCAAGGCCCCCTGTTGTTTCAATTAATAAATATTGCCAACGCTGTTAACGATAGTCAATTGTTTATAACGAACGCAAATGTTTCCAACAGAGATGTTATTATTTTACTAACATTTATTATTTTGAAAACACCATCGCGCAAAAAATAATGTTCAACGCACATTTATGAATATCGGAAATTAAAAACCTCGCTGTCGCTCGGTTTTTAAACATTTTCCCTCGATTCTATAAAAATCACTTCCCAACCTCGCATCTTAATATACTAATTAAACCTTGTATGTTTAATACAAATTTTAGTTTAAACTTTTAATATAATTATTATATTAAAATAATTAATTTTTACCTGGCACTGATTTTCACGAACATGGCAACCGATATCTGCTTTGATTGATGTTGTAGCAATTCGAGGCGATCTCTCCGGATGACTGTCCGTGATTCGTGGAGAACACTTGTTCTATATATTTATATGTGCTACCGAAAAGTGGTGCGAAACGAAGCGCATGTCTATTAATGCCCGAATATTTTTCTTTGGGAAAGTAGTCGCGATAGAACTGTAGTAAGGGACATTGTTAAACTTTTTCTTTAGACTTGACGCACATTGAAAATCAACGCACTTCGTTTGCAGATATTTAATGAAGAAAGGGGAAGAAAACATATTGAAGTCTTGAAATCTAACGCAGAATTCGTTTCTTAAATCTGATATAATGTCTGCGTACTTTTGAGAATATTGATTATTACACTTTTGGGAAGTGTATAAAAATGTTATTTTTTATTTGTGATTCGTAACGTTGGAATTTTATTTCAAAGGCCTTCACGTGATCAGACATAGCAGTGATCAATTGGTCTTTATCTTGGACATATATATTAAGTTCGTTCAGTTGTGTTGTTATATCTAACAGAAAGGCAAAATCACGCTTTCATGCTGCGTCTTTATATTCTACAACAGGTTTGCCCTTCTCCTCCATAAATGTTTGTTTTTCGTTTTTGAGATCAAATACTCGCCTCAACATTTTGCCAAGGCTCAGCCATCTTATATCAGCATAATAAAATAATATCTTCTAATTTGTAGGAGGAATAATTAAAGGTTCCTTCTTCTGTCTTTGGTTTATAGGTTAATAAGGGATGTTTGGGCGCCAGGAGTATGAAAGGATTTCTCCATGTGTAAGAGTTTGGGTATGCTCAGATTGGAAGATAGGTAGCGCTGAGATTCTTTCTACAGGGATGACGAGGAGCTGGCCGGCGCAAGACTACACTAGATGAATTTTAATAAATATGCTTTATTAATCGATGTGGACACTGGTTACACGTATAATTATATACACATTTAATGTCGGACAAGGTACTGATCGCAGGGACGCGTCTAGAGTTGAGACTGGAATCTCTGAGACTCTATCACGACCGAATTATTTCTAAGTTATTTCTAAGTCCCGCAGTTATGTTTCAACTAATTTGTTAATAGATGCCATTGTGCCGTTTAAGAACTATGTCGATGAGTATCGGAGATCTCCCGCCTCCGTGAGTTACGCATAACTAATTTAACATCGTTCGAGTAGTTATACAGAAAACTTCGTTTACCCTCTCCCTGTAATCGTGTCGTCATGAGGCCATTACCTTGTCGGGATATAACCCTTTGCTATATTGGCTGACGATTCCTTATGCCTAAAGAAGGGATCGCCGTCTTTTGATTGGACAAGATTTCACCAAGTTACGCCCTTCTAAAATACAGTTTTGTCATAAGTTCGAACTCTGGGGAATTCCGATCTAAGTTTGTTGTATAATTTTGTTTAGGTCAGTGGCCTTTTCCTGCTTGTTTGCTGGCTTGGCGCTCTCGCAGTTTGTCTGATTCCTTATTAGGAGTTGTTTACTCCACGCTGTAGCTTCAAAATCCTATATCAATTCTTTGTTCTCAACCTGCCAGCGAAGCTCGGTTTAAAATCTTAGATTGCTGGTCTACAAAGAAACGTCTGGTAATCCGCTAGTACAATGTATTTCCTAAAATTGTAACCCTATTGTCACCGCTTCAAGTATCTGTCACTTGACAATAGCGAACCGATATACTTGCGAAATGATTTCCGTAATAACTGACTGATAGTTTATTCGGAATCCTATGAACTTTTTAAATTTAATTTATTATTTTATTTAATTATATAAGAATCGAATTCCTCGTGTTCTCACGATTTGATTACATATACATTTTGTATATATCCGACGATTATTTCTTCCTCTAGTAATTTAACATATGTATGATAATACTCGTCCTGATTAATTAATTACTTTAACGTCTCAATTTAAAAGAGGCTGAGTGCAATATTATGCTTCAAATTCTGAATCGAGATTTTGTAAAACATTTTCAAATTATCTATGTTGCAAACCATGTGAACGAATGAAATTCATTACTTTTATGACTTTCAAAACTCTATCTAACTTTAGGGATTTAACATAAAGAGTTTCTTAGTGTATTAACCAGTGATATTGCATTAGCAGTAATCTAATGTATGATTTAAAACTATAAAATAGTCACGGACCTAGGTGACTAATTTATAGTTTTTAATCATGCATTATATTACTGTGAATTAACCCATCTATGAAAACTTACCATGAATTTTACTAGTATCGATATTGCATTAGGTCTACAGAAAACTTTCTACTTTAGCTGCCTCTGCTTTTAACTAACTCTTATCGTTGTATATTTCAAATCAAGTCGATTAAAGGTTTCGGTGAGACACCCTATTAAATCACTGGCTTTAGTGGTGCCTTTAAGAGGGACAAGAGCAGCTAATTTTTCTGTAATATTAATATTTTTATGGACTCCCCTTAAGAATATTGCCAATTGGGCAGTATCGCTTGCATCACTACTGACATCGAGTGCCAGAGAATAGAGCTGGTGAAAATTGTGGCCCGGTATTTTAAAGATCTCTCTGTAATGGATGCTAACTCGTCAAATCGGCGTGCTACAGTCTGTAGCAATAAGCTTAATTTTTCAAACTCCGCTTTTTTTGTGAGGGCATATAATATCATCAACAGTCTCAATGCAGTCTTTAAAAACTCGCCACCTGAAAACGGTTTAGATTTTCTTGCAATAATTTCTGCTACTGCGTAAATCGCTTTTACCACAGATTCAGTTTGTAGTTACACATTCTTAAAAAATAACTGCTGTCTCGAATGTTTAATTTCAAGTTCGGATACCTTGTCTTCATGAAATTGACCCTTAAATTTATCATATGAAGATGCATGTTTGGTGTCGTTTTATGTTATAAATCTTAAACACTGAAACTGTTTCATTGCATATTAAACACACTGCTTTCTTGTTTAATTCAGTAAAAAAGTACTGATTTGTTCACTCTGTTTTAAATGATCTATCTTCGACTGAATTTTTTTTTCTTGCTGCTACATTTATAAACCATAATTAACACTTATAGAACTCACAGAATTAATTTTATTCTTCAAACTTCTCACCAAAATTGACATTACAATGTGAGCGAACATCTGCAAACTGGAAACTAATGTAACGATAATAAAACATCTGGCACATACTCGCCTTTGAAATTAGTAACAGCGCGGTGAACAATGCACGGAGACTTCAAAGCGAAGCGCGATAGGTAGGATCATAAATAAAAATGTTTCTTAAAACGGTTGTGATTTTTCCATGTTTTGATTAAGTGGACGAGTAGGATCAACTTTCGCAAACACATGTGTTGGAAACAGAAAATGTCTTGCTCTTTCAAGCTTATCTTATACCTAATAGAATTACTTATTTCATAAGTCATATTATATTATAACTTACAATATCACTGCGGGCCGAATGTGATGTGATAGAGCTAGTATAATTTCCGGGAGCATACGGTGGGATCGAGGGCCGCGGGTTGGACACACCTTAGACCAAATAATTTAATATATCCACCCGTGTTATTAAATATGACTTTCATTCCACCTCTTCAGCTGAAAATATACAGTTATAGATCTGTACTTGATGTGGAGATCAGCATATATTATGAAATGATATTTTGTCAGGTTCCAAAATTAATCTTCTTTCCATGTGGAATGTGGGATTAGAAGAGATAAAATTTCTCAACGAGGTCTTATAATTGAAGACAGTTTAGGGTAGTAAGAAGAGAATCCAGTTATATTGGATAAGAAAAAAATAACAGTGATGGTTTCTTTATTTATATAATACTAAAATGCATATGCCCTTTCTTGCCCATTAACCACATAGCCAGGTTAGCATTGCATATTGTATAATTTACATGAACTGCCCAGGCATTATCCTTATCTCATAGACTTAATTTCAACAAAAACTAGAGATGGTTATTATGAATTAGGGATTTAGACTCTCCTCATATTTTTTTTATTTTCTTGCAGACTATGGTTTCATCACATCTGTGTGATAATTGTCAATTCTTCCCGACTGTTGAATTTGCGGTTGTCGATCTTGTAGGTTCACTTCTGCTTCCTCTATTGGCTGACCGATAAACTTGCAAATTGTTTTTTTCCCCGGGAATTTCAAAATTCATAGTTTTCTCATTATTCTCGTGGATGTAAATTTTTTCTCTAGTTGTGAATTCCTTAGATTTATCTGTTTCAGTAATTTGGGCTTAATTTCTATTCTAGTTTTTCTGACCATGCATGTACAGCTATTGCAGACTTTCCTATTTCTCTATATTTAACATTTCTAAGGCGTTCTTTCAATCTTGTATTCAAGTTCCTTTTGTTTTACCTACGTCTATTTTTTCACAATCTTTTACAATCAATTTGATAAATTTGATTGATGTGGGCAACAAATTGATTATAAAGATTGTGAAAAAATATAGTACATAAAAAAAACAAAGAGGACTTTGAAAATAATATCGAAAAAACTCCTTACAAATGGTTAAAAATGGGGAAAAAGAAAAGTCTGCATTAGCTGCACATGCATGGTCAGAAAAACACAGAATAGAAACTAAGCCCGAATTACTGAAACAGTTAGATATATCTAATGAACTCACAATTTGAGACAGAATTTAAATCCACAAGGAGCAGAAAGCTATGAATTTTGAAATTCCCGGGAAAAAAGAACAACAAAATAATTAAAAAATTCATCGGTCAGCCAACAGAGGAAGCAGAAATCAGCCTGTAGGATCGATAACCACAAATTAAACAGTTAGGAAATATTGACAATATCACACGTATGTGGTGAAACCATGATCTGCAAGAAAATTAAAAAAAAAAAATGAGGTGAGTCTAAATCTCTAACTCATAAGAATTAAAATAAACCTTATAGTTCATATAATAATGTTGGTAAATTTTACATTATGAGGTTTCCTTCATAAGAATCAAACGAATTGTGACATCTTCTTACGTCACACATTTATGTTTTTTAACACAGAACTGCAGTATTGGGGAACATCATTCCCGTCGTCAGCTGTTTTCACGACTGTCAATTTTTCATTTTGCCGGGAATTTTCTAAGCTGCCATCTGGTGTTGATTTGAAGAACTCTGTAATAAAATTCGGTTCGTCTGGAAAATCAAAATTAATGGATCTAGTATTTTTTTTAATCTATATATTTTTCCAAACTGTTAATTCTCAAGTTTTACTTGTTTTTCAATTCTATGATTCTCTAATAAACTATGTGCTGCTATTGCTGATTTTTCAATTTCACCATTTTTTATGTTTCTAAAGTGTTCGTTTTTGCGATTGTCTAAATTCCTTTTTGTTTTTTCCCATTAAAGTTTATTGCAATATTTGCAATTAATTTGATAAATTCCAGATTTTTTATTGTCTGGGCTGTTATCTTTTTTTATTAGTTAACGGAAGATTACCCAAGATTCCGAGGTTTTGAAATCGAATCAGACCACCATCTGCTAGTTGCTCCAACACGATTTCCTCCAAGATGGTATAAAAAGAAATCATTTATAACACAACCCGCATACACCTACATGGTGTAACTATGAAATGGTCCTAGTATCCGCTGGCTTTACCAGAAGAGGTTATCAAACTTATTCAACATAGAAATTGGCGACACTATAGAAGAAAAATGGACCAATCTAAAATATATTTTAAACAGCAGCCAACGAAAATATAGAAAGAAAGGAGAGATGGACAAGAAGACATGGCTTACAGAAGTGGGATAAAAACCTCCCCAGAATTACTAATGATAAACGAGAAGCATATAAAAATATCTATCAACTAGAACACTTGCTGATGAAATAGATTATAAACAGAAAAGAACAATAACAAAGAGAGAAGTTAGAAGATATCACAGAGAAAATTGGAATAATTTTGTTACCCAATTGGAAACGGACATTACAAGACCAAATAAAAAAACATAAAATCTAAGGTAATTAAATGGAGAGCTACATGAAAAAGTTAAACTAAATAAAATTCCTTTCGAAAATCGGAAAGAAAATTTTTAAAAGTTATGGCAGCAAAAAAAAAAAAGGAAACAAAAAGAGAAATTTTAAATCTCGTAACGTCTAACAATAATTACATAGATGCTTTTACTTTAGAAAAATAAATTCAGTACTCGTCCACTGCAAAAATAACAAAACACAAGATGAAGAAATTATTAACCTGGAATTATTTAAGTATACCAGCTCTGCCTTTAAGAAAAGATGTCTAATTTTTTTAAATATAATTTATAATGAGGGTCCTCCACCAAAAAGCTGGCAACAAGCTGTTGCAATCCCATTACACACAAAAAAAGGATATATAAATAACTGATAACTTTAGAGGGATTAGCCTTTTGGACTCAGGCTACAAAATATACGCCAAGTAACTCAAATCAAAATCAACAAATTATTATGGCAATTTATTAGATGAAGCGCAAAATGGATTCCGAAAAGGAAGATCCTGTACAGATGAATACTTCATTTTTAAAATTCTAATAGAAAAACACAGAGAGTTTAATATTGAAACACACATGGCATTTATTAACATGAAGAAGGCATTTAACAAAGTAAATAGAAACACATTATTAGAAATCCTCAAATATGATGGAATCCCAGGCCAACTGATAAATGCTATATGTGATATACATCCATGTTAAGATTGAAAATAATATCTCTGAATGCAGACCAATTAACCTTCCGTCGGGCACAATATTCTGACCTTTGGGTTCAGATGCAATGTGCCTGATCAGCACATGCTTAAAAAATGTATTTAACACACTGTTTGCCGATCTGAATAATGGGAAGTCGAAGAAATGTTATTATTAGGGATGTCCAAAGAATAAAATATTCACAATTTGCTGCTAGAAAACTTTTTATTGGACATAATATTGATTAAACAAATTTGTGACAAGCCTTCAAACAACATGATATAAAAGTAAGAACAAGTTTGGTTCAGTTCAAGTATACTTGAAAATGATTCTCATTATCAACATTTAGCCTATGTTTTTCGCAAAATTATTCAAGAATATTATATTATTTTGTCTAAATAAGTTGAATAAATAATTTTCTTTTTGCAAATATTTTTAAAATCCACATCTTCAATAATGTAATGACTACGGGCGCAATGAGCTTCTATGAACAAAATATTTACAACCTGCCGTGTTATCGGTCCAGAGCAAACTGAGTGGGGTGGTTGTTTAGAGCAGGTAAAAAGAAGCAGCTACTCGGATGCCCAGTCATCAACGCTGTCTGATGACAGTGGAATGGGCAAAATTAACAACCTGTGCCTCTCAGATCAGATGCACCTACGAAAGGTTAATCAAGGAGTTAGACAAGGATACGGTCTGTCACCAATGCTCTTCACAATAAACATGAACTCAATTATTAAACAATGGAGATTACAACCACATGGCAGTATATCACTTAATATATTATATAATTTAGACATCGTATTATTTGCAGATGACATTGTGTTTATAGCGAATTCAGAAGATGTCCTACAACGTTCCACTCTTTTCACCAAATTGCAATAAACTACAATATGGAAATCTCAGCAGAAAAATCTAAATTCATGGCTTTCCTAGGAAAAATCCCAGTTTGCAGCAAAATTGTTATTAATAATACAATATTAGAACAAACTAACACATTTAACTATCTCGGATACCAAGTTACATACGAAGAGGAAAAAGATTTTAGTCAAAAAATTATAGAATTTAACAGAGTAACAGGAATTATAAATAATATTTTCAAGCCTAACACAGTATAGCAACACACTCAAAGTAGAATTTATAAACCACTGACTAGACTCATATTCTGTTACGGCAGTGATGCTACGACAATTTGCAGTGTAGGTGAACAAAGACTAACTGTGGCAGAAATCAAATTTATGAGATGTACCGATACTGCAGGTTACTCAAGAACAGACCATAAAAGGAATTCTGAGATCCTCAAAGAATTACAAACAGAATCAGTCATGGAATATGTACAAAAATACAGAAACAACTGGAAATATCACTTAAGAAGAATGAGCAGATCAAGAATACCACGCCAAATCTTAAATTACTAGCCACCAGGCAAGAGATATTTGGGCAGACATTTCAAACGTTGGATTGAGACCATAATACACCACTAGGTCTGTCACATAAAATTTGGAGAAGAAGAAAAAAAGATTACCCAGGCAGAATTTTTTAATCGGAGCTAATGTTATATTAAATTTTTTTAAAGTGTTTTGAAATTTGTTGTGAACTCCTGGATGGTAAGTAAATTTCTTGAATTTTTCATCTTTCTTGAAATTATATTGCAGAATGGTGTGTTCATGTAACCTTTTTTACTGTTTGCTGATGATCAAATAATATTATCAGATTCCGAAGATAGCTTACAAATAGCAGCATATCAATTATTCAAAATTGCCAGCAAATATAATATGAAAATTTCCACATCAAAATCCAAAACAATGGCAATGTGTGGCAAAAACATACAAAGGGTGAAAATTGAGATTGATGGAAAAATTATAGAACAAGTGTCAGATTTCTCTTACTTAGGAAGTGTATTTGCAGAGTATAAGAGTGACATTGATTCAAAATTACAAAAATATAATAAAATGAATGGGGTAATACGAAGACATTTTGGTAAACAGATGAGGACAGAGACAAAACTAAGATTACATAACGTCACATCAAAAGCTGCTCTAAAATACGGAAGTGAAATTTGGATTTTAAATAAAAGAAACTCTCATAAACTTCAAGTAAGCCAAATGCGCTTCTTACGATCATTGTTAGGAGTTAATAGACTGGATCACCAAAGGAACACTACTATCAGAGGAAAACTTGGAGTAGCAAGTTTAAATGAAGATATCCAAAGATACCAACAAGAATGGAAAAATCATCTGAGAAGAATGGCAAGAAATAGACTTCCAAAATTGGCATTCCAATATACCCCAACTGGACATAGGGACCAAGGAAGACCAAAACATCGGTGGAAAGATCAAGACCATCTTCGCTAGGTTTACCGTACAGGCCACATGGCCTAAAACGAATTTGTTCATGATGATGATGATGAAATTTCTTTAATTTCTTCTTTATTATGTCTTCACCAAAACCATTTAAGTTATCTATGTGAACAATATGATTATATTCATTCTCAAAATCTTCTACATTAAGTGAAATATCTATGTAATAGACTGTTGAAAATTGCATGTTTATGTGAAGATTTTATGTAGTTATCAGTATGAGTGTCTTTCTTATAAATATTAAATTCAGTTCTTTGTAGTTGTTCATTTCTTATTAGGTACAAGTTGAAAAATGGGTTCTTGCTATATTGTTCTATCTCAGCAGTGCATTTCACCAATTCCTCTTGAAGATTAAGCAATTTTAATGCACCTTGAATGTATTTTGAATCCATTACAGAGAAAATATCATCTACATATTTATAGCAACCCTTAAAAATCCAAGGTCAAATATTGGTGACATGAGACTGTAGATAACCCATAAATAAATTAGCCAAAAATGAAGAAAGTGGATTTCCCATTGCCAATCCAGAGATATGATTATAAAATTTACGATTAAAAGTGAAAAAAAAATATTGTCAATACAAAGATTAGTTGGCATTAAATATTCTTTAATAACTTCTGCTTTTAATTCCAGTGAATTTAACCATCTTCTTAAAAACATGATCATCTTATCAATAGGAATAAAGAGATAAAGTCAAATGAAACCAGTCTATCATTCGGAACGAATGTAATGTTATTTAATTTTTTCTACCAATCTTATTTAATTTTCAATGCTCCTGTTTCCAAATTGAGGTGGTTCACTAAATTTTTTGACTAGCCATTTTGACAAATTGTAGCGTGGAGCCAATATTATTTACAATAGGTCTCATTTTTTTATCATCTTTGTGAACTTTTGGTACACCATATAATTTTGGAGTAGAAGGATTTGAAACTTTTAATTTAAATTTATCTTGTTCCTTGATTGTATGCTTTATGTGCTTTAATGTGTTTTGTATAGTGCTAATAGTTCTGGGAGAGGATTAGATTTTATTTCCTCATATTTATTAGAGTACAAAAGATGGTCCATTCTTTCTAAATAATCAACTTATCCAAAAGGACAATTTTGTTTTCATTATCAGCTTTTGTAATTGTCCATTCGTTTGTTTAATACTCTTCAAAATGATCTTATTTTTCATTGTGATTTCATTTTTTGAAGTTCTTTTAATGCCTCCTAAAACTATTTCACATTCTTTCCTGATTATAGTTTTATCTTCATTTTTAGGTCGAAATAGTATTTTCCACAACTGCAACATAATCCTCAAAATTATTTGAAAAATTAACACAATCATGGAACATGATAAATTTAAATTAAACGTTTTAAACCCTTCTAATCCTAAATTAAATGGTCCATCAAAAGTTCACAAAAATGGTAAAAATATGAGACCTATTGTCAATAATATTGGCTCCCCATGCTACAATTTGTCAAAATGGTTAGCCAAAAAATTTAGTGAACAACCTCAATTTGAAAATTAAAAAAAAAAATGGTAGAAGAATTAAATAACATTACATTGGTTCTGAATGATAGACTGGTTTCATTTGACGTTAATCTCTTTATTTCCTAGTATTCCTATTGATAAGATGCTCACGTTTTTAAGAAATTGGTTAAATTCACTGGAATTAAAAGCAGAAATAATTGAAGAGTATTTAATGTTAACTAAACGTTGTATTCACGATAATTTTTTTTCACCTTTAATGGTTTTATAAACAGCTCTCTGGATTGGCAATGGGAAATACACTTTTTCCATTTTTGGCTAATTTATTTATGGGTTATCTAGAGTTTCGTTTCACCAATGCTTACCCTTGGATCATTCAGTGTTGGTATAGATATGTTTATCATTGAATTTAATTATTTGGGTTACAATTTAACATTTCAAGATGAAGCTGATATATCAAAGAAAATCACAAATTTCACAAAAACAACGGAGATAATTAACAGTATAATGAAACCATCTTTAGTACAAAAGAATACAACATTACAGCTTTATAAGGTTCTCGCAAGACCAGTATTAAGATACAGTAGTGAAGCATAGGACAATACGAGGAAGAGATGTAAGCTGAATAACAGCAAATGAAAAATTATTTATGCACACGTACAGCAGACTATACAAAGTGGGACCATAAAATAAATGAGGAAATTATGGAAGAGTTGGAGGTAGAACCAATTCACCACCATATATACATAACTACCAGAACAACTGGAAAGCCCATCTTCAATGAATGCCATAGAATTCCAAAAGCCATGCTTCATTACTGCTCCCATGGCATGATCGCTGGGACGTCCTAAAAAGCACTGGATGGAAAATTCCTCTTTTAGATTATAACAGGCAACATGGCCTAAATATTTGTATGGATGATGATGAATAGATATGTATTTGATATTTTCTCAGTATTAGATGCAAAATACATTCAAGATGCATAGAAATTGCTTAATCTTCAAGACAAATTAGTGAAATTCACTATTGAGATAGAATGATATAACAAGATCCCAATATTAAACTTGTACCTAATAAGAAATGAACAACCACGTAGAATTGAATTTAATATTTATAGGAAAGACACTCATAATGATAACTACATAAAATCTTCAGATTTTAATCATGTTTCACATAAACATGCAATTTCCAACAGTCTATTAAACAGATTAATAGATATTCCACTTAATGTAGAGGATTTTGAGACTGAATATAATCATATTGTACACATATAATGACTTTGGTGAAGACATAATAAAGAAGAAATTAAAGAGATTTAAACAGGAAAGAAAGGTTACATTCATACACCACTCAGCAACATAATTCTAAGAAAGATAAAAAGCTGAAGAAAATTACTTACCATCCATAAGTTCATAACAAATTTCAAAACATTTTCAAAAATTTAATAAAACATTAGATCTGATTTCCAATTACAATTTTTAAATTTCAAAGGATAAATCTAAAATTTTAGTTTTTAAAGGACATTATATCTTCTTCTTCTTCTTCTTTGGCTTTCCCTCACTTATAGGTTTGCCATCTTCAGCTTCCATTTATCTCTATCATTCCAATCTCCCTCTTCCAAATTTCTATCATCCGTTATAGTTCTGACGTAGGTTTTCCATTTCCATCTTGGTCTGCCACATTTATTTCTTTCAAGGGGTGACCATTGGTATATATTTTTTGGCCATCTTTCATTTTCCATTCTTTGTACATGGCCATACCATTTAAGTATTTGATTTTCGATCCTCTTAACAACAGATGTGGTGACATTCATTTCTCTTCGAAGGAATTCATTTCTTATTTTATCCTCTCTTGTTTTTTGGAAGCTTCTTCTAAAATAATCAAATTCAACTGTTCTAATTTTATTCTTTTGTAATTCCGTCAAAGACCAAGTTTCACTTCCACATGACAAAATATTCTGTACTATGCTCTTATAAATTTTCATTTTAGTTTCCTTTGTAATATTTTTATTCCAAATTATTCCATGTAATGTCTTAGTTGCATTTTTTGCCATTACAATTTTAGACCGTACATCTCTCTCACAGATACCTAAACTTGTAATTATTGACCCAAGATATTTAAAAAATTTAAACTTTTTATTTTCCCTGTTTCAGTTATGAGGTCATCCACATCCTTTTCCAAACACATATATTCTGTTTTCTGTAAATTATGGAATGATGTTCATTTTCAAATGATATTTAAATTAAACAATAATTCGTAAGAGAGAGAGAGAGAGAGAGAGAGAGAGAGAGAGAGAGAGAGAGAGAGAGAGAGAGAGAGAGAGAGAGAGAGAGAAGGAGGAAGAGAGAGAGAGAGAGAGAGACGGGTGAGAGAGAGAGAGAGAGAGGAGAGAGAGAGAGAGAGAGAGAGAGAGAGAGAGAGAGAGATAGAGAGATGTGTGGGAAGTTTCGATGTATATTGGTAAATGGTTATTTGAGCAAGCATATTTTTTTTTTGCTTTTGGCAAATGATAAAAAAAAGAGGAGAAGCATGATTTCATATTATACAAAATATAGGTTTTGAACATCTATGACGGTAGATTGTATATGTACATTTTTTTCTTCTCGATAAATATTAGTAATAAAAGTGATTAGGAATAGAAAAATACACCATTATAAATGACAAACTCATACTGAACGTGGCCACTACATAACGGGGTATGTCTACGTAGTGAATCAATTTATGTTATTTTGAGGTGGCAGCTAGAATAAGGGGACGTCTACTTATTTGGGTGCGCATAATAATCGTCCGAAATCTATGTTGGAAATATTTAATCACGGAATATAGTATTATGATTAATTATCTATAACTTTTCGGATTATTAAAAAATGAATTTATGACACCTTTCGGACGTACCAACAATTACATAAAGCGAAATATTAGAGAACTTTGGAAAGAAGAGGTAGGAATTATTTTCAGATCTTTCTCCCGAACAGATCGTTTCAGCATGGTTTTACAATGTAGTAGGCGTGCACAAAGCAAACAAACCTTGTAAGAATTAGGAACAACTGAGAGTCACTCCTCGATGTAGGTTGGCGATAATGTCAAGTCAAAATCATACCGACTTGGTAAAATAAATACATAATTACGGTTCGCAAATATATATAATAATTTACGGGGTAACAAGTAGGGTATTATCGAGTAGATTTAGCGAATGAAGTCTCGGGTTCGAACCCATGGTGTGACTAGCTTTGCAAAGATGGCGACTGCGAGTGAAGTTTGGGTGTTTGGACGATACGTGGATCATGAAAATAGAGGTTACTTTCACTGTAGCCGCGAACTTTATTATTCAACAATACTTAAAATGGGAGTTACCCTTCAAATAAATCACCCAATAAAACAATAAAATTTACCGTACGTACAGATCAAATACCAAAATTAAAAAAAAACATTTTATTAAATATATAACCTATAAATAAATTTAAGTAACACACCCAGAACACACACTTCGACAGAACTCAAAATAATTTTAATAACTAATTTATCTATGGTGGCATAACCATAATAAAATTATAGGACTTAGCTTATTTTAGAAATATATAATATAATTATGGAACTTAGCTTCTTTTACAAAGTAAATAACTAACTTAAAATATAAAAGTGGCTTATAGAACTAGCTTTTCTTTTAAAAAAATAAATAATGAACTTAGAATATAATTTTTTTTCTTCAAGGGAATTTATTTTAAAATATAACTTAAAATAAAGTAGACTGACGGTTCTCAGCTGTGGGAGGATTTCTTGATGGAATTTAAATTTGTAAGTTAGAAAACTAAGTTTTTGTGAAACGTTTATATATTGTTTGATATTTAAAATATCCAAATTGAAATTTTAAAATGTATTCATCTAAACTTGAGGCTAATTATAATAATTGTAAACTACAACAATACAAATAAAATTTATAATACCGTACCTTAGAAATTAATTACAAATAGAGGGGAACGTTGTTATACTGGAATGTGCACAGTAGCAAAAGTAGTCTATATAACGGTGTATAGAAAATAGTTTAGGAATCTGGAAATTTTCCACAACTTGTATAAGGAATGGCGGCTGACGTACACTTTAGGATGCATACATTTTTCTACCTAACATTCTTATGCACTTATGCATTAAACATCTTTCAACCATTTATAGTGGTTCGTACTGTTTTAAGCATTTTTTGGGAACTTATTTGAAATTACCCTAAAAGGTGCTGGTATATAATCATAAAATTGCAAATCTTAAATTTTTAACTACCGATCGAATCCAAATTTACTATTGACTATAATTATAATGCAAATACTGGTATAAAATTAGTATTCAGGAAATTGAGTTTATAAGAGTTAATCGTGATATTAACCTATACTTGATTCTCAGCGTCAATCATAATAATTTATTTAATCTGGCAAATTAATGCATAATAGTTTGTTTATCATTAAGCAGGCATTAAACTAAATTTATAAGTCCAGGAATTAGTCAAACTCATAAATATTTTAATCAGATACACGAGAAACTAGGAACTATACTAACTCAACAGCAGCCATTATAGGGCAAAACGAAAATAAGTTAGGAAATAAATGTTCTTATGTTAACCGAATAGTGGAAGAACTTGGAGTTAAAGAAAGGGACATGGAAATTATTCATATATTTGTCATTAAACAAGAAACATAAGCTTGAATAGGCCATCGTGACATTATATTAATAACAGTTGTTTGAACAAACCTACATAACTATTTTAATATGAATAAAATCATTCTGGATAAAAGAATATAGAAACATTTTAAGCATATAAGTAATTGATTGATGCAGAAGCTTAATCCATCATACCGAACAGGTCGATGGACATTACTAATCATATGCGTGTTGAATTTATTAAATATAGATTTGATATACAGGATCGAATATTATCTAGTTGATGAATTATATTGATTTAAATGATGTTGATTAATATTACGAGAGATAATTAGTATTGCTGAAGGAACCGCAATGCTGGCCAGTTTTATATTTCTGTATCCGAGTATACGATTTTGCACGCATAAGACTGAGAATGTAGTTTAACCAAATAATTATAGAGCCAAATATGCTTTGGCAAAATTAAATACACTGATATGCCCAAAGATGTTTAAATAAAATATTAAGAATGATCAATAATCTATTTTTAACGATAAAAATGTAATTTATGATAGGAAACACCTACAGTATATCATAAACAGTAAAGCGCCTATAATGCTAAAGAAAATACAGGAGCGCGGGAGTCATCGTTTTTCTTTTAACTTATATGTACTTTTATAAACGTGTGGCGATAATTGCGTCTATTTATTACTGATTAAATCTCTCTTTATATGGAAATATAAAACTAATTTTGGAAAAAAAAAAGATAAGTAAATAAATGTCATTATTTACATTATACTAACCTCAAAAGATATAATAAAACATAACCATTGTTTTTTTTTAGTTCTTGTTGTGAATTATAAGACTACTTATGTATTTACATGCATTATTTAACATTTTTAATTTTTTTCAAACAATTTTACCTTTACCTTAGAATTTTTAAGTATTTATTTAAATACCCATATTGTGATGGTGACTTGCTAGTTTCTCCAGAGAGTATATCGTATAGTTGGAGAGTAATTGAATTAAGTTAAGAGTGCTTGGTTAATTGACATTGAGATTCGTTACCTTTTAATGTGTCTAAATACATAAAACAAAAAATATGTAATGGTGGCAGCATTTTTGTAAATATGTGAACTGTTAAAACCTATTTTTATAATATTATTGGTCATTTAAATTTCATAGCGAGGTGCGGGCATCTAGCATAAGATTTCTTTTTTCTGTAGTACGATATTGTAGTGAGCGAGGATGGTAATTGATCTGTGGTGCTAATGACTCTGGCGCAAGCGCATTGTGTGACATAGGACGTTGCAAATATTTCGTGACAGGTTAATTGCAGTTTCCGTAATTTAAGAAGTGAAGTAAACGTGGTTTAACTTAATTAGAATACGGTCTATCATCATAAATTAATAACTTCCATTATATGACCCAGATCAAGGAAATATCTTGGGAATGAATAACATGTAGGAAGTTAGAACTCAACAAATGGTCCCCCATAATAATTATTAACCAATAAATAATGGTAATATTAAAACAACAAATAATACAAAACTATAAATAAAGCTTTAAGAATTATCAACCAAGTTTTTAAACCATCATTAGTGCAGAGACACACAAGAATGAAAATCTATAAAGTTCTCACTAGACCCATAATCTGTTATGGCAGTGAAGCTTGGACCATAAGAACTCAGGATGACCGTCATATTACAGCCACGGAGATGAAATTTCTGCGACGAACTGCAGGTTATAGCCTTCTACACCACCAAAGAAATCCAACAATAGCCAGAGAGTTAAACATCGTACCTATATCTGAATACCTCCAAGAATATAGAAACAATTAGGTAGCCCAAATTCAGCGCATGGATCGTCACAGAATACCAAAACAAATTATTTACTACATTCCTCGATGCAGAAGATCTGTTGGTCGACTTTTCGGAGATGGCGGGAGACCGTAACGGGCCACTGGGCCTAATACGTGAAAGGCAGATGATGATGATAACCTTACTAAAAAATGGGCTAATAATTTGTGGCATTAAACTAAATATTTAAGAAAACAAACATCACAGAAGGGCTAGTGGGACGAAGACAAGTCATGAGGTACCACTGGAATTCACAATACAAATTTTAAGTGGCAAATGCATCCTGGCAGGTTTGGACGGTTGGCGATTACCTCTGGCATGATAGGTCACTACGCAACAAAATTCTATAATTATAATTTAATGAATAACAAGCAGGCAATCCGAGCTATAAAAGTAAAACATAATAACCACCTAACAGAGATATTAATAATGAATAATACTAATTGCTAATAACATAATAATCATAAATTATTAAATAGATACTTAAAGTAATAATGATTAATAAAATGAGAAACAATCCGCTGAAGGAAGGCGGATAATATTGAGAGGAATAAGGACTACATGATAGTAATACTGATATATCACATAGGACTAGCCAATAATCCTGATAATAGTATTTGAATAATAATAATATCAGAAGAAAACCAAACGTGCAAGGAGAGACAAACAAAAATCGACAATTAACCCTCAAGTTGGGTAAGGAAAGGATAATAGAGACTAGTTATATGATATCGAGGTGAGATTAAATTGATGTAAGAAGAAAGATAAAACTATTAATAATAATAATGAAAGGACACTAAAACTTAATAACAATAATAAAAATAATAAACCACCAGTAATGTTAAGTAATAATAATATTGATAACAAACCATCAGTAATGATAATAATTAATAATAATAATAATAATAATAATAATAATAATAATAATAATAATAATAATAATAATAATAATAATAATAATAATAATAATCACAAACCACCAGCAAAATTAATAAATTATAATAATATCGGTAATAATAAAATAAGAGCGCAATACCAGTAATAAGAATTGTTCTTATGATAAAATTAAAAATAACGGAAACCCAAAATCCCAATTTTAGTACATAGGACTAATTTAAGTACGTATGGATTCATGGATAAGTTAGTAGCTTTACGAGAAAGCAACATGAAAACAGTCCGATAAAGGGACGCTGTAAGTTACGCCTAAGCGAAGAATGAATAATAGGTTCAATTAAACAGCAGTTATGCCAACACGGATGCTAGGAATTATTTTAACACCGCGAGAAACTTGAGGAGTGACAACAGTTGCAGTTGCAGGAGGAACGATATGTATTATCCAACTTGAGTAAATTGTATTAGTAGAAGTGAACGAGAGAGGGGCAAGGGAATTTAGGAGAAAATTATAAAATTTTGCAACGCAATGAAGAGTAGGACAGGCATTGCAAGTTTTTTGTTCCAGAATTATCTAGTACCAAGCAAGCAGAAATGATCGGAAACAAATTAATTAATTCCCTTAACAATTTAGAAGATGGAGGTTAGCATATTTAGCAAATAGTTGAGTGTGTTAATCGATCTAGTGGAGAGTATTATTACTAAAAATTTGGGAACCCAAGGGCTACACTGAATATATCTCTAACGAAAATCACACAATAATTATTAAAATCGCCAGACTTGGGCCTACACATCACTCGGAACCCTAAATGGATAACAAAATGAGCAAATAGACTGCAACCTAGGTCGATCTTGGCTAAGTGACGTTAGGCAGTTAATCACACAGAAAAAAAACAGGAAGGAATCGCACAAGTAGATAAAAGTTGGGAAGGACTAAGGACCCTTTTGGGGAGGGTTTCCGCCCCCGTCAATTTGGCAGATTGCCTGAACACTTCACCAACGTTCTAGGAGAGATGTTAGGGACTGTG
Source organism: Diploptera punctata (assembly GCA_030220185.1). Lineage (NCBI taxonomy): Eukaryota > Metazoa > Arthropoda > Insecta > Blattodea > Blaberidae > Diploptera > Diploptera punctata. The sequence continues at coordinate 235,412 of JASPKZ010003837.1, read as the reverse complement.
CAAGTTGGAAGGTGGGACACCCCTGTAATGATAGGATCTGGAGTCACAGACTTCCTTGGTAATCCAGGGGCACTGGCCATAAAAACTTGCCAGGGCACTGGCCATAAAAACTTGCCAGCGTGGCACAGACGTTAAGAATCATATGAACAACAGCACAGTTAGAAAGAGATAGGCATCAAAGAACAGGGAATGAACGAAAACACAAAGTAATATACGGTAGTGAGACCCACAGAAAAATCAGTGATACCCGGGATTAGGAAGTAAGATGAGCAAGAAACGAACCCCGTCTAGGAGAATAGGGTCGAATCCACTTCTTGACGCAGTAGTTTTTCGGTGAGGCACCAACAGGTTTTCTAATGGACCCGAAGTTATTAAGTGAGGTGAGCAAGAAAAGAACTCCTTCTAGGAGAATACGCTCTAAACCACTTCTCGACGCAGTAGTTGTTCGGTGGGGCACCAACAGGCTTTCTAATGGAGATACGGTAGAGGAAATTAGATAAGCATCAGAGAACGAATTTTGAACAAGAACACAGATTAGGGAGCGATGAGGGCAATAGTAGGACCACCATCAAAGAGAATAGGATAAAATCCACTCGGTTGATGAGGGCGACGTCCATGAGCTCAACAGGCCCTTCCTAAGATTGATAATGAAGACGAAATTCTCAAGCAGCAGGATTAGAGATGTTGTGTTAGGAAGGACTCGAGTCACTGTCGACAAGGATGGAAACAACTGCCCTCCGCCTTGAGGCCGCGCCCGGAGAAATCCGAGCCACCAAGCCCGGAGGCAAGTTCCATTCCTAGTCTTCAAGGTCGTGCACGACGAATTGGCTAACCCACCCCAAATGTTGTAGCGGAGAAAGCTAACTAGGAGGTAGACAGAGCTTGAGTCGCCGTCGATAGGACCGAAACAAACTGCCCTCCGCCTTGAGCCCGAGCCCCCAGAAATCTGAGTCACCAAGGTAGGAGGCGGTTTCCATTCCTCGTCTTGTAGGAGCCTCCCTGGAATATGATGATGCCAGAAAATCCACCGGTGCGGTGGTGGGAAAAGCGAAAAAAAAACCGCGAAGAGAAAAGACGTACGCACAGGTAGAAAATGGTAAAAATGGATAGGTAACAAATGCTAGCAAAATAACATCAGAAACACTAATGCACTAGAGGGATCACAAGATCAATTGGGGATACACCCATACACACGATTTGCGATTGACAAGTAGGGCCAAGAGGGACAGATTGGCCTAGGAAGGAAGGTAATATAAAACGAGAGATTAGACACCAAAGGTGTTTAAGCAAACATAAACAGTATAAAGTAAATTAGAACCTCCTCCCTAGGATAAGGAGCAGGTATAGGAAGAAGTAGGATTTCCGAGTGGAAGAATTAGTAAATAATGAACCCCCGGGACAAGGACGTGGATAAATGGTTCGTAGTGAAAGGAAGAAAAAAAAAAACGACTCCCAATAAGAAAATGATAAATGTATGAATTAGCAAATGAAGGAAATCCCTGGAGTAAGGAGTAGAAAAAAAGAGAAGATGAAGCACATATGTAGATAAAGAAACAACCAGGGAATAAAGTATATGAAAAAAATAATATTTTTGATTTTCAACAAATCAGCTATGAGAAATTGCCATTCAGTTAAGAGTACGGGCTGTCAGGGTGTGAAGTACACCCTGCCAGGAATTAGTTAAGAAAACGGGAGAATGAGGACAAGGACTCAGGTTACATAACATCACTGTGCATTTCTAAAGTTGAGTCGGTACTGATTAAGATGTTAAAAAACGTTGCTGATTGAAATAGTAACAGTAAGTTCAGATGATCTGCGAAATTAGACCGATGAAAAATGAAAACCTGAATCCCTGTCCAGACAATTTAAAGCTAGGAAAAGGGAGAATCAATGAATAGAGAATGCAATCTATTTCAGAAGGTCGGAAAGGTAAAAGAGTGCTCTCAAACTCAGAATCCTAGGGAAACGATGACAGAAGTTCAGGATGCGAGTTGTTAATGGGAAATTATAAGGTTTAATTCGGCGTTGATTAAGTAGCTTTTACATTGTAAATACACGTAGTATATAAAATCTTTTCGACTGATGTGAAGGCGAGCGCACCCGGTCGAACCCTGGACTCTGTTATAAAGAAGGGGACTAGAACAACCCTTAGAATTAGACAGTTAGACATTTTTGGGCTTTTAATAATTGCAAAAGATCAACCGATCTGAGCATTGATTTAATGTGAACATAAAACCTGAAGTACTCTCCAAATAAAAGTCTTAGGGAAGATTAAAGATATGATATTAGAAATTGATAAATCTTGATGATTAATGTACTAAATTGATAGGCATAAGAGCACTGTTTTCCATTTCCAAAGTAAGATCTAGTCAACACCCAAAGCGAAAACGAGGATAAAATTTGTAAAATTTAAGATTAATGCAAAATATATTTTTGTCTAATGTACCATTGAGGTATGAATAATCAGGAGTTAAATTAGAGGAACACGAAACTAGGAAAAATTATAAAAATTATAAAATTATATAAATTATATAAATTATAAAAAGTAAAGTTGTACATGGTTGCTCAAAAAAAGCACTGGAAGGAAAATTCCTCTTTGAGGTCATAACAGGCCACATGGCCTAAATATTTGTATGGATGATGATGATTAATAGATATGTAGATGATATTTTTGCAGTAATAGATTCAAAATACATTCAAGATGCATAGAAATTGCTTAATCTTCAAGACAAAATAGTGAAATTCTCTATTGAGATAGAACGATATAACAAGAACCCATTTTAAAACTCGTACCTAATAAGACATGAACAGCTACAAAGAATTGAATTTAATATTTATAGGAAAGCCACTCATACTGATAACTACATAAAATCTTCAGATTTTAATCATGTTTCACATAAACATGCAATTTTCAATAGTCTATTACTCAGATTAATAAATATTCCACTTAATGTAGAGAATTTTGAGAATAAATATAATCATATTGTACACATAGCTAACATAATTAAAAAATTAAAGAAATTTAATCAGCAAAAAGGTTACATGAATATACCACTCTGCAACATAATTCTAAAAAAGATAACAAATTCAAGAAAGTTACTTACAGTCCAGAAGTTCATAAAAAATTTCAAAACATTTTCAAAAATTTAACATAACATTAGCTCTGATTGCCAATTACAATTTTAAAATTTCAAAGGATAAAACTAATATTTTAGCTTTTAAATGACATGATACCTTAAGAGCAAACCTAGTACTTGATGATAAAATTTTAGACCAAGTGTATAGTTTTAAATTTCTAGGTTTCAATTTATCATATGTTAAAATTGAAGATATTAATGACAAAATAAATAAATTTAATCTAATGTGTGACACTATTAAAAACAACCCTTAAAAATAGAAGAAAATATAAAAAAATGTAAATTTTTAAGTAATGGCTGTTCCTGTATTCATGCATGGATCAGAATATTGGACGATCACTAAAAGACAAGAACAAAGATAGGAAGCAGCTGAGATGAAATTTTTAAGAAATGAAGCAGAATATACGTTACGATTACATAGATAATTTTAATTTTTTCATAGATTATTTTAATTATTTCATATAAAAACTGCTGGTAAAATATAAAGCATTTAGACATATTATATTTCATGATAGAGTTTTGACTTATGGTAGGAAAAAAATAGGACAAGGCTAACTGTAAAATCTCTGCTATTAGGACTGTAGGAATGCCAGTACAGTTAGTTATAGCCTGTAGATATTAACAGTGCAGTAGCTTGGTACATAAACTTTGCAAAATAGGGGACTCGTATTTGTTTAAGCAGTGAGCTGATGGATAAGTCTGCATGCCATTTTCTTAAACTTTTCCAGGACAATTAGAAATGCCATAAAGTATTTTGATTTGTAATATTAGTTTCCGAGTGTACAACTATATTTCAATATGTAAGCGTTACTAGATAATTATGACTATGTAAATTAGGGTAGATTCATAACTACATCTCCCTCCCTCTCGAAATTCAGGAAAGTTAGAATGTAGGTTTCCTTAATATAAGCTTAGATCAGTTACTTAGGGTAAGAATTACTTAAAGTTGGTGTATTCTTTTGCTAGAAATAAAATAGTTAAGTTATGAATCGATTTATTTGTGTTCGAAGACACTTATACCTTTATAACTAATACATCCACATACTAACGCTCGGCTAGTTTCATGGTAAGTAAAGCCCTAAACCGTAAAGAAACTCTCGCTACCAAACATATCCCGAAGGTCCATTAAGCCCTAAGAAAGCCTTCATTTCATAATAATATACTCTGCTGAATAAGAAAAGAAATGGAGATATAAAATGGAATTAAATATATTCAAAATTACAAAAAAAATCAATATACGAACGCCTGGACAGAACATGTTGATAGAATGCCAGAAGAAAGATTTCTAAAATTATTGCTAAATTATAAACCATACGGAAGGAGAAATGTTGGACGCCCACACAGAAGATGGTCTGAACAATTTTAACAATTCTAGCTTTCATAGACAACTTTCATGGTCAACAGGCTTAATCCCTTGATGATGATGACTAGCTCTGATTAACAAATTTAGCCTGGGTAATCTTCTGTTAACTAATAAGAAATTTAATATCCCAGGCAATTAAATATCTGAAATTTATCAAATTAATTGCAAAGATATAATAGGAAAACGAAAAGGATTTTAGAGGCTCGCAATAAAGAACACTTTAGAAACATAAAATATGGTGAAATTGAAAAATCAGCAATAGCAGCCCATAGTTTATTAGAGAATCATAGAATTGAAAAACAAGTAAAACTTTTGAAACATCTATCTAAACTAATATTTTAATTATCTCACTCCATATACTTTATATTATAGACTGCAGTTTCGGAGCTCTATCTCCAACCTCAGTAGCCTCTCATCGACCGGTGTAATGTTTTTTATTGGTGGTTTTCTTCTTCCTCCAAGAAACGACATAACACCGGTCGATGAGAGTCTACTGAGGATGGAGATAGAGCTCCGAAACTGCAGTCTTGAATATAAAGTATATGGAGTGAGATACTGCAGGCTAGAAGATAAAGGATGTGAGGTGAGGGAATAAAAATATTAATTTCATTCTTAAATTAAACCTCTTAGTGTTTTTTTCCGGTGAAAGTTAAATATCTATCTAAACCTTTAGAATTAACAATTTGGGAAAATACACACATTAAAAAAAATTCTAGAACCATGAATTTTGAGTTTCCAGACGAACAGAATTAGATTACAAAGTTATTCAAATCAATACCGAATAGCAGCTTAGAAAATACTGGCATAATGAAAAATTGACAGTCAAAAAACAGTTCACAATGGGAATAATGTTTCCCGATACTGCAGTTCTGTGTTAAAAACATAGCTGTATGAGGTTAGAAGATTTCACGATTCATTTGATTCTTAAACCTTGTAGTGTTACTTCCTTCAAATATTACACTAGAGACTGTCTTGAGTAATTGGAAAATATTTTGATATTTCAGAGTAAACTTGCCACATATTCAGAGACATTTTAAAAACTATGTCTTCATTTGTTCATAATTTTACAATGAACTGCTCATTCAACCAAAACCACTACTCGTCAATAGAATATGAAGCAGACACAATGCATTGTGTTGATTACCATTACTGCCATTGCAGATGCCGCCAAACATAAATCAAATAAGTCAAGTTAACAAACAATTTTGCTATAATGGGACAAAACCTAGCAAGAATTTTGTGTGTGTGTGCTTTTTATCACTACTGTATTTTTTTGTACTACAGAATCCAGACTGCTTGGTAGGTGGGCTTCATGTGATACCACTTTGACAAACCAACCATCAGTAAAGTTGATGTTCTCACTAATGGTCTAAATCAATAGACATTAAAAAAAATAGTTTCTTATTATGTTTTGATGACATTAATATTTGAAATCTGGAATAAAACATTTTTATGTTTTCCCTGTGTAATAATATTTTCAATATTGAATAACTGCATTAGTTCTGCAGGGTTGCTTTACATTTCATAAAAAAACAGGGGATAGTGTTTTTTTAAAGAAAAAGTATGTTTTCAGTGAGAATACAACAGGAAGTAACATTATGTGGTTGTACTTAATAAATAAGTATGGTATGTATTCTTCTTACTCCTTAAAGTTGTTTCTTTTATACATATGTTTCAAAGCTTGTTTACTCCATCTTTAGTTGGTACAGACTGATTTTTCCAAAGTTGTCGGCCCTGGAATTCAATGCTTGCTCCCTCTTTCTGTGATCCAAAGAACGTGCTAATTATATTGCTTTTCCCACGAATTTCAATATTCATACTTCTCTCCATGTTCTTCTGTATGTTGATTTTTTCTCATATGGTGATTTGTTTGTGTTTTCTGTTTTAATAATGTTGTGTTTCATCTATTTAATGTTTTTTTGACCAAACGAGAGCAGCTACGACAGATTCTTCTAGTTCTTTTTTATATTTATTATATGTTCCTTGGTTCTATTGGTAAAATTCCTCTTCATTTTTCCTATGTATATCTAGTCTCAATCTGCATACTGTATTTGATATATTCTTGATTTTCTTACTATCATCAATCTTTTCATATTTGTTGGTTAGCTTATTTTGGCTATAATCATTCTTTCGTGCTAATCAGATATGCATTTTTTAAAAATCGTTTTAGATTTAGTGTGTGCCCATGGGTGATTTGTGTAATTCCTGTATTTCACTTCATTTGGGTTTTCTATTTAAAGAGTACATTCATTCTTCAATTTTTGTTCTTTTTGTACATATAAATTATTTTGTGTATAATTTTCTCCTCAAAACCATTTTCTTTTCTCACTTCAATTGTGTGTTTTCTCTAACTTGTAATTTTCTCTGTTGAGGGGTATATTCACCAATCTATATGGTAAGGCTATTGAAGACTGCCATTTTGTGTAAAATATAGTTAAATCCAGTTGATTTAATATAGTTATTTGTGTGTGAATCTTTTCTATGAATACCTGATTTCTTTTCTTTTTGTTCCCCTTATTTCTATGTAGTTTCAGATCTGAAAATAGTAATTATTATACTCTTCTATTTGTAATGTGAATTTAATTGCTTTCTTCTGTATATGCAGGAATTTTAAGGCATCTTCTGTGTTTTTATTTAACTATAGCAATAACATCGTCCACGTACCTGCATCAAAATTTTAACACATGAGATGTGGTTTTGTTATTTTTCATTCAAAATCACTCATAAATAAATTCACCAAAAAGGGAGATAATGGGTTATCAATTGATAGTCCTGACTTTTGTATTTAGAAATTTCCTTTGTATGTGAAAAATATTTAATTGACACACAGTTCGGTTAATTTTAAATACTCTTCCCTACTCTGTCACTATTGTTTTTGATTAGCCAATAGTTCAAAATGTTCAGTGTTTCTTCCTTTTGAACACTATGAACAATGCCATGACATCAAAGGAAGCTATTCTATATGCAGGTTCTATTTTAATCTTTTCTGATTTTTCTACTAGTTGAAGAGAAATTTAATGACTTGCAGGCTGCTCTTCAATCGATAGCAGATAAATTTAATTTAAATCAGAACTCAGTAGAAATTAGAAATAACATAAAAAATTACACAAAACACCTGTGCCAGTCTTCAATACGAGGGCACCAGGGAACTGTGGGAAATGAATGTGCTGATCAACTACCTAAATCCGCAGCATCTTCTGAGCTTCATTATTCATTTTCAAAGTGTCCAATATCCTATGTTAAAAAGAAACTCTTGGCCTATATCATCACTGATTGGAATGAAGATTGGATAAGAAGTGCATATGGTGCTTTGACAAAAGCTCTTCTTTCCTACAGTACACCATAGGCTAAATATAAAACATTTTATTCCAAATTTCTTTTTAACACAATTTATGACTGGCCATGGAAAATTTAGAATTTATTTTAGGAGATTTAATATTAACCAGACAGTGATCATAATTGTAAATGTCAAGAATCAATACAATCTCTAAAACATGTTTTATTTGATTGTCCTATATTCGAAAGACAACAATTCTGGTTAAACTTACATTTAAATGATGATGATACTTCTGTATCAATGTGTGAAGTGATTTTCAGGAATCTGAATTATTATAAACATTTTATGAAATTCAGAATACAAATTCATAACAATATGTAGTATTTTCCAAGACACTTACAGACAATTTATGGACTTCATAACACTCATTCAAAATCATAAGAAAATATTTCTGTTTTACAATGTATAGTATAATATTGTTATAGTAAGCTAAAACTCTAACATGCCTAGTGGTGAAATACGGTTTCAAAATATTTGGAGATTTAATAAATAGTTGGAGAGAATTGTCAATTGTCAGATTTTCAAATGTTTCATTCCATTAAATTCCAGTCTTAGCTATTTAGAAATTTTGTAAGTTGGGGAACCTATATTATTTATAATTGGCCTCATTTTTTGCTTCTTTTGTGACCATTGAAATTTGGGTTTTCAGGGTTAGATTCTTTTCATTTAATTGTATCTTTTTCTATTAGAACACTTTATTTTAGAATTTCCACGTTCTTTCCAAAATTCACAAAACAGACAAAAATCAGGCCAAATATAAATAATATAGGTTCCCATACTTACAGAATTTATAATTTAAAGGATTGAAACATTTTCAAAATCTGACAATTGCAAATTCTCTCCAATCACTGTAATAAAAAAATGAGAATAGATTAAAATAGAACCTGCAGATAGAATAGTTTTTTTTGATGCCATGCCATTGTTCAACAGTATTCAAAAGGGAGAAATATTAAAACGTTTGAACAATTGGCTAATCAAAAACAATATAGACAAAGAGAGTATTCAAAATTAACCGAACTGTGCGTCAATCAAATGTTTTTAATATAACTAACTAACTCACTGGCAATATCGAACCCATATGTTCCTGGCCGCGCGATCATAAGCTCTCCTACATCCATATACTAAGCTAATATTTTCCAATCATTCCCTGTATAATCTACTTAACTGAAATCATAGTTAGTGTTATTCTCTCACCTCATTCATGGTCTATCTACTGGGGGTTTTTCCTCTGGTTTTCCTATAAGAAGCTTCCATGCACATATTTTGTTCCCCATTTGTGCCACATATCCTGCTCATCGCAGTCTATGGGACTTAACTGTTCTCATTATATCTGACTTCTATAAAGACCATAGATTCACTGTTATGTAGTCTTCGCCTGTCTGTTCATCTTTCTCTGGTCCTAAAATTTTCCTAAGAACTACATACAAAGGAAATTTCTATATACAAAAGTCAGGACTATCAATGGGTAACCCATTATCTCCTTTTTTTGACGAATTTATCCATGAGTGATTTTGAATAAAAAATATCACATCCTCATATGTTCAAATGTTGGTGCTGATACGTGGTCAATGGTATTACTGTAGTTAAACAAAAACACATAGAAGATGCCTTAAAACTCCTGAATATACAGAAGAAAATATGAAAAAATCAAATTCGCATTAAAAACGGAAGGGAATAGTCTATTAACATTTTCAGATCTGTAATTACATATTGGACGTGGCAGATCCCAGTTCATGAACCCTTACAAAGGCGACAAAGAGAATGGACTGTGTATAATTGAAATAATAAAAAAATCACTTGGTTAAAATTTATAATACTGACAAAATAAAAACTAGGTTTCAATTTTCCGTAAGTTTAATCCGATAAATAATACTTGAATGAACTGTTCTATTACACTTGAATGATTTGGTGAATTTTGAATTTTATGTGTTTTGCACTTATGACAAGGTATTAGATGAATCGCAAAATGGATTCCGAAAAGGAAGATCCTGTACAGATGGATACTTCACTATTAAAATTCTAATAGAAAAACACAGAGAGTTTAATATTGAAACACACATGGCGTTTATTGACTTGAAGAAGACATTTGGCAAAGTAAATAGAAACAAATTATTAGAAATCCTCAAATATGATGGAATCCCAGACCAACTGATAAAAGCTATATATGATATTTATAAGGATAATTACATCCAAGTTAAGATTGTAATTAAAATCTCGGAATGCAGACCAATTAATCAAGGAGTTAGACAAGGATGTGGTCTTTCACCAATGCTCTTCATAATATACATGAACTCAATTATTAAAGAATGGAGACTACAACCACATGGCAGTATACCACTTAATAGATTATATAATTTAGACATCGTATTATTTGCAGATGACATTGTGTTTATAGCGAATTCAGAAGATGACCTACAACGTTCACTCCACTTTTTTCACCAAACGGCAATAAACTACAACATGGAAATCTCAACAGAAAAATCTAAAGTCATGGCTTTCCTAGGAAAATACCCACTTCGAAGTAAAATTGTTATTAATAATAAAATATTAGAACAAACCAACACATTTAACTATCTCGGATACCAAGTTACATACGAAGAAGAAAAATATTTTAGTCAAAAAATTATAGAATTTAACAGAGTAACAGGAATTATAAATAATATTTTCAAGCCAAACACAGTACAGCAACACACACGTACTAGAATTTATAAAACACTGGCCAGACCCATATTATGTTACGGCAGTGAGGCCTGGACAATTCGCAGTGTAGATGAACAAAGACTAACTGCGGCAGTAATGAAATTTATGAGCACGTACTGCGGGCTATTCAAGGTCAGACCGTAAAAGGAATTCTGAAATTGTCAAAGAATTACAAACAGAATCAGTCATGGAATATGTACAAAAATACATAAACAACTGGAAATCTCACGTACGAATAATGAGCAGAACAAAAATACCACGTTCCGTTTGAGGGTCTTTCCACTTTTCAGCGGTTGCCCTTTTACCAACCGGCTGCTGGCCCTTCACTTCCACATGTGTCAATCACAGACGTAGATGATCAACAGCAAGTGTAGGGGTGACATGTGGTTAGCATGTCGAGTCCCCCAGCCGTTATAGCTGGTTCCTCAACCTGGACCGCTACTTATTGTAGCTACCCAATTGCCTCACGATGCTGGGTGGGCACCGGTCCCATACTGGCCGAAATACCATGAGAAAATTTCTTCCCCCATGGAGACTCGAACCAGCGCAAGTCCCATAGCTCTGCGGCAAGGCTTCCTACCTTAACCGCTCGGCTACGGTTCGAGTACCACGTCAGATCTTAAATTACCAGTCACCAGTCAAGAGATCTTTGGGCAGACCCTTCAAACGTTGGATTGAGACGTTAACAGACCACTAGGTCTATCACATGAAAGGAAGAAGAAGAAGAAGAAGAAGAAGAAGAAGAAGAAGAAGAAGATGTCTTTTGCACAAGGAGTGAGGGATACGTGGCTGCTCACATGATTATTTTCCCTCAACTGAATCTTAGAGCAAATGCAATCCTATATAAAGAATTTACAAACAAAGAATCTTGAACTTTCGTTAAGTTAGCGTAATTTATATTGGCAGTTGTGAGTTTAACAAACCGCCTATAATTAGATAATAATATTCAATAAGAAAAAATCATATTTAATTAGCAACTCCAGTGAAGGAGACAGACAATATAATACCAACCTCCTTGAAATAAAAATATGGAATGACTTGCATTCTTAAAAGACAAAAGACTATGACTCAGCAGCAGGTGTTTAGGAAATAAGTATCTGGATCTTTTTGTACCGTCTAGTTGGATTTCGCCTATATTGAACGCTTTTTATTAGTCAGTTTACTCTTGATCAATATATTATCACAGATACGATTATAGCTGAATGTAAACAGTGTATAAACATAGAAAACCGATAAACATAACTATTTAATCGTAACAGAGGTTCTGCGCGGTGTGCCCTAGTTTTACGCATACTTCCTTCACTTTTTAAACAACTGCTAGTATACAATAAACAATACTTTGACCTATTCTTCATTGTACTTAGCGAGGTATTTAACGAAAGCATGAGAGAGGAGATTATAGGACTCAAAATATTTAATGCTTGCAATAAATAATTAATCACAATGATTCATTACAATAAATGAGATTTAATTAAATTAGTCATATAAGGTAATTAACAAAATAGCGACTATAATGAAAAATTATCGATACAATGATGAAGGTTAACATAATAATAATAACTTTCTCCTTTAATAATAGTAATAATAATAATAATAATAATAATAATAATAATAATAACAATAATAATAATAATAATAATAATACTAATAATAATAATTACGTCTTTCATACTAGAAAACATCTGAACTGTATACACTCACACAAAAACAAGACTTAATTCTTAGTTCCCTAAACATGAATAACAAAACTTGAAGTAATGGCCACATCGGCGCAACTAAACAGTTCCACTTTTGGAGAAAGTCTCCTCCTTTCTCAGGATGACTTCCGGTCTATTACGAAGCCAGTCCCGGCTCCTTCCATGAAGCCAACCGACCGACTGCTTCCACTGAAGCCAGAATTCGTCTGCTTAACGTTTCGTGTCGCCGGGAACGGACCTCCTCTTTCGCGCAGAGGAGAGTGGGAGAAAGGCGAGTTCGGGAACTAGCGGATACAAAGGAGAAAGAATCGGGGAAACACAGACACAGGGGCAACACAAAAGTTCCAAAAATTACGCATACACGGTACATTTTAATTCATGCAAAAGTGCATTATATAGGTATACTAGCTGGCCCGGCGAACGTCGTATCGCCTTTAAATATTTTTACGGTTCATTTTCCCCATTTTTTACTAGTTATCTGCTATTCGGGGCGGAAACAAACCCAACAAATCAAAGATCATAAAAATCGGTCCAGCCGTTATTGAGTTATAAATAGTGTAACTAATCCGACTTTGTTATATATATATATATATAAAGTCCCGGCCACGCATTGCTGTGGCTAAGGTGTACGTTAGATTATGAGTAGTAAACTAAGTGAGAAATCTAAATCAGAAAGTTTTTGTTTTACAAAATTTCTAAGTTCTGGTACGTTAACTACACCCGGTATAAATATGGGTGGTGGTTTATGTGGAAGTGGTTTTCTTGATTGAGATGAATTTATGTTGTCTGCATTCTCAGTATCATCCACAAGTGTATCATAAGGATTATATACATTTATTGATGGAATATTTTGAGGAGGCTTGCTGATTTCATTATACTTTCGTTTTTTTCTACGAACTTGTTGGCAGTTTGGATTCTCATCATCATCATCATCATCATCAAGAAGTCACTGTATAGTAATATCATCTTGTGATATATTATAGTCATCTTGTTTTTCATTTAATTGAAGCATGGAGATTGTTTCTGTCATATTAGGCATATTATTAAAACTAACAGACTTACTTACAATTTTGTTATTCCGTTCCTTAGGACCTTCATATGTTTTTAAATTGACGTTCTTTTCAATTGTAAGATTTATGTCACATAGGCCTATACCAATTTGCGGAAATTCACTTGATATCATTCATGGTCTCTAGAACTGATTCGCCATATCGGTCAATGTCCCTTCTCGGCCCAGTTAAATTTAAATTAAGTTGCTGTCTTTCAGCTAGATTACTTAAAACTAAAACTTACACACGCAATTAATATTATGATCAATATATTGAAAATAAAATAAACATAAACACACTTAAATTATGAAATAATGAATATTTGTAATTCATTTGAAATTCTCGGTTGCAACAAAAAGCACAGCCATCTGGTTAAATAACAAAGCAATTACCTTACACGGCCACCTGTTAGAATCGTATGGAACTCACAGATAATTATAACTCTTTATTAAATAATAGACAAATAATTTGCAATAAAAATAATGCGACTATAAATTTAGTTATAAACTTCCCTAACTCTCAAGTTGGATCAAAAATGCACACAGTCTGTAAAATTTTATTAAAATCGTTTCAGTAGTTTAGGATTCCATCGCGGACAAACAACGTGACACGTAATTTTTATATATTAAGAAAATATATATTGCATAACAATATGCTAGTCTATAAATTCAAATAAATTATTGTATTAAAAATAAGGATGTAAATAAAGGGTCATCAATTACCCTGATGCATGTTTAACATAATTTAAACCGAAAATAAATCTGATTAATAAAACTCACAGGCACCACGATTGTTTAAATTCTATATTGTTGTTATAAATTCCTGTAAAAGAAAAGACAAATCTTCTTCTTCTTCTTCTTCATCACGATTTAGACTTATTTACTAGTCTGTCCGGCTCCAAATTGCGCTGTTTCCATATTTTCTTTCGTCTTCACAAATTTATTTTTCTTAGTGGTGAATAGCTGTATGCTGCTTTTTGGTATTCTATTCTCAGTCATCCTTGCCAATTGTTCTTTCCAGTTTGTTCTGTATTTCACTATTGTTGTGTTTAATTCCTCTACTTTTATTTGTTGTCTTATTTCTGTGCTATGTTTTTTGTCTGTTCATTGATATCCTGCTATTGGTCTGAGGAATTTCATTTTAGCAGCTTGTATTCTGACCGCTTGTTGTGTTGTCACTGTCCATGTTTCGGATCCATAAGTAATAGTAGGTATTAGTGGAATGCAGGCTTTCACGGCCGGTAATCAGGGTAATAAAAGATTCCGGGCTATGTGGCCGTGGTCTATAACTGGCGTTTCTTCCAGACGTTTCTCCCTCAACTGCGGAGGGCATCTTCAGTGGCGAGCGCTTACAGCTGTTGTTTCCCTGTCGTAGACTCGACTGCAGTTTTTCCTGGACTTTTGAAAGTTCTTTTTAATTTCCTGTTATGTAATTACATTTATTTAGTTTCTTATTTATTTCTATGTGTATGATATTTCGCAACCCAGGAAGTTATATCTTACCGCTTGTTCTATTGGTTTATTTTCTGATATTATCTTTGTCCGAACTGGATGATTGCCCTTGTTTTTATTTTTCTGATGCTATTTCCATGTTGTATTTTTTATATTTCATTTAGTTTATATAGCATTTTTTGTAGTTCGTTCTCTGTTTTTTGCTATTAAAATCTGGTTATCTGCAAAGGCTACTGCTTTTATTACTATATGTCCTAAGATAATTCTCCCAGTCGACTTTTACCTCCATGATTTTATCATGTCAAAATAAATCTTAAAAAGAGTGGGTGATTATGTACAACCTTGTCTAAATCCTTCTGTTATTTGTATTGGTTCCCTTTGATTTTTTTCTCATACAGTTTCTTAATTACTGCTATCAAGTGTAGTGGAATTCCTTTTTCACTTAATATGTTCCATAATTTTGGTCTAGACACTTTATCAAAGGCCTTCTTATAATCCATAAAGAGGATGTGCATCTCTAAGTTGAATTCTATTCGCTTCTCTGTTATTTGTTTTAAAGTGCAGATTCTTCCTTTTCTAAAATCTGTCTGCTCTTCTGATATTATTGAGTCTACCATAGTTGTTAATCTTTGGTTGATCATTTGTGCATATATTTTGTATGCTGCACATAGTAAGCTTATGCCTCTATATTTTCTGGCTTTGTTTTATCACCTATTTTAAATGTTGAGATTATTTTTCCAATTTTCCATTCTTCTGGTGTTGTATTTTGTTTCCAGCACTTGTTATAGAATTTTAATAATCTTTGTTGAAAATTCTTTGGGGCATTTTTATCAATTCTATGTTTATATTGTCTATCCCGCACGCTTTATTATTTTTACATTTCTTTAACATTTCTATCATTTCTTGCATATCTAGTTCATCTACTTCTGCATATAGTTCGTTTGTTTCTATGAGTGTTATTTCATCTTTATTTTGTTTGTCCGTCTACAGTTCTTTATAATAATTTTCTAATTCTATATCTAGCAGAATTAGCAGATTTATTTAGTCTTTTACTTCAGAAATAAGGCTTTCTTATAAATTTATATACTTTGACTTGTCTTCCGTGTAAATTGTGTTCCATTTCTGCTATATATCTATCCCAATGTTCTCTATTTAATTTTCTGTTATATTTTTTTATTAATGCTCTTGTTCTATTATATTCTATTCTGTTTTGGTCATTCGTGTTGTTTAAGTATTTTAAGTAGGCCTCCTTTTATCTCTTACTTATTTCTGGATTTCGGGATCACATTTGTTTGTCCTTTGTTTCTTCCTCCTACTTTCTTTGTTCCCCATACTTCTTCGCTGTTTTATGTTTGAGTCCTTTTATACTATTCCATTCTTTTTCAATTTCCATTTTTGGCTCTTCCGCTTTTGTATAATATTTTAGGCTACTTTTGTATAAATCTTGTATTGATTCTTCTTTTAATTCTTTATTCCAATTTCTATACCATTTCTTTTGTAGACCTATAGCTATTTTACTAATCAATATGGATAATAATGGTCAATATGGATATCGCTTACTCTGAAGACTGTTGTCTCTGACTAGATTTTTCATTTTTTATAATGTAATCTATGATAGAGCATGATCCTGTCTCACTTCTCGTATATTTATGTATTTCCTTGTGTCTGAAGTAATTGTTCGTTATTCTCAATTGGTTAAAGCATGCGAAATTTAATAACGTTTCCCAAAAGTGATAACAGAAAAAAAAACAAACAAAGAGGAAGTCAAGATCTAAGTAATTACATAATATTTTATAGTTGAGTGGAAATAACAGAAAGAGTTCAAGCAGGAGTAGCAATATTAGTAAGCACAAGATTAAGGAAAACAATAACTGCATATGAATGGATAAATCAGAGAACAATGAAATAAGTGTAGTAATATAGGTCATACTTTAAATGAAAATGATAATAAAAACTATTAACTGATTTTCACACTTAAATACACTAATTAATTATACCAAAAGATAGGAAATAAATAATCACACTTAAATATACTAATTAATCATACTTAAAATCCATACAAGGGCTTTCAGGAAGTAAAACACGAGTACAATTTTATAATAAAATAATTCTAGTTTCATATTATAGTACGGGCTGCCGATATCATACCAAGTGTGTCAACATGTTTTTGGAAAACTATGGAGACACACTTACGAAAGCTTATATAACCCAGTAAACAATTATACCTTATGACTATCACACTTATATAAGTAAGCAAATTTGGCCCTAACAGGACCCGAATTACTTCCAAAGGTTAGGTAAATTAGAAAGTTTTGAAGGCTCAATGGAACTAAGGTTTCAACAAATTTGGAAATAGGAAAGCTGTAAAGTCGAGTATATACCAGCGATTGTAGCCAAAACGTCAGTCGGAAGACAGGGGACCGAAGTATTCACTACAGCTCCTTTAGGACCATGAATACTTCCCTCTTCATGTGTGAGTATACATTTTAATTCTCATCACTATGGTGGACCATCATCAGCTTAACTTCAAAAATATAAAGTTTAAAATAAAACAACTAAAACAAATAGATTAAAATTGATTAGATATTTATAAACTATAAGATAGCAGAATAAAGAGACCAAAACTTCGAAATAAATAGTTAACGTTAAAATTACTAATATAGACTTTAGATAATATACACTTGACTTAATAAACTCTCTCTTGTAAATAGTAAGGAAATATTCAAATTCGGCGCGCTCAAATATGGCGTTCAATAACTTCTTAGCCCAAGTTGTTTGGGTTAAGTATAATTGTCTATTATTGGATATGACTTATGTGATGTTAATATTTATACTAAATGTGTTTTGTTTTATGATTTTCTATATTCTATGTTCACTATAATTTTCTCGATTACATATGTCTCCAATATATCCAACGGAAGTCCCGTTAGTTTGCAAAATTAGCTCTTTAACTGTCAGGACCTCTAACCGCTCGGGTCAAGGACAATAAAATATTTAACAGCATAAAATTACTGGCCATTTGGACGCTACCTTATAACCTATAATTACCTAGGCCATTACAATAAGATGCAAAATACCTAAAGGAAATCTTACTGTAATAGGACTCTACGCACCAGAGTAAGGCATAAAACAAGATATTAACATAATTTTACCAACAACATCAAAATATAATAGACCAAACAAACAAGAACGATTACTTAAGCATAGCTGGAAATGCTAATGCACGTATAGGGGAAATAGAAATTACAAATATAACGGGAAACAATGGAGAAGAAAACACAAAAAAATTGCCTGAAAAAACATAAATGTTGTTCTAAATAATTAATGTTCAAGCGTAAAATAATATGCTATTGTTCAGCAATGTTCAATTTGATCTTCATGATATTCTTGAGATGTTCAAATTTTAACAAGTCACGCCAATGACTTTTAATTTAAGAAAATTAGAGCTCTTAATTTGAACATAAGCACTGTTGTAGAATGGAGGCTTTCAAACGGCTTAAGAGACCTTTGGAACATGGATGAATTTGGGCTGTTTGATAGCGTGAGATTTACTTTAAGCATTAGAGCTTTACTTACCTGAAACAAGCCGATCGGTCAAGTACGTTATTTTCAAAGGTATACGTGTCATCATGGATAAATAAACAGATTCTTAACTTAAATATTTTATTACTTACATAAATTATTACATACATTTGAGAGATTCTAAACGAAACTAACTAATCTAACTTACATTTGAGAAAACCTACATTCCGAGTTTAATGAATTTTGAAAGGGAGAGTGATGATGTACGAATCTACCTCGATTTACATACTAATATTAATCTAATAACTCTTACACTTCGAACATTAATTTGATAACTCTTACAAGTTGAATAATTGCTTCTATGCTCTGAAACTTTAGCATTACTCTAACAAAGATACCTGATTCCATTTTTAAGACCATGAAATAAATTAAGAAAAATGGTATGTAGACTTACCCATTTGCACTCAGACCTCAAAAGACATGACTGATCTATTTTCGTGGGTTTATATTACAAACTAAGTTTACTGCAATTCCTACAGTTTAAAATTAATTGTACTGTCATTCCTACAGTCCAAAAGCAGAGATTTTACAGTTAGCTTGGTTCCACATTGTACCTGGCTACAATTATAAGTTCTATTATGCAATATAATATTTCAACAGTTGTTTTATATGAAATAATTACAACGTCCATGTATTCATAACACTCCCTCCTCAAACCCAGGAGAGGGTCTTTTAAGGCCCTTTCTATAGGCCGGTATGAACCAGCTGAAGTTCGTACACTACTCACAGTACTTTCTAGGCGATTCTTTTGTTACATTTGATAGTACAATTAAGCTCTATCCTCTGTTCCTGAAGATGACTTGACCCTTTCCAAAATATTAATAATTAACAGGAAATTCAACAAGAACACTTTTTTTAATAATCTTAGAAATTATTGTGTTCTCCTCATAATTAACCGAAGTGCCCTTTTCTCTATATGGGATATAGACTTTTCATACTGTCATATTTTATATCAATACCATATTTATCTCGTTTTCAAAATATCCTAGACATCACGAATATGGATTAGCTTGTCACTCCGCACCAGATACAAGAAAACATACATAAAAACACAAATAATTTTTATTAATTTTTTCCCCCACTTTTTCGCATGTTATATTGCCTTCTTGCTGTTCATTTCCTCATGCATGTTACGGTTGCTGTTCCACCTTCAATTTCGACATTTTTTAAAACTTTTTATTAGAGCTTACTAATATTTTGCATCAAACACTTTTTACACTAGACCTGCACACAGAGGAAATCGGAAGCACTATGTTCTTGCCTGTCGCCTCGTTATGTCAGCAGCTCACTGTCAATTTCTTACAGCAGCCCTGGTTGGATCCAATGTCTGGAAGCACGCTCCGTGATATCTTCCTTCAATCGGGAGAGCCATGCCGCGTACTTGGGTTTTCTCTTGGAAGTTCTCGAGACCAGCCACTTCCTTTAAGAAACCATGGATGTTCCGGAGGATAACTTTAATAGGATATCATTATTTTACCATTTGGTGGTTTCTCCATATTTCCTTTATTGTAGAATACAGGTTAGGAATTTTCTATACAATCCAAGGACCATCAGATGTTTGGTTTGGTACTGGTAAGGTATTCGCTTGGACTCTCATGTCGCACCGTATTAATGGTTGGACACATTCCATGTTGAATAACTATGTACCTGTTGTAGTGAAGTTACATAGCATTGGCCCTGACTTTCTCCGTCGATTCGGCTTCACATGATCTGAACAATTTTTCTCTCCAGCTGAGGTGGTCTGGGGATGTCTTAGGTGCCTAAACGTCCTTCGTTGTTCCTAGCTAGCCGAGCGTGTTCATAAAGTTTGAACATGATCTTTCCAGGCATTTGCGCAGTCGTTCTTCTTGTGCAAAAGTTGTTTACTTGTCTTAATGGTTCTTCTTTTTTGCTTACTTTTAATTTTTTTCTGGGTTTTGTATATATATATATATATATATATATATATATATATATATATACATCCATAGTAATTCTGCCCAAAGGCAGGTCCTTCACTGCAATTATAGCATTTTCATGCTATGCTTATAGCTTTACTAGGAAATTGTAGGTGTGGTAGCTTCCATACAAGTGAAGGATGATGATGATGATAGTGATAAGGATGGTGACGATGATGATGGCCACGTGATTTAGGGGACCGTTTGGGCCTTAAAGTTTTCCTGCCATTTGTCTTACAGGTGAGGAAAAACCCCGATGAAAACCTCACCCAGAAAAACTGCCCCGACCGGGGATCGAATCTTGGGCCCGTTGCGTGACAAGGCAGAATGCAACCCCGAGACCACAGCGGTGGATATATATATATATATATATATATATATATATATATATATATATATATATGTGTGTGTTTTACTTAGATACTACGAGTCTTCACTATATTTTTCTTAATAAATTCCATATGTGCTTTCGGAAATTAATCAATAGTACCTGCTTGGGTCTTATTAAAAATCCTCGTTTCTTAACTAAGAATTGTATCCTTTTTAAATAAACAGCCCGAAGATTTGAGCAACCATGTACATTTTTTTATTTTTACATTTTTTCCTAGATTCGAGTTCCTCTACTTTCACTCCTAATTATTCATAAAATCCATGGTACAAAAAAAAAAAAAGAATTTTGAATTGATCTTTCTAATACAGCATTTACACTTCTTTTCACTTTTGGTGTTGGCTAGATCTTAAATTGGAAATGGAAAAGAGTGCTCTTATGCCTATCAAATTTTGTATATTCGTCATCAGGAGTTATCAAATTGTAATATCATATTTTTATATTCCCTAAAGCTTTTATTTGAACAGTAATTCAGACTTCTTTTGTTCACATTATGTAAATGCTCAAATCGGGTGATCTATCGCTATTATTACAAGTCCGTAAATGTTGTCTAGCCCTAAGGGTTTATCTAGTCTCGTTCTTTACAATAGTGTCCCGGGTTCAAGCGGATGCGCTCGACTTCACAACAGTTGAAAGATCTTTATGTACCTACAGGTGCTATAATATAAACGCAACTAAATCAATACCGAATTATTATTCATTAATAACTCACATCCTGAAATTCTGTCATCGTTTCCCTAGTGTCCTGAGTTTGAGAGCATTCCTTTCCCTCCTTCAGAAAAAGGTGGCATTCTTTATTCATTGCCTCTCTTCTTTCCTAGCCTTAATTGTACTTGAACTGAGACTTAATTTCAAGGCAACTTGTCTCTGGTCAGGGATTCGGGTTTTCATTATTCACTGATCGAATTTTCCAGTTCTTACTGTTACTATTTCAATCCGAAAAGTTTTAAATTCACAATCACTACCGACTCAAATTTCGAAATGCACAGTGAGGTTATGTAATCTGAATCTTTGTCCACATTATCTCCTTTTTCCCCCTAATTTCTGACACGGGTGTACTTTACAACCTGACATCACCTAACTGTCAGTTTGAATGGCAATTTCTCATGAAATTAAAATATATATATATATATGCTAGAAGCCCCGGCCACGCGTTGTTAAAAATTTAAATTAAGTTGCTACCTTTCAGCCAGATTACTTAAAACTAATACTTACACACGCAATTAATAATATTGAAAATAATATAAACACTGAACACACTTAAATTATGAAATAATCAATATTTGTAATTCAATTGAAATTCGGGCTTGCAACAAAAAACACAACCATCTGGATCTCTCTTTGTTAAATAATAAACCAAATTACCTTACACCGCCATCTGTTAGAATCGTATGAACTCACAGATAATTACACCGCCATCTGTTAGAATCGTATGGAACTCACAGATAATTATAACTCTTTGTTAAATAATAAACAAATAATTTGCAATAAAAATAATGCGGCTATTAATTTAGTTACAAGCTACCCAAAGTCTGAAGTTGGATCAAACTGCACACAGTGTGCAAAATGTGACACGACATTTTTATATATTAAGATTATTTTCCGTTTCGTATACTTTATTCCCTGATCGTTACTTTATCTACAAATGTATTTAATTTCTCCATTTATACACATAAGATGGTGTAGATATGTTGAAGCAAACATAAGTAGTCTAAAGTAAATTAGAAGCCCCCTAGAATGCGGAGCAGAGTTAGGAAGGAGGAGAAATTCTACTTGTCAATCGCACGATCGTGTAAGTATGAGTTTACCCAACTATTGCTCTGATCCCTCTAGTGCACTAGAGTTTTTGATGTTCCTTTTCTAGCATTGGTTGTCTTCCCATTTTGACCACTTTCTACCTCTACGTACATCTTTATTTATCGCTTCGTTTATATTTCTTGTTTTTCTACTTTCTGCTTGTTTATACCACTGGTGGACTTCCTGGCATCATCATCTCCTGGGGCAGACCCTAGACCATCGCTCGGGCGCAGCCTCGAAGATGAGGAATGGGAGCCGCCTCCTACCTTCGTGACTCAGATGTCTCCGGACTCGGCCTCAAGGCGGAGTACGGTTTGTTTCCATCCTGTCGACGATGACTCAAGCTCTGTCTGCCTCCCAGTTAGCTTTCTCCGCTAATACACTTTGGATGGTAGTCAATTCGTATGGCAACGACCTTGAAGACTAGGAAAGGGACTTGCCTCCTTGCTTGCTGACTCGGATTTCTCCGAGCGCCTTCTCAATGCGGAGGGCAGTTGTTTCCATTCTTGTCAACAGTGAATCGGGTCCTCTCTAACACAACCCCTCTAATTCTGCTGCTTCAGAATTTTTGTATTCATTATCAATCTTAGGGAGGGCCTGTTGGACTCACGGGACGACGGCCGCATCAACTGAGCGGATTTGATCCAATCCTCATTTGATGGTGTTCCTACTATTGCCCTCACCGCTCCCTAACCCCGGGTACCCCTGTTATTCCTTGTCTCAATATATGTTTTGTTTATTGCCTCGATATCTGTGTGTGCATGTTCAATATTCGTTCTCTGATGCCTAACTCTTTTGTGTTCAGTATGATCCGTAACGTCAGTACCAAGCCGGCAAGGACTTGTGGCCAGTGCCTCTGGATCACCAAGGAGGTCTGTGACTCGAGATCCTATCATGAAGGGGGTGTTCCACCTTCCGACTTGCACAATCCCTAACTTCTCATATATTCCTCTGTTTCTCTCATCATCGCCCATGACCTCACGTCTATATCCCAGTGGCTCTAGCATTGGCTAGGCACGGCCTCAAGGAATGATATCTTCCCTGCTTGTGCGATTTCTTCCTATGTTGTTACTGTGAGGGTGTCTGTCTAAACGTCACGTAGCCAAGATTGACCTAGGTTGCAGTCTATTTGCTCATTTCTATCTTGACATATATCTCCGAGTGATGTGTGGGCCCAAGTATGGAGAGCCTGAAAGCGATCTAGTTTTCATTTATTATGTAAATAAATTTAAAATACCATGTGTGTGTGTCTAATCTCAACTGGTCACTAACCCCACTGATATGTTATCAAGATGCACAGAGGGAGCGATCCCGGCCGTATATTCTCTCTCTGTTTCCTCGTGTATGAATCTCGGTCACGATCAGTAATAATTGTTGTGTAATTTTCAATAGAAGTATATTCAGTGTGGCTCTTGGGTTCCTAAATTTTTAGTAATGATACTCTCCATTAGATCGATTAAGATCCCAACTATTCGTCAAGTTTCCTAAAACTCCATCTTCTAGATTTTAAGGGACTAGATTAATTTGTTTCCGATCATTTCTGCATGCTCGGTAATTCTGGAAAAATCTTGCAACGCATGTCCTACTCTTAATCGCGTTTCAAAAGTTTATAATTCTCTCCTAAGTTCCCATGCCCCTCTTCCCTCGCTTGTACTAAAACAATTTTACATAAGTTATTGCTAACACGTCACTTCTATCTTCAAACTGCAATTGTTGTCACTCCTCGAGTCTCTCGCGTTGTTAACAATAATTTCTATCATCCGTGTTAGCCTGCGGTTTACTTGAACCTATTATCCATTCTTCGCTTTGGATTGTTTTCATGTTATTTTCTCGTAAAGCTACTAACTTCTCCATGAATCCATACGTACTTAAATGTGTCCTATTTCCTAAAATTGAGATTTTGTGGTTTTCCGATATTACTAATTTTACCATAAGCATAATTCTTATTACTGGTAGTTCGCTCTTATTTTATTATTATCATTATCATTATCATTATTTTTATTAATATTACTGGTAGTTTATTATTATTATTGTTATTATTATTATCATTATTTATGTTTATTAATATTCCTTTCAATATTATTCGCCATCCTTTATTTGATTATTCCTCATATTATTAATTTTTATGTTAAGTTTCAATTTCATTTTTTTATTAATGCTATGTTACTGGCAAATATTATTATTCATTATTTACATTTTTATTAATATTTCTGACAGGCTGTTATTATTGTTTTACTTTCATAGCTCGGATTTCCAGTTTTGTTACTCACTGAGTTCCGGTTATCCTCTTTTTAATACCCAAAATTATTTTTATTATAAATCCCGAATTTTAGCTGCATAGTGACCTACCATGCCAGAGTTGCTCGCCTACCATGTAACATACCAGGATGCGTTCGTCATTTAAAATTCGTATTGTGAATTCCAACAGTACCTCATGACTTGTCTTCGTAATTGAAGCTCCGTTATACATTCCAATCTAAAGCACTTTAATTAATTTATTATTAATTATTAATATTATTTAATTTCGTAATTGGTTTCTTAAA
This sequence comes from Diploptera punctata, assembly GCA_030220185.1. Classification (NCBI taxonomy): domain Eukaryota; kingdom Metazoa; phylum Arthropoda; class Insecta; order Blattodea; family Blaberidae; genus Diploptera; species Diploptera punctata. Next base: position 210,431 of record JASPKZ010003837.1, on the reverse strand, counting down.
TTTATTCGACCTATGTTCATAATTACTAGTTGCATTGGGGCCCTCGTAATCTTTAGAATTAATTTAAATTAGTAATCAATTTCATGTAGCTCCTTTCCTCACTTCACACACCGTTTCCCTGTCGCAAGGTTGGGCAGAGTTAAAAACAAAATTTCCAATACTTCACAGTCTACCGCAGGGTCCCACTAACCCATCTATAAGGTTTGTTTTTTTAAATATTTTGTTTAATGCCACCAATCATTAGGTTATTTTTACTAAGTTTCTTTTATTATTTCAGTGTTACCATTATGTATTAGTTACTTATTTTTATGGGTGTCAGAGTTTTTGAGTCATAACTACCTACACATTATTCACATGATAGAGCTTATTCTAATTAAGTGGAACCACCAAGTTTCCTTTACTATTAATTGTACGGAAAACTGCACTTAACCGACGTGAAATATTTTCGAAGTCCTATAGAACAACAGTGCACATGCGCCAGGGTCAATTACTATCGATATTGTACTGCAATAAATAAAAAGCTTATGCTAGATGGCCGCATCTCTCTATGAAATTTAAATGACCAGTCCTAGCAATAATTCCCAACTACGTTAAAAAAATAATAATTCAAACATATCAAACGTTGATATAAAAAAATTGTGTACCTTTACTTATCACTCCCAAACGCTAACACAAAACAGCGATAGAGGAATCACAGACTAAGTCATATACTCTGTGGAGAAAATAGCAGTGTCACAATTTGTCTAACACCGTAATAATTTTGTGATGTGCATATTCAAATAAACACTTGAAGATTATCTAATAAGGTTATAAAAACTGTTTGAAACAGTTTACAATTTTAAAAAAAATGTTAGTAAAACAGAAGCAAAGCTATAGTTTACAACAATAATCTGAAAAAAAAAAAACAAAAGCAGTAGGAGGGCAGTTGAGTCAAATATTCTTAATCCATATTGCGTAGAGTTAAAATTTCAAACAGAAGCTGTCAATCTAGATTAATTTAACCAAAATTAAGTGAAGGAGTAACTTTATTACTTTATGTATTCAATCATTTATTTATGTATAAAGGTTAAGGCGTCGATGGACATGATCTAGAAATTCTTAATAAATATTAGACTGCCACTTAGTGATTTTCCCATTACGAAAAGGAGAAAAAATTGAATTACTAAATATCTGACATTAATTTACAGTTTTAGGTTAATACAATTGTTAAAATTAAAATTCGGTGTACCTCCTTTTGAATTTGACGAATAATAAAATAATAATAAATGTGTAGTATTGTGATGCCTAGAAGTCAATGCCTTCATGTTGCTATCTGAATGTCAGTGATCTCAATCATTATCCCTATTTAAATCCTAGTCAGTTGTATCATTAGTCTCACTGTCAGTCATATTATCTAGTAAATTGTTTTTGTTAGGATTATATAAACTTAATTATTGTCTGCTTAAATATAAGTGAACTATTTTGGCCTTATTTTGCCAGATGAAATAAACTATTATGGTTAACGCTGAAAATCAAGTATAGGTTATTATCAGGATTAACTTTTTGGAGTTTATTTTTAATCGTTCTGAACAAATGTGTACAATCCCAATTAGTTCTTCATGCTTCTAGAAAGTCACTGTTGGTATATCATTTGGTTTGAGTCCTATAATTTTGCTTTACCATATTAAAGATCTTGTAAACTCAATTTTCTGAATACTCATTCTATTTATGCCATTATTTGCATTATAATTATTGCCAATATTAAATTTGGATTTGATCGGTAGGTACATATTTAACCCTTCTGGGGCGACGGTTTTTATGGCTAAGGGCGAAAGGTACATTTTTAAAATAATTAATTTCATGCAAATGTTAATAAATTCTACTTAAATTGTGTATTTATTTTCAAAAACAACATATACCTTATGCTGATCTTGTAGAAGATTTCCGGGCTGTTGGCCACGGTATTGAGACTTGTAGTTTCCCGACGTTCTGCCTGAGACTGAGTCCGGCATCCTTAAGGGTTTTCTCGAGACTGGCACTTTTGACGACTACCTGCCCTATTTCTACATTTATCCGCGCCGTGTTCTCTCCTCGGTACGTTACTTCGTAAATTGTATCTGCCTTTCGGTTGGTTAGCATTAGGGTCTTCCATTGCAACAATGAGGTTGCTTTATGATGTTCTAGTAGATTGTTGAAACATCAAAATAGTTGCAATAGAAAGGAAGAATCGTTAAAAGTCAATGAAGCACGGATACCAGTCTTAAAAAAGCCAAAGCCAGATGTAAACCCCTACAAGAACAATCTACTAGAACATGGGACATTACTATTTTAAGCAAAAAAGTCACTGCGAAAATGGCATAAGTCTCACTGGCCAGTTTAACTGTACACCCTTCGACCAAAAAAATGGTTATCTCTAGAACGCACATTTCTTCTAAGTCATACTCGGCACAGCGCTGGGTTCAAACTAGGAAATTAGGCATAATTGTGCAGTCTCTGAACTACTGTGTTGTGTGGCATGAACTGAAGACTCTCCTACGTGTCCTGATAGCTCGGCGGTAAAACATGCGGTCACTGTTTCCGTTAATGAAGATCGCAGGTTCGTGTCTTCAATTACGAAGTTTTTTCGTGATATTTGTATTAAAACGTTTTATGAATTAAATACATTTTATTTCGACATTTGAATTAATCTATACTTTTTAAGTTCATAATTGTTGTTTATACCGTTGAGGATATAACAATGTTAAATTATATATATATTTTTACCTTGTATACTTCCTCAACTAGTTAAAATTTTCGTTGATTTCACTCTAGGCCTTTCGATGCGTGCTTCATTTTCAGGAGTTTTTGTAGTAGTATTGAATTAACTGTATGTATAATAGAGGGTTTTGCTCACTAAGTACATTTTCGTTGAGAATGTTTGTATTTTTGGCCTTTTTGATAATTTAGATTTTTTCTAAAATGTTAATTTTATGTGTGTTACTTTCTCTGTGTATAATTGACATTGTATTATCGATATTGTTGAAATAGTGGCCGCTCTCTGAAATGTGTTTGGCGAAATTTAATTTTATTGTCAAAGGAGAAGGCAAATCAAATTTCGCTGTTCACCAGATTTGAGTCCAATCAAAAAAGTGTGGGCTTAGATAAAAATTTAGATGAATTCTAATTAGAAGTTACGAACACAGATGATGTCTATAAAACCTCTCGACCACGGAAACGCACTAAGCCAACCTCTCTCTTTAATATAATTGTAGGCTTTCACGGCCGGCGTCTTGATCCATATTTGGTTCGTCTTCCGGGCTTATAGGGCGTGGTCTGGTTGTCTTCTTACTCGACGTTTCGTCTACTGCTGCGGTAGACCTCATCAGGAGATACTGCGTGCTCTCTGTGAACTCCTCAACAGTCGGCTGCAGACTGGCTGGTGGTCGTCGTCGTCGTCGTCGTCAGTATGTAATGGAAATTGTGTCACTTTTTGAACTTCCCTTTTTTCACATCAAGGACCATGAACTGGTCAGTGGTGTGGTGTCTTCTTGTTGGATTTCTGACGATCTTCTTCTTTTATATGTGCCGTATTTAGGCATCTTGTTGCCTTGATAAGTGCTGTCCAATCCGGTGTTGTCGATTTAATGGCTTATATAGTTTGGTGTGACCGTTGCTGGTTTGCTGGCCAATCACAAGCTGCCTGGTTGTTGGCTTTTATACTCTGAGAATACACTTGCTGGCTGCTGACCAATCATAGCGTACTTGAGTTTACTGGCTTTATTTTCCAGTAATTCTGTCAGTAGACCTAAGCCAAGGCTTCGGCTACTGGTTTATGAAGGTTTTTTTTTTTTTTTTTTTTTTTTTTTTTTTTGGCAATGTCTAGCATCGCCCAGTGCGCTGCACTAGAACCAGTTGCGGCTCCCTGGCAGCAAATACCATAGTGATTATCTAGATGGAGTTTAACCACTTAACCCACTATATCTAGCGGCGTTTGTGTTCAGTTTATAAAAAATTTTGTAAAGGGAAGGGGATGAAATGAGGTGTAATCCTACTAAAGCAGGGCATCGTAAACCACTCGGCCGGACAAGCAGAGAGTCCGAAAGCCGACCGAGCGGAATGAGCCACACTACTTTAGTGTCATACAGCACTCATTTCATTAACTGGACCATCAAAGTCTAGCAAATATGTTCCGGTGAATTGCACGTCGCTGTATTAGATGCCCTATATTGCGAACAATTGGATTTGTATGATTTTGGATTAGTTGGAACATTTTGTCCACACGTTCTTCAATCGTAGTCGCAATATACAGCATCTGTGCTTGGTTGTGAAGCTCTGCGATCCTCGTGTACATTGGTGCCGAAAAAATAATTTTGAAACATTTATTCTGAATTATTTGAACTTTCTTTTTGTGACATCCAGCGAGGATGCTCCAGGCTTCACAACCATACAGCAACATGCTTCGGATCACAGCTGTGTAAAGAATCAGCTTGATCCGAGAGGATAGTGTAGGTGACTTGAAAAATGGATAAAGTAAGGCAATTGCAGCATTGATTTATGAATAAGATGCCGAATATGAATTTTGAACGTAAGCTTGGAATCCAGATGGATTCCGAGATACTTGACTGAAGGCTCTGGTCGGAAATGATGAGTTCCCAAGGTGAGTTGGATTTGGTTTGGTCTACTAGTCTTTGAAAACAAAACAGCTTTTGTTTTGTTAACATTGAGCTTAATGTTCCATAGACCAAACCAGGAATGGTAGGCATTTAAGGCGGACTGGATTATTGGGACGCGTCGAGGTAATAGACGGAATGGAGGAGGCGGAGCTCGACTCCTTCTAATTCTTTTTAATATCTCCCAAGGAGGAGTTTTAGCATCTGTGAAACGCTGAAGGGAAGAATCCCATTCAGCATTTCGCATTTCTTCTAATCGGTTTCGCACCAAATGAGCATAGCGATTGTAAAGTTGTTTGTGTTGGGGTGCGCCAAAAGTACGGTATAATCTGAGATATCGTTTCTTCTTAGTTAAATAATTTTGGAGTGTAGGATCGTATGGTTTTGTATGTGCATTTTTGTTTGTTTGTGTTGTAGATAGTGTAATGGCCGTTTGTATACTAGCCTGTAAACTAAGGACAGCGTGTTCTCTTTGTTCTGTTGATTGGACAGAAAGTGTCGGCTTAACCCATTGGTTAAGCATGTGTGTATAACTCTGCCAATCAGTGTGATCATAATACATGTTTGGGGGAGAGGACAACAAAAATGTGGGACTGATTTTAAAGAGTATAGGACTGTGATCTGAGTTAAGTACGTCTGTAATTGTGGTGACGTGTGGAGAGATAGGTACATTCTTCGAGAGAAACTATATCCAGTATATCTGATCGAAAGCCAACATGTGTGTTTCTAAAGTATGTATGTTCCCTTGGAGCGGAAATTTCTATGTTATGATGTTGACAAAAATTTGGAGTATCACACCAGATCCATTTTGGGTACGACAATTCCAAAGAAGATGTTTACTATTGAAGTCTCCCGCTAACAAGTAGTTAGGGGAGACGGAAGTGAGAGCGTTTAGGTCGTACCTCGTTAGGAGTCTGGTAGGTGATTTGTAAATAGAAACTATATAAATTGATTCGCGGTCTGAAATTGGCAAGAAGATGGCTGTTGCTTCAATAAATTGAAGCCTGGGTGTAGGGGCCACTCTGTGGCCAATGGTTTGTTTAATACAAATTGCTGTACCTCCAAGGGGACCATTCAATCGGTCATTTTTATATATACAATAATTCGGAATTTTGAATTTCTTACCTGGTTTCAAAAAAGTTTCATTCAGAAGAATAATGTCAATATCTCTCTCTTGTATAAAAGTAATAAGCTCTCGAATCTGTTTAAGTACACCATTGGCATTAAAAGCCGCAACATTGAGAAAGCTTCCGGTATGGAACCTACACATATTCACCGAAACACATATTTACTAGATTTGTCATGAACGCAAACTTCTCCATTGGAGATTGTAATTGAGCTAATAATGGCTCTAAGTTATTGAGAAGTTCGCGTCCCTGACTTGAGAGAGGGAGTTGAGAGGCTTGTCTATTCGGGCTTTTAGCAGTGCTTTGTGATTGAAAATTTGGCTGGCCAGTTGCTTGGCTGAAGGAAATATTTGGATTGATTGGTTTTGAAGAAAAAGTTCTGCATTGAATGTTTTGCTGTTTTGAATTTGAATTATTTTCTGTACGTTTCAGAAAGGCAGCTTTTGCTGCAACGTATGATGGACATTCTCTGTATGAGGCAGGGTGACCTGACGCTCCACAATTTGCACATTTTAGTTTTGATTTGTCGGTCAAAGCTTCTTGCTTGACAGGGCATTTACTGTGATTATGGGGTTCTGCGCAAACTACGCACTTGGGCGTCAGGCTACACCCTGCAAATGTATGATTAAAACGTTGACAGTTGAAGCACTGCTTCAGCCCTGATCGGGGTCTATAAGGCTCCACTGCTACAATCATATAGTTGAGTTTTGTGAGGTTGAATATTTCTCGACCGGAATCATTATTGTCGAGTTCCAATATAAAGATAGGAAGTGGTACCAGTTTTTCGTTTTCTTTCTTTGAAATTTGTTTTACTGTCTTGATAGGGTATTTAAGAGATTGAAGCTCTTCGAATATATCATCTTTTGATGTACTGGCTGGAAGTCGTTTTAATACCACCCTCAATGGCAGATCTTGCTTCATTATGTAGGTGTAGTGCTGTTTGCCTACAGCAGAAAAATATTCTTTGAGTAACTTATGATCTGCCACTGAGGTTGCGTAGTATCGCAGACCTTCTGGCGTGCTAACTACTTTGAGATCTCCACTAAGTTTAGAAGTGATTTCTTTATTCATTTTGAAGGCATCAGCTTGTCCAATAACTGTAATTGGGGGCGGTCTTGGTTCTTTTTTAGGTGGTAGCACACCAGTGGGCTGCGAATTTGTTGTAGCAGTAGGAGCCCTAGCCTCTTTTGATGGTCCAGCTTCAGATGCGGGGCGTTTGTCAGTTTCATTCATATTAGCCAATATGGAATAAGGGTTTGAAACTGACACTCCCTGTGAATATGACACGGTTGGTACCTTTTTACTGGGATTTGATTGTTTCCTCATTTTCTTTTCTGGTGTTTCGTATTGGTTTTCATTTCGTTTTTTATGTTCACTTGATGACTCTGTGCGTTCTTCAACATATGTTAGGAAACAAGTGGTTTGAACGTCCATAGCCATCTTCTGTACAGCATTTATAATCTTTTCTAGATATTGAGTTTTGTCATTAGATTTTCCTTTTAGTTGACTTAATGCATCAGAGTAATTCCGCGTCATATCCAAGGCTGTGTCAGACCGCTCGAACTCTGGGTATGTTTGTAAATAACTTGAAATGATCCAGAAAGTGCCTTGAATTTTATTTGCAACTGTGGAAAATTTGGAATCTGGTTTGAAATTTTGTTTCTTTACATACGCTTCAAATTGATTTGAAGCTATTTCTCAGATTTCAAGCGGGCTGTAGTCCCGCACCTCTTCCACCACTTCCATATCACTGGTTTCACAGCTGGTCGCCATGGTGCTTGGACTCGCCAAGACTTAGTCCAATGGCTTGTTTTAATGCACTAGACACTGAACACTTACACCAAATAGATATGGGCTTAACACTAATACTCACAGTTTGTAGAAGAGTTATTAATGCAGTGACTAAACCACACCTGATAACACTCGCACTGAGCACTCACTGAGCGTATGCTCAGAGGGGTATTGGCTACCAGAGCCTCACCCGGTTTTCACAGAACACTAAACGACACTATTTATTTATATTTTTCACTAGCACAGAAGAAAAATGAAGAATCAGCGCTGAAACGCTGGAAGGAAAGTGTTTTGATGTTTACTAGTAGTCCAGAAGGCCGTGAGAAACAGAGGGAACTGCTGTAGCGTCGTTGAACGATGTACGCTGTGCTGTTGTTTTCAAAGACGTCACTGGAGTTTAGTAGAAAATCAATACGCCGTCAGCTCAATAGGGAACCAAGGCGAAGAATATATATATATATATATATTAGTGCTAATTTGCACTATAAATAATGGACCGGGCACGTGCCCGGTCTCAAGGCTGCCACGCACTTTAAATTGCCCAATAGGATCACTTTTTATTTCGGCCAATCACAGCGCACTAAACTACCGGTCACCATCCACTCGCAAGAATGACTCGATGTCGTTGGACAATTTCGGTCTTCAGTGCTCGTGCTATACCACAGTTAGCGGAAGCAGGTGATGGTATCGGCGGAGCTGATTCACGTAGTTCTAGTAGAGTTTCAATGATGTTGTGTCTATGAAAGCTCAATGTAGAATGTGAAGGTATTTGGAAACTGTCTCTCTATTTATAGCTAAACCCCGGGTGGTGGGGGGTTTTTCTGCGCGGACCGAGTTTTTTGCTGTTGTGCTAATTGCAGAAGTCATAGGCTTTGTTGTCGTGTTATGCAGTTCTGGGATCCAAATTTTGTTTATCTTCATGGTTTCTTATTTTTTGTTGAAGGAATTTTTATGTTTATGTGATGTTGCCCACCTTCTCCCAGTCTCTCTTGGAGAGAATCTTGCTGAGCTTTAGATGTAAATGAAGTAGTCAAGGTCATTCAACCCTAATGTTCTTCTTGTATCATGAATCGTTCTCTAAATAGAGCCCGTTCCATTCGTCCATATATCCTCTTAGCCTTTGTCGTTTTGAAGATATGTTTGCATAGTAAAAATTGAGGGATAGTTTCCGTGTCTCTGCACCGTAGAAGGAAGCTTAAATTGCACAGAAAGCGTCCTTTTTTCTTTCTTAATTCTTCAAATTTCCGAATAGAAAGAAACACATCCTTCCCGTAGAGGTTGCTTATATATAATTGTAGGCTTTCACGGCCGGCGTCTTGATCCATATTTTGTTCGTTATCCGGGCTTATAGGCCGTGGTCTGGTTGTCTTCTTACTCGACGTTTCGTCTACTGCTGCGGTAGACCTCATCAGGAGATACTGCGTGCTCTCTGTGAACTCCTCAACAGTCGGCTGCAAACTGGCTGGTGGTTTAGTTAGTTAGTTACTATGTAATGGAAATTGTGTCACTTCTTGGATTTCCCTTTTATACCCATCCAGGAAAACATCCATTTTTGGTGGAAGTCGTCCTCGACCAATAGGAATCGTTCAATCGTGAACTACAATTTCCGGCTATTCTTAGGGATTTCCGACCCTCTTTAGCCCTTGTGAATTATTTTTCATTCTTCGTTGTTATTTATGATTAATCTTTTTCGAACTTTATTTGTTCGTTTCTGATTTTTTGTAGTTTATATCCACTGCCTACGACGACTAGCCGTAGTCCGATACCAAAAGCCTAGTGATAGGGCATTCCAATCCCGCAATCAGTTCCAGTTGAATTTCTTTGAAGTTCTAGTTGTTTCACTTGATTCACTGAGCCGCCAACAGAAAGACTGCCACCACCACAGAAGCCGCCAGCCATAAAGAGGGCAAGAGCGGGAAGGCCAATCAGCATTCCAATCAGAAACGGCTCTTTTTCGGATTTAGCTGTTCTTATTTAATAAATTTTGAATTTAGAATATTTATTGGACTTTGATGATTTTACTAGTGGATGCTAGGGGACCACTCCGACATTTGCCTTAACATCATCAAGGGAAACCACTAAAAACCTTGATAGAGTGGCTTGAATTTAATAAATTAGTTCCAAATTGAACAGCTTTTTTCTCCAATTGGAGAAGTTTAAGATGTGACAGGGCACTTCCTACCTTCATCATAAGTACACATACACTCTACTAGAAAAGTGTGTGATTTATGATCCAATTCGATAGATAAAATCATCGAATCTGGATCAGTTGCTAGTTCCTTAACTAGTTTGTCTAATACTTCATTAGTGATTAGACTATTCCTTTTTGTGAGGCTAGTTTGAACCCGCCTACTTTTGGTTAAAGGAGCCATGGCAGTTTGAGTGCCTATGGTCACTTTTTTGTTTCAAGTGGCATTTTAGGCCCACCTAAGACCAGTGGCAAGGCCTTTTGTTCCCGAGCGTTGTTGGTCCCGGTACATTTTCTTCTTATAGCGCTGTTGACAACGCTACGGGTTGAGTTCTTGGAGGTCTCAGGCCGAAGAGCTGCTGGCTCAGTCTGGTCTGAGAGTTGGGGTAAGACAGCTGAAGCAAGCTTCACCATTGCTGTCTTCTTAGGGGTAGCCGGGAATGACCTGTGCTACCGTCTTCTTCATACGCCTGTAGGGCTCGATCTTCACCCTGAAGTGGATGAGCCTGCGTAGTTTGAATAGTCCCTCCACCTCCGGGCCATCTCTCAGAGTGACCACAAACATAGGCAATGGGTTCCTGGTCTTTCCGGATGTCATGTTGACAACCTTTAAGGCCCGGAATCCATTGGCCTTCAAGTCACTCTGAATGTAAGATGGCTCAATGGTGTGGTCTATTCCTTTTACAACCACTCGTCTTGTAGCTGTCGCTTGTTGTCTCTTCTCTTCCTTGTAGGGGATCATGTTTTTCTTAAGCAGTTGCTGGTACTTTTTGTAGGCTAAAACTGAGTTTAGCCTGACCCTTGTACCGAGCCTGGTGTTTTCGCAAATGAATGCGTCAGGCTCGGATTTGGAGAATTCCTCGTTCACTACTGCCAGTAGATAGGTATAAACCCGAAGTACCAGCAGGGAAGAGGTCCATATATTCTTTAGGAGCGAGTCCGTCGACTTCGAGCCTCCACAGTCCCCTCCATTTTCACATGATGAGGCCTCTGCAGGCTGGGAGTCGACCAGATGGGACTCGACTTTATCAGTAGCCGAGGCTGCTGACTTTTCGGGCAGAGCAGTTTCTTCCCTTTGCTTTCGGTGGTATTTAAGCTTGGTTCTTGCTCTTTCTGTACTGGACCATGAACTGGTCAGTGGTGTGGTGTCTTCTTGTTGGATTTCTGACGATCTTCTTCTTTTATATGTGCCGTATTTAGGCATCTTGTTGCCTTGATAAGTGCTGTCCAATTCGGTGTTGTCGATTTAATGGCTTATATAGTTTGGTGTGACCGTTGCTGGTTGCTGGCCAATCACAAGCTGCCTGGTTGTTGGCTTTTATACTCTGAGAATACGCTTGCTGGCTGCTGACCAATCATAGCGTACTTGAGTTTACTGGCTTTATTTTCCAGTAATTCTGTCAGTAGACCTAAGCCAAGGCTTCGGCTACTGGTTTATGAAGGTATTTGGAAACTGTCTCTCTATTTATAGCTAAACCCCGGGTGGTGGGAGGTTTTTCTGCGCGGACCGAGTTTTTTGCTGTTGTGCTAATTGCAGAAGTCATAGGCTTTGTTGTCGTGTTATGCAGTTCTGGGATCCAAATTTTGTTTATCTTCATGGTTTCTTATTTTCTATTAAAGGAATTTTTATGTTTATGTGATGTTGTCCACCTTCTCCCAGTCTCTCTTGGAGAGAATATTGCTGAGCTTTAGATGTAAATGAAGTAGTTCAAGGTCATTCAACCCTAATGTTCTTCTTGTATCATGAATCGTTCTCTAAATAGAGCCCGTTCCATTCGTCCATATATCCTCTTAGCCTTTGTCGTTTTGAAGATATGTTTGCATAGTAAAAATTGAGGGATAGTTTCCGTGTCTCTGCACCGTAGAAGGAAGCTTAAATTGCACAGAAAGCGTCCTTTTTTCTTTCTTAATTCTTCAAATTTCCGAATAGAAAGAAACACATCCTTCCCGTAGAGGTTGCTTATATATAATTGTAGGCTTTCACGGCCGGCGTCTTGATCCATATTGGTTATCTACGGGAAGGATGTGTTTCTTTCTATTCGGAAATTTGAAGAATTAAGAAAGAAAAAGGACGCTTTCTTTGCAATTTAAGCTTTCTTCTACGGTGCAGAGACACGGAAACTATCCCTCAATTTTTACTATGCAAACATATCTTCAAAACGACAAAGGCTAAGAGGATATATGGATAATGGAACGGGCTCTATTTAGAGAACGTATTCATGATACTAGAAGAACATTAGGGCTGAATGACCTTGAACTACTTCATTTACATCTAAAGCTCAGCAATATTCTATCCAAGAGAGACTGGGAGAAGGTGGACAACATCACATAAACATAAAAATTCCTTCAACAAAAAAAGAAGAAACCATGAAGATAAACAAAATTTGGATCCCAGCACTGCATAACACGACAACAAAGCCTATGACTTCTGCAATTGGCACAACAGCAAAAAACTCGGTCCGCGCAGAAACCCCCCCCCCCCACCACCCGGGGTTTAGCTATAAATAGAGAGACAGTTTCCAACCACCAGCCAGTCTGCAGCCGACTGTTGAAGAGTTCACAGAGAGCACGCAGTATCTCCTGATGAGGTCTACCGCAGCAGTAGACGAAACGTCGAGTAAGAAGACAACCAGACCACGGCCTATAAGCCCGGAAGACGAACCAAATATGGATCACCCTTTAATGTTGATTGAGTGTGCAAACAATGCAGTACAGTTATTGAAAACTTGTTGATATGAATACGGCTTTTGCAAGCGTTCACGAAGTTTCCCGATCGATTGATAGTATCAGCGGATGACTATTTTTTTTTGTAAGGGTGTATACTTTTTGATTATTCTGTATTAGTAAGTTATTGTATGAAAGGTTCCTTCACAAAATACTCATAATAATAGCAATATGAATAAATAATACCGATAATGATAATAATAATAATAATAATAATAATAAAAAAAATAATAATAATAATGTGAACAGTGCACCTAGATAGGGAAGTGTATTTCATAACTGAACTGTCGTTAGATATTGTCTCACAAAGAACAACAGAAATTGTTAACTACCTCCAAGAAGAAGGCTTTATGCCAGGCAACTAAAAACCTATGTCAGCCATAGACTTAGTATTTATCAATTCCAAATTTAAATCATTGAAAAAACATCATCCCAGAAGTGGAGAGGAAGCACCTGCCTGTAGAAACAACACTATAGCTAGAGAATGTAGCAAGTAAGAGATCAGAGAACACAATCAAACTAAGCAGGAAAGCCGGTCTATCAGCATTGGACAATGTCAATACTAAAACAACAACAACAACAACATTAATATAAACTAAAACAGTGAATGAAGCAGCATCTCTGATAGAAGAACTGATTCTAAAGACTACTCATACACTAGATAATATAAATGGAAAGTCTAAGCCATGGTTCAACAAAGAATGCTATGAACCCAGAAGAATAACCATCAACGCTATGCACAAAGCTAGAACAACTAGATCAGCGGATGAGTTGGAATTATACATTAGACCGAGGAAGGAGTACAAAATCAAGATAAAATAATCACAGAGGTTACTCTGGGAGGAAGAGGAAAAACGGTTAATTGAAATGGCCAGGCAAAATCCATACAAAGCTCTTCATGCAAAGCAACCGAAATTCCCAAGAAATATCGCAATGGAGGTATGGGAGAGAAATTTAAGTTCAATCTTGCAGGCTAGAGACACACGCCCAGTAAGCTCTACAATGACTCAGGTCCAAATACAAGATACACAATTTTTCACGAAAAAGAACTAATTCACACTATTATGAATACAAAAAACAATAATGCATGTGGTCCAGTTAATATATATAATGAACACTTGAAAACTACACTCTCCGTGATAGCGAAACCATTCACAGCCCTCTTCAATGAAGACAAGGAGCTATACCAGATAGATGGGAAACGTCAAAGGTAATAATGCTATACAGGGGAAAAGGCAATACGGCTGATCTAAATGCATACAGGGGCATTTCCTTAGATAATACTCTTCTCAAGACACTGACAACATTACTATGCAAGCGTCTTACATGCATTATTGATGAGAAACTACCAGATTCACAGTTTGGATTGAGAAATGGGGATCAACGACACAAGCTGTACATTGTCTCCAATCTGATATAGAAACAGCTATAGCAAATCCTGGAGGAGAGCTACATGCTCTATTTACTGACTACTCCAAAGCGTTCGACACAATAAATGGAACCATGCTAATGAAAATATTGGAAAACGATTACTTACTTACTTACTTACTTACTCACTGGCACTACCGAACCCGTAGGTTCATGGCCGCGCGGACATAAGCTCTCCATACATCCCTCTCCTGAGCTAATGCTTTCTAATCATCCCTGTACAATCTACTTCCCTCAAATCATAGTTAATGTTGTTCTCCCACCTTATTCTTGGTCTACCAACTAGGCGTTTTTATAAGTCTAAAACAGTACCTACTACCGCCTATTAGAGACCTCCTCACTAACAACTGGATCGAAATAGGTGACGGTATAGACAAAACAAACATGATACAGCAAACTGTTGGGGTACTAGAGGGGGGCCAGTTAAGCCCCTTGCTGTTCATTTTACCTACAGCGGACATCATCAAGGCAATAAAACCTGACAACGTAAACCTGCCTATGTACGCAGATGACATGGTATTGACCTCAACTTCGGATAGTCATCTGCAGAAAGCCTTCAACCAATTAGTGGACTGGACAAAAGAAAATGAACTGACACTAAATGAAGAGAAAACAGTCTCCATGACCTTCAGAAAAGGGGGCAGACGAGGCATTTTCTACATTGGTGAAAAAACACTAAAATCAGTAACTAGCTTCACGTATCTGGGGTCACTTTCCAAACACAGGGAAGCGCGTTTACACACCATGTAAATGATTGGAGACATGTAAATGACAGAGTAAATGCTGCGATAAGAGCCATAAGCGACATTAAGTCAATAAACAGACTCTCACAGAAACAGCGGTGCAACTTTTTGAACTTAAAGTTGATATCGTTGCAACATATAGGTTACAGAATATATGGGTCTATTTAAAGAAACCCAATTGAAAAGTGCAACCTTCTGCACACAATATGGATACCTTTGTCCATTTAATCATAGTATTCGTAAATTGTGTTTTTCACTTAACACTTTCATATTCATCAATGTGTATTTATTTCACACATAACATTTGTAAATTGCTATTTCCTATTTTCAGGGATCAAATTGTCTCACTCAGAGACACAAAATCATACATTCTTAATTTCAGGGGTCAAAATGTCTTACTAAGAGACATGCAAAATTAATTATTTTTAACTTGTGTATTTTAACATGAGTTTAATCTCTACTTTAAAAACTTAGAAAAAATCATAAGACCAACACTAGGTCAATGAATTTGCATTTTTGTAATTTAAGTTTCTCGCATTAAACAATTAATTTCAGTGCAGTGACAATTTTATTGAACAGTTTTTTTTTATTGCGGATGAGCCCATGTAGGACTACGCAAAGTACTTAGAGGTGTTTCCTTTGAGCCCAAATTCCTTTAATTCTTTTGCTATGAGCTTGTTTTCTATCATCTGTCGAGTGTGTTTCAGTTTTTTCTTCGGTTTGTCCTCTTGGTCAACTTGCCACTTATTCACCTTAATTCTATATATATATATATATATATATATATATATATATATATCTGTTTGGGATATCTTCTTTAGTAATTCCTGCCAATTTTAAGTCCTTTTTGACTACATCAATCCACTTCATAGTATCCACTGGAGCTTTACTTCTGTTTTCGTAGAATTCCATTATCTGTTTTGTAAGCCTATTTGAGTTCATTCATTTAATATGGCCATAAATTTTAACCTTCGATTTCTAATATCACTATGAATATCTGTATATAATTTTATTTCCTTTTTACTTCAGAGTCTAAATGCTTCACCTATGACTTGTGGATCTAAAACCTCTCTTATAATTTTTCATTCTTTTTTCACTATATTTTCGATTTCTTTTCTTATGTTCAAAATTAATGTTTCTGGTCCATGGAGGCACTCTGGTTTAATTACAGTGTTATAGTGTCGTAATTTTGTATGTAAATATATGCATTTTTTATTATAAGCGTTGTGAGTAACCCGAAATGCTGTTCCCATTTTATTGGCTTTAGTTTCAATTCCATTTCCCTGAATTATTTCACCAATATATTTAAATTGTGAATATATTTTAATTTTTCCATATTTGGTTTCCAGGTATTTTGGTGCTTGTTTATTGCATGAAATATATTCCGTTTTTTTTCAAAAGATATCTGCAGACCAACTTCCTCTGCAATGTCATTTAATAATTCAATCTGTTTTTGTGCTGTTACAACGTCACGGGTTAAGAATGCTAGAACATCAGCATATGCTAGGCAATCAATCTTAAATTTTCCTCTTCCTAATATGATTGTTGATTACATTTAAACATTGTTTTCTGTTTACGCCATTCTTGTACTACTTTATCACGAACACAGTTGAAGAGTAGTGGAGAAACTCCATCTCCTTGTCTTACTCCTGTCTTAATTTCATAGGATTCAGAAATTTCCCCCATGAATTTAAGTTAGCCCTTGTACCTGTTAGTGCCTGTCTAATAAGTGCAAGAGTTTCACGGTCTAAACCTTGTTCTTTCAATATTTTAAATAGTGATTCTCGGTCAACCGAATCGTAAGCTTTTTAAAGTCAACAAATATACACACTAAATCATTACTACAAATTCTCTGGTGTCTAAGGATTAGATTAAGGTTCAAGATTTGTTCTGGACATGATCTGCCTGGTCTGAATCCTGCTCGATATTCTCCTATATTCGGTTCTAGTTGACGTTGCTCTCTGTCGAGCAGACATTGAGATAAAATTTTGTATGGGACTGATAATAATGAGATCCCTCTATAATTGTTCACATCTGTTCTGCCTTTTTATGTAACGGGTGGATTAATGGAGTCTTCCATTCCTCTGGAATGTGTTCTGTTTGCCACATTTCTTGCACAAGTGTTGTGATTTCTTTTATGGTCTTTGGTCCTGCCACTTTGAGGAGTTCTGCCAAAATTCCATCTTCACCTGCTACCTTATTGTTTTTAAGTCTTTTAATCTGTATACTAATTTCTTCTTCATCTGAACAGTATTTATTTTAATAATAATTCTTTTCAATATTCATTTTACTTAGAAATCCAGCTAGTTAAAACACGGCAAATATTTATATTATCAGATTTAAAAATAAAAAAAATCATAACTGGTCAGTTAAGTTGAGTTATTAACGATGCATCAGTAAAGGTAAATCAAAGTTTTAATCTACTATTGAATGCTAATTAAAACAAACTATTTATCTGACATTTTAATTAGTCAGCTAATTAAAGCGAACTAGAATTTTGAAATGAACTAAACATGTCGGTTATGAAATCACAAAATATAATAGTGGATTACAGGCTTTCACGGCCGGTAATCATAATGCTAAAAGATTTCGGGCTATGTGGACGTGGTCTATAACTGGTGTTTCTTCCAGACGTTTCTCCCTCAACTGCGGAGGGAATCTTCAGTGGCGAGTGCTTCTAGGTGGTGTTCCCTTGTCGTAGACTGGACTGTGAATGATTGTCAGAATGTTGAACGCTGGTATTTATACTCGTGCTGACCTATGGATAACTGGGCGGAGTCGTAGACGTCATCATCAAACTGGCTTCTGATTGGTTCGGAACTGTCTCCTTGTTATTGATTAGTTTTAACCGTCTATTGTATAATTGTATATTGTATAATCAGGCTTCGGCCAGTTTTATTGCTTATTCTTTCATATTGAAATTGTCCTTCTGCTTATAGATTTATATGGCCTCTCTGTATAATCTGGGGAAATAATATGGTGCTGTGGCCATAACCTGTGTTTCATCGTTCAGAATCTGATGTCCGATTTCCGTAATGACGTGTTCTGCTAGGCCAATTTTTCTATTTGTTCTAGTCTGCAGTTTCTTATGTGTTCAGTTAAACTGCTTGTTTTTGTGGTTCCTACTTATGATCTTCCATATGAACATGGAACCGGTATACGCCACAAGTGGAGAGTGGTGGTCGAGGATCCTTCGCTGGGCGAAGGAATTTGCTATTTTCCTTGTAGGTCTATAAATTGTTTTGATATTATTATCAGAATAATAGTACCTTTCCGATACGATCCGTGACCCTTTGTATATATGGCAAGAACGTTGTGCTGACTGTGGATGTATCGTCCGTTCTGATTTGTTGTATAATTGAATTTATGGATTGTTTTATTTCCTTCCATGTATAACAATTTTTCTTGAAACAGTCGAAAAGAAGGCGCTGCTCTTGGTTAAGATGATGTGGTTGGCATAACTTCTTCGCTCTGTCAAACAGTGTCTTTATGACGCCTCGTTTTTGTCTAGGGTAGTGATTAGAATTCTTATGTAGATACCGGTCCGTGTGAGTGGGTTTTCTATAGACTGTTTGTTGAATTTCTCCGTTGTATTTTCTTGTATCTGTACATCCAAGAAGGCGAGTTTCCCATTGTTTTCTTTTTCCATTGTGAATTGTATGTTACTGTGTCTGCGGTTGAGATGTTGAAGAAATCGCTCTAGTTCTTCGTTACCATGTCTCCATACTATAAACGTATCACCTACATAGCGAAACCAATATTCTGGGGACTTGGGAGCTGTTTTCAGTGCTTCTTCTTCGAATTTCGCCATGAAAAAATTCTCTACTACCGGACTTAGAGGATTACTCAATACTACTCCGTCCATCAGTTCATAGTAGCTGTTGTCCCATTGGAAGTATGTTGTTGTCAATACGTGTCTGAATAGTTTTGAGATGTCTTCTGTTAAGGTCTGTCCAATATAGGTCACGGTTTCGTTGACAGACACCATAGTAAACAGGGAAACTACATCAAAGCTAACCAGTATATCGTTACATATTATGTTTATGTTTCGTTGCTTCTCAATAAAGTGCGTCGAGTCTCTGATGTAGCTGTCCGATTTTCCAATGAATCATTTTTAAAAGTTTTGTAATGTGATTTGCGAGTGTGTAGTTTGGAGAGGCAATGACACTAACTATCGACCTGAGGGGAATGCCATTCTTGTGAACTTTGGGAAGACTGTAGAGTCGTTGTGGTTGAGCTTCAGAGACACGTAACTTGTTTTTTGTTCTTCGGATAGGGATGATTATTTGATCAGGTTATTTGTTTTGAGAAAATTACTGGATGTAGGGTCTCGCTTGATAGTTCTATATGTGTCTAGTGTCAGTATTTCTAATATCTTCTCCTTATACTCATGGGTATTCATAATACCCTTTTCCTTATCGCCTGATAAAATTATTACATATTTTATCGTTGATTAACCCTTTGCCCCGTATAACGTAGTAAAGCGTACCTTACTTGCTCTGTCCCTGCCCCGCATAACGTATTAAAGCGTACCTCTTTTTAATACAGCTGTATTTCAACTTGGATTCACTTTCTTGGAAAACTGTGACATGTCAGTCATTCTTCGGCATCTGTGGAATGTATTAAATGTGGCAACAAGCCTTATTTTATAATTTTTTGTAAAATTCTAACGGTACTTTTTTGTGTTTTCAACCCTATTTTTGAAAGCCTCCACCAATTTATCTGTATCCATAGTAAGCGAAAGCAAAAGTTCATGTGTTAGTAAAACTACCTCTAATTTAAAACCATTGTGCACTGAAGATATTGTGGCCGCGATAGAAGAGGAATTAGTTATGAATGTGATAGTTCTTACGCTTCTTCGATGGGTAGTTTAGTGCAAGATAGTGATATAGAACAAACGAGTGACAGTGATGAAGAAATCGTAGCGTTGACGGCAGAGCGCACTGATTATAACGAGAACAATAATTACTCTTTTAAATCAAAAAGTTTAATTTGTGTTTTTTTAAGTATGGCCTGTAGTGAAATATGTTTAACTATGTGTATATAAGCAATGAATATTGTGTATTGTGCAATTGAGAAGAAGAGCTCGACACGAAAGTGGTGAGTTCTCTTACCAAATTAAATATTAATAATTTAGCTATTAGTGACTTAAAAAAAACATGATTCGAATTTGGTGATTACTCAGAAAATTTTATTCAGAGACCAAAATTATAAAAAAAATATTTGTAAAAGTATAATACTTCATTTTTGTCGAAAATATTATATTAAAGTTATTACGGCATACGGGGGAATTTTTTCTTCAGATATAAAATAGAGAGAGTAATAAGAAAATAAATTGGAAATTAAAGTTGTAGGTAAATTTAATAAATTTCAACAAATATATTGTATCCATATTCGAACATTGGACTTAAGACTTAAGGAGCATGAAAGATACAGTCGTCTTAAACAAATTGATAAGTCGGCAGTAGCAGAAAACTCTGTACTTGATGGCCACAGGGTACAATACCGAAATACAGACATATTATCTAACTGCACACACTATTTTACCCGTCTACAACGAGAAGCCATCGAAATATTCAAACATAAAAACAGTTTCAATAGAAATGAAGAATCATTAAAAGTCAACAAATCATGGATACCGATTCTAAAAAACGCAAAATGTAAACCTCTACAAGTACAGTTGACTAGACTATCAAACAGCAATCTCATTGATACAATGGAAGTCCCTACCGCTCACCAATCAGAAGGCAGATATAACGTACAGTCGACGAGACCATCAAACAGCAATCTCATTGGAGCAATATAAGTCCCTAAAGCTGACCAATCAGAAGGCAGATATAACTTACGTACACATCGCGGTGAACGTATAAATAGGACAGACAGTGGACAGAAATGCCAACCCTTAAGGATGCCAGACGCAGTCTCTGGCGAAACGTCGGGGAACTACAAGCCTCACGACCACGTCCTACAACCCGAAAATCTTCATCAAGATCATCATAGCAACTCCGGCCGTGAAAGTCTACGTGAATACATATAGTTTGATTCTTTGTGTACTGTTAGTGTATTGCGTGAGGGTGATGAAGAGAAAGAATAAAATGAAACCTTATGTGGAATGTAGCCTAGTCCTATTGAAAATCACCTTGAGGACTACCATACTTAATGTCTGCAACCAATGGATCACTATCAACAAAAATACATGAATTCTCTCTTGGTGGACTAATGATTGTAGTACTCATTTTTTATTTCGAAGTTAATATCTGACTGGTGTTGATGAATTTTTAAGTGTGTAACATTCTTGATCACGTCTTGCTTCAGAGGAGTAAAGTCATGGGTTCCATGTCATAGATTTATGACAACATAAAAGTACCTTATACTTGAAATGAGTAGCCTCTGAACAAAATTTATCAGATTTTAATGACCTAGGTTTGAATTATGAACTGCGATGTTAAAGAACAAGCATCGAGTGAAACTAATTCAATTAATCCATTGGATTAATCCGTGCATTGGATGGAGAATCTAATGACTGAAAATTATACAGCCCCTTTCTACCTATGATTTTTGAAATTTCCAACTATGACATATTTTAAATCTTGACATGATACTTAGGAGGCAGATGAGTTTCAACCTGAGCTAGTGCAACATATCTGTTTTTATGTATATATACTGGCGTATCCAGCAGAAGTTGTTCTGCCCGAACGTTTAATTCTCGTATCATAGCTGGACGATAAAAATATGTTACTTTTTTACCATAAAATTCACAATCAAGACGTAATTAGATATTATTAAATAAGTTTGAAAGAAAACCTCTCATAGTCATCTGTTATGGCTCAAGAAGCGTGCATATTATGACATCACATTATTGTCCCTCATTCCACACTAGTCTTTTCATGTATAATGAACTGTAGGCCTATATATAAAAATAAAATTCCAGCAGTTGTGGTTCGTGGAATCAGATAATGTTAATTGTCCTTAGAAACAAAATTTAATCCATGACATAATTTATCATAAGTAATGCCACAAGTGATTTCCATATTATCGAAAAATTCACGACTCACGGAGTGAGGAGTGGTAAATTTTTCTAGAGAATTTGGAAATCAAGAATGGCATTTGTTAGGACTATTTAACGTATGAAATTAAGCTGTTTGCTCATAAATCATTATTTAACTATAGTTATTTTAAAATATGTATATATTTAATGTAAACGGCGATGTTTGAAAACAAATGAGAAACGATTGGTACGCTTCATCTGCTTCTTTTGTTTATCACTGCAACCAGATCATACTATTTATTGCCAAAGGAACGCAATATTGTAAGAATGCACTCTCGTGGAGAAAAAATGAAACACATCAAACTGTAGCCCTATATTAATTCATTACTGATGTATGATGCAAATATGACAATTATATTTTTCTGAATTATTACCTGGGAAAATATACTTTTAAGAAAGTGCAAACAGTGGTTTCTTTTTTTGGTGGTATAATCAATTGCTACAAATGTTTTTATATTAACTCCTGCATGCGATATGTGTTGACATTCATGCACTGTATATACAATTTGGTAGCCGTTTCTCTTAGGGAGTCGGTCACTGAAAAATAATGGCATGACCAATTAAGAATGTTAAAAAGAAGGTGCTTTCTTTATTATGTAACTTTAGTAGGTAAATTCTAGGCGAACCACGACTGTGATCAATTGTAAATCGAAAATCATTGAAATGTGATTGGTCATTGACTCCCATTTGGGGCATGAGTTAAATAGTCATTAATATTCTCATATATATTTCAAAATATACCTATTTTGCTTCACTTGTTTCTCCTCCTTTATTTTCTGTTCAATTATTGAGCTATATTCATAATAACCAAGAATACAAAATTAAAAATATTTTGGATATGTTACTTTGAAATGTCATGTTACTATATTTTCTCTAGTAAACTAAATGCAAGAGAAAAATAGAGAGGATTTGTCGCTTCAGAAACACGCACCCTGTTTTGATTTTCATACTGGTATATGCTCTGCTTGAAAATTTGTGTGAATTGTCTGTTTTTAGATTGAACTGTCTTTTTTATGTTCAGACTGACATGGATTTTCCTAGGGTTTTTATTTACATTTTTTCTCAATGAAAAGTAATGATAATGGCTTAGACTGTAGATTAGTTACTATACTATAATTCTTAGAGAAATATATATTACACTCCATACATGTTTTAACAATATCACACTTGCTGTGAAACTGAAATAAATGATTGATAATAGCCAGGTTTTTATTAAGGGAAGTCAAATGCATACACACGAAAAAAGAACAAACGATTTTACGTCTGTGTTGCAAGGGATTTGTAAAAGTCCACATCCCGGCTTCCTCTATGTTCAAAATAATATGTTAAGAGCTCATAGATTAAGAACGTAATATGTTTTAAAAAATCTTAATAAGAAGAGAATAAGGTATTTGAAAACTTGGGGTTGCACAAACCTGCAACACCCTGTAAAATGTGCTCTTGAAATGCAGTGTCTTGATACATATCATATAAAAATTGAAGTCTAACATTTTATTTAAATAAAGTAATAATACATCTGTTAATTTTGGGTGTAGCATTGGTCATGGCTCACAGATGGCTATCTTGCTTGCTGACTCTACTACTGGGGTCTCAGCACATTGAGAGTGCCAGGATACTGGGCATCTTTCCTGGCCCATCTGTCAGCCATCATCTTGTATTCCAGACCATCATGAAAGCTCTGGCTGCTCGAGGACACCATGTCACCGTTATAAGCACTGATCCACTCAAGGTATTTTGTTTTTCTTAAAAGATCCTATTATTGTGTCTCATTTTTTCTCTTTTCTTTTCTTCTATAGAGATCTTTAGAATGGCATTATAAACTCCAATTAGAAATAAACCAAATTCACAGTAGCAAGGACCCCTATATTTACTATATGTAGGAACCAGCAAAATTAATACATTCATTTATTATAATAATGATTGCTTTAACATAGTATAATTTTATGTCTCTGTATATTTATTTTCATGTTTTCTTTTAGATATCTGTTTAAACCATGTATACTTATATCATTTCTCTTATTGGCGAATAAAAATGAATATTATTATGCGTCTCTAGACATCCTCAATATGTAAGATAGATTACTTTAATAAAAAAATAATAGTATTGATAAATAATTACAACACAATGCAACATGATTTTCTTTGTTTCTATAATTTTACAAGTTCCTAAAGTAATATATTTGCACTGATTTCAGATCTGTTTTTTTTTTTGTAATTTTACAAGTTCCTGAAATAACTTTCTGTTCAATGCCAGCAGCTTGTCCTTTGTGAGGCTTTCTCCCCTGGTAATGCCAGAATGTAATCCATTTTTGAGGTTGGGACACCTGGAAGATTACATTACCCCAATCATATGATGGGTGATAAATTATGTTGAAGCACCAAGAGAGTTCTTGGTTAAACGTTCCAACACTTGATAAGACTTTTGAAATACCGGTGCCCTAATAAACTCCTGTCAAATTTTACTCTTAGGGTGTCATTTTTGAAGTTGTTTACTACCATTTTCATTGATTTTTATATATTTTCTAACAATTATTTGAATATAATGAATATTACGATATTGAACTATATACATACCATGAAGATGTGGCAGCCATATTAATTTTAAGGAATATTACATGCAGCCAACATAGGCTACATAAGTACTTCAGTGTAGCCAAAATAGAGTATATACTAATTAACTTTACACATATACTTCAGGATTTGAAAACGTTCTATTTGCACTACATATTTGTGGGCGTTGCATCCGTTCGCAAGTTAGAATACTTAAATTGCATTAGGTTAGCTTTCATGTTGGTCTTTAATGAGTACTTATATTGTGTTATGTTAGCTTTTAGGTTGGTTGGCTATATGAGTAAAATATTGTGTATATGTTGGCTGCATCCTGTGATTCCATAGTGTAAACCACTTTGCATCTGTTGGCGCATGCGCATGGTATATGTTGGAACATAGAAAATGTTTTCTTTTCATATTTTCTTCCATAATTTCCTCATTTATTTCATGGTCCCACTTTGTATAGGCATAAATCACATCTCATTTGCTGTTATTTGGCTTCCATACCAGTATTGAAATATGGTAGTGAGGCATGGACAATACGAAGAAGAAATTAAAGCTAAATTACAGCAAATGAGATGTGATTTATGCACTATACAGCGGGCTATACAAAGTGGGACCATGAATTAAATGAGGAAATTATGGAAGAGTTAGATGTAGAATCCATTCTCCACCGTATAAAAATCTGCCAGAACAACTGGAATGCCCATCTTCAATGAATGTCACCTCCAAGGCAAAAGATCAATGGAATGTCCAAAAAAGCGCTGGATGGAAAATTTCTTTTTGAGACCGTAACACGCCACATGGCCTAATACTTGCATAGATGATGATGTACCATAGTGAGACCTTATCTATAGTTGAGCCAGTATTTGTATTATGGTTGCCGGTAGATTTTAAGTTTAAGACTTCCATATTTAGCACAAATTTTATGTTGTGCAGATGTTTATGGTCTTTATCCTGTAGTTGACAACGGACTTCCAAAAACCTGTATATGCATGATTCTATATTGTATCCATTATGTGTCTACTAATGCATGTGCATAGTGTCTACTTTGGTCTTACAAGGGAACTTTAAAGCATTTCATATCGAAATATCTCACAGAGAAGCATTGTGACGTATCAAGGCTGTGACAAAAATAATATCTGCCGCTTTTAACTGCAAGTCACGGAAACTGAAGCCAAAATCCAGCAATTGCAACCGAGTAGAGTAGAGTAGAGTGAGACAGGTGTGGTGTAAATTTTAAATGGGGCACTGCACAGGAAGATGCAGCATAAACTCTATCACAATATACTTCAATCAGCAGTGAAAGAGAGAAAAAAAGTGGCATAATAAAAAAAGTAGCTGATATCACGCATCATCCTGTCCTTACTCAATGCACAAATGTATAGCAGGTTGTCAGGATTATCCAATTTATCAAGTAAGGAGTTGTATTACTTTTCAGTAATTTAAATGAGAGATTTGACACTGGATTTTAGTGCCTTGCAGTTAAAAATAGCTTATACTATTTTGGAGATGGCCTTGGTACATCATAATGATAATATAATAATAATAATAATAATAATAATAATAATAATAATAATAGTAATAATAATGCTTTACTTATTCTGACAGAGTTAAGGCCATAAGGCCTTCTCTTCCATTCAACCAGCACAAATACAAATAAATATTTGACAAATATAGATATACACTATACTAATTATAAACAGTTAAAGTACAATAAATGGTAGCAATATAATTTTCATGTACAAACAACATTTTATAGGATAATAACAATAACAATACTTACGATAATAATAATAATAATAATAATAATAATAATAATAATAATAATAATAATAATATAAATATGATAAATTATACGAGAAACACCAACTAAAAAATATTCCTTATCCTGGGTAATAATGAAGTCGAGGTTAGAGCAAATGTAAATTTAGATTTCTTTTAAAAGATGCTAAGCTTCTCTGGGAGAAATTTCAATGTAGATTTCAGCATGCAATGGTTGAAACTTCCCCTCTTAGAAAATGATTTTCGCATCAGATGTTGGATACTATTCCTAAATGTGTTCTGTTATATTTGTGGTAGCTACATAATTGCTGTGCAACGACCAGACATTAATAGTTTCATGAGAAATGCCTGTTACGCATATATCGGCATAGAGCTTGGTGATGAAGACAAAGGTGGACATCGCACTATGTATGCCATGCATGTGTTGAAGGACTGAGGTTGTGGATAAACGGTGTGAAAAAATCAAATGATTTTGGCAACCTCAGTGGTTTGGAGGGAGCTACAACATCGTGTTAACCATTCTTATTCTTTTAAGGTTAAGATTCAGGGTTGTAATGCAAAAAAAAAATAAAGAGGATATATAATATCCGTACATTCCTTCGGCCTTTACAAGTAGTGGCACATAGTGAACTTCTTCTCATTCCAGTCCCATCTCTGATTCTTGAAGATGTGTCTGAGGAGAGCAGCTCAGGAAATGAATGCAATAATTCTGTTCAATATAAGCCTGAAGATTTATATGAAAAATCTCAAATTATAATATATATAGGCACATCGAAGAAAAATATCAAAGGAAAAAACAAAAATAACGGCATTTTGGGGAATTGAACACATGAGATCAAAAATCATAATAGACAACAAACCTCTGGAACAAGTAACAATTTTTAATTCTTTGGATTGTAATTTTACTCTTAACACAAAAACTGAAAGAGACATACATGTGAAACTGTCAAGATTTCAAATAATATGTGAAACTATACATAGAACATTAAAGAACAAAACAAGAAACGATACTAGATTGCAGTTTTATAAAACATTGGCAGTTCCTACATTACTTTACGGGAGTGAAACTTGGGTATGTACGAAAAAAATTACAAAGTAGAATATAAAGCATAGAAATGAACTTCCTTAGAAGAACAAAAGGCTGCACAAGAATGGATCAGATAAAGAATGAAGATATAAGAACAGAGTTAAATATATATCCATTGAATGATAAAATCAAAGAATTATAGAGAAATATGGTTTAGAGATGTACAAAAATGAATGTAACAAGATTACCAAAAGCAACATTTAACTACAAGCCAAGAGGTTCAAGGAATGTAGGAAGGCCAGTGAAAAGATGGACTGCACAACTATGGGGTAGAACAGGCATTTTGCCTACCCCGTGAAGTGAAGAAGAAAAAGACAAGCCTGAAGAAGATTCTGCACCAAAATTATTCAGTCAATATGAACTTAATGATTTAACTCATGACTTAAATCAGACCAAAGATGCCACCCAATTGCTTAGGTTAAAACTGAAAGCAAAAAGAAAAGTCTTCTACTACCCAGAGTTTTGCTCTCTTAGAGAGAAGGAATTAATAAAATTCCTTAAAGAAGAAGAGTCTCTGGTTTTTTGTTGTGATATTGAGGGTATATTGAATTTCTTTAATGTCACTTATAATCCAAATCAGTGGAGATTATTTTAGAGACTCATCAAAATATAATCTCATAGGTGTATTTTACATAGAGGAACTTTGTTTGGCTTATTAACATTACATCTCAAGGAGACATATGAAAATCTCAAAGCTCTGCTGAAATAGGTGAACTATAAAATATTTTCTTCGACAATTTGTAGGGATGTAAAAGTAGTTGTAAATTTATGGTAAAATCAAATGTTTCGTACCTCTGCTCATACAAATCTTCCAAGTAGATCGCGATTTCGAGACCATAACGGTCTAATCTTCGGTACTATTTTGGCGACTTATGTTATGTCGATCGAAAGAAACTCTTCTTCTTTCAACTGGGTTTAGTAAAATTACAAGGATATTATATAAAATTAATTAAGTGCATGGTTTTTACAGATAGCATCCTCATTGATAAAATATTGTGTAAAGTCCTCGTGGAGGGTCCACAATAACCGAATTCCTTTGTTATGTTTAATTATTTTATACAGCCACCATGTCATATATTATGAAACTAAACCCGTCAGTATATTAAAACGCCATCTACATAATATAAATATTTAAGAGTTTTTTCAACATTTGTAATATTCAATAGCATTAAATAAGAATGGATCCTTTGTTTGAAAAAATTATCAAGTGGTCTTTTTCATAAATATCACAAATAAACCCTTGTTCGTGCAAAGAATAACAGAAACTGACCTTCAACCCGTCAAAGTTGATGAGGGGAAGAAGCTAAAGTTTGTTCTGTTCGAGGGCAGCACCAATTAAAGAAGATATTAACAGGGTTCACTCAAACAGTTACCTGGATTTCCCTATATATATATATATATATATAACTAAATCACTGGCATTATTGAAACTAGAAGTTCATAGCCATGAATTAATATTTTTCAATCATTCTCTAGTATAATTACTCACGTCGCTCAAATCATTCTTAATGTTATTTCCCACCTCATTCTAATTCTATCTATTGGGTACTTTTCGTCCATGCCCCTCTTTCGTTCCTATCTGTGTTATATGCCCTGCTCATGGTAGTATATGGGACTATGGTAGTCTATTCATATTTGGTTTCCCACTTCACTGTTATGAAGTTTTCTCCATTCACGGTCTGTCTCTCTTTTGTTGAAAAATGTTCGTAAGCACTTTACTCTCACAATATTTTCACCTCTCTTAATGTATGCGATCAGATTTCAGATCATTATAACTGGAATGATTACAGTTTTATACAATTTTATTTGTTAAGTGTCCATTTCCATTTAACAATGTATTTTTAATTTACTATATGTTCAGCTTTATTGCTATTTATTTACAGATCCAGTTCCTGTGTTATTTAATGGAATGTGTCTGCAGTCTTTTAGTATTTCCACTTTATCGCCTATTAATACTACATCATCAACATATATTGGTAGCGATAGCTGATTAATGCCATTCAGTAGAAGGCTCATTTCATCCTCTAAATATTTTATTGCATACTGAATAGCAGAAGAGATCGTGGATATCCCTATATTAACCCATTATGGATATCAAAAGTATCTGAAAACTGTTAGTCACATCCAGAGATCTGATGGGACTATTTTATATCCTGAGAATTTTATTCCACTGGAATCCATGCTTGCATTTCTTGACTGTTCAATTCTTACAGTGAAAGATTGTCACTCTTTCGACCTAGATATTTTTGTAGTGTGGTTTAATGCTTTTAACCTGTTGAACATGGTGATCATTCTGTAACAATGATACTACAAACATAGTTCATGAGATCATTTTAGCATGCAAGCCAAGGTAAACATACCATTGGAGAGAATTAAATATAATAATAATAATAATAATAATAATAAATAAACTGGCTCTATAAAACCAATAAGTTCACGGTTGCTCAGACATAATCTCTCCATAAATAACAATCCTGAGCTAATGTTTTCCGATCATACCCTGTACAATGTACTTCCCTCAAATCATGGTTAATGTAATTATCACACCTCATTTTTTGTCTACCAATTGGGTGTTTTTCCTCTGGTTTTCCTACAAGAAGCTTCTATACACCTCTTTCATTCCTGATTTGTGCCATATGTCCTGCCCACCTCCATCTACAAGACTTAACTATTCTCAGTACATCAGGCTAATTATATCTGACCATGTAGTTCACTTAGAGACCTAGAGCACGTCTGGGGAAAAGAATCGTATATACTCAACCTAGGATTTAAGGAGAGATCAGGGCTTGCTTGGTTTAGGCTAGGGGCATGGAAATTTCTAAAAATTAGCGACGATCACGATATGCGAATTAGTCCAATGTGCGGGAACTTTGAAGATGAGATACATATATTAGGAAAATGTAATTATTTAGAATATTAGAGACGTCAGTTATTACCGGAAAGATTTCTAAATTCAAATCGGGAAAGATTGGCATGCTACGAGTTATTGGTAAATCCAGAAAATTGCATAAACCTCAGTAAATTTCTGGACAAAACGCGGAAAATAAGGACAACACTCATACATGAATAAATATATGTTATCAAAATGCAATACCATTAATTCTTAATAATTATATATAAATTAATTAGAGTATAATGCTATTGTGTTATTATTTAATTGTAATATTATTGCGTTTGCTTTATGTAATTGTAATGTTAATGTTTTTTTAGTGTATAATGCTACTGTGTTATTATTTAATTGTAATATTATTGTGTTTTCTTTATGTAATTGTAATGTTATTGATTTTTTGTTGTTTATTTTTCTTTACACTAGTACCAATTATTACTTTATTGTAACGGACTGTCAACAGCACGTACGGCTTACTGCCCGTGCGACCCATATTTGTAAATAATATTGTAAATATCTTACTTTTTGTCTAAGAAAGTCCTATTACTACTTAATAATAGTATTCTCCATTCACCTGTCCAAACATTTTCCTTTGAACTTCAATCTCAATTACTCATAATCTCCTTTCCTCCCATAAATTAAGAGTCCATGTTTTGCATCCGTATAATATAACTGGGAGAATAAGGCCGGTATTCAGGAATCAAGTTTTAAGATAATAGTGACTCTTTCCCCCTCTCTACGTCATAGAGAGGGGGAAAGAGTCGCTCTTCACGTAAACCTTGGTTCCTGAATACCAGCCTAACAGTTTTATATATTTTTAGGTTAACATTTTTTGAAAGGAGTTGGAATGACGGAAATCAGCCTATGTTTAATTTCTTTGTGTATCTCATTCCTATTTGTAATTATTGTCCTAGGTAAAATATAATAATAATAATAATAAAAATAATAATAATAACGTTGATGATAATAATAGTAGGCCTACGCCTAATAAAATAAAAATTATATTATTTTTATTTTATTAGGCCTATTATTATTATTATTATTATTATTATTATTATTATTATTATTATTATTATTATTATTATTATTATTATTATTATTATTATTAGGTGAGACTGTACAATACCAAAAATTTACTTATAGAACTGGAGACAAAATGGATACAATGTTATTAGCTATTTACATTAATAGTAATTATGCACGGAAAATATTTTATAATATAAAATAATAATACCACATTAGGACCAGCAGCATCAACCATCATATCAGATAATGTAGCGAATAAAGTCCTGCTGAAGATAGAACGGATGTAATGAAAGGCCTACAGACATAAATAATACATATTTTATAAGTTGAGGATGACGGATCTTACCTAAGATTGTATATTTTAACTTATTTTATTTTATAAAATGAAATGAAGAAGTTGAAATACTTACTTCGTTGTAATCGTCTGCGATTTTGAATTTCCATAGAATGACTATATTGAAAAGGAAGTTACTAATACAGTAAAACACGATTTCATTTCATTGTATTTTTGTAGAATTTAATATCTAAAAGCTGGCGTAACATAATTTAATTACTGTAACCTGTAAAAGCAATAAATAGAGAGAGTGGCTCGACTGCACTTTCACTGCTTTTTGATTTTTCAGTTTATTGTTCTAAACTATAGCCCTTCCTCTGTATTTAGTAACATTTTTTAATATTTTAAACTTTTTGAAACAATTTTTATAACATTATTAGACAATTTTCAAGTATTTATTTAAATACGCAAATCACAATTTATGACACTGTTAGAGAATATTGTGATGCTAATTGATATTTTCTCCACAGAGGATATTACTTGGTCTATGATTTTTTATCGCTGTTTTGGGTTATCACTGGTTGAATCAGCGTTAGGGAGTGATAAGTAAGTGTATACCCATTTTTAGTAAACGTTTGGTAATTTTAATATTATTAATGAGCGATTCCATGAAAGTGTCATACCAAGGTGAACATTTTGAAACTGACGCAGGAATAATTTTGTTGATGTAATATATATCTGTAAATATCAAATTTTATAATTCTATAAGAAAATGTTTGAAATGTGCATTCTTTTAATCTAATAATAGCGGTAGAACTTGTCATATTCCAAACCTAAAAAAATACGCAAAATTTTACAAATTTTTTGTTTAATGATTTGGTCGTATGAATTCGTTTTATTCCACAACATCTTTTGTTAAACCATACTTTGGTCCTCCTTGATCGTAAATTAAACAATAATAATTGGATTCTAATATTCTGTATATCTTAAATGTGTCCTATGGTTGTTAACTGTAAGTTATGGCCAGTCAGTCACAAAAAACGGATAAAAATTACTGTACACAACATAATAATTGATGGATTAAAATTTCCTCTTGGATTCTACGTTATCGGTACACAACTAATAAAAACGTATAGATGGAATTTTCTTGTAAAGTCATTATTTTTCTCGTTGGAGTCCCATGACTGACTGGCTTTTTGTCCCATCAGTAATATTGCTAATACGCATAACGTCAGTTGCTTGCCGGACTCCGCTGTGTATTAACATAAACATGGTTTAGGAAATCTGGTAGACTGTTCGGCTCAGCTGTTTCATAAAATAATTACTGGCCCTTCTTCTGTGGCAATTTGAGCTAAAAGGAAGTCAGCGGAAGGATTTAAATGTAGAGTAATGACATGAAAATGTCATACCGATGTGAAAATTTGTAAATTGGCGCAGGAGTAATTTTTTTGGATGAGATTTTTTTTGCAGATGCAATTTTCCGATTGTAGAAGTTAATGTTTGAAATACGGATTATTTTGATCTAAATTAATAGTTGAACATGATACTCAAAACAATTAGAGGAACACTTGTAATAAATTAAATAAATAATTGTTTTTTAAAGCTGTGATGCAGAAAGTTGTACAATATGTAAATTGAATTATTAATTTCATCATTGGATACAAATTTTAAAGATACATGGCCTAAATACAGAGAAATTACCTCAAGTTACAAATATAGAGAATTTTTTAATTTTGGAAGGCACTGACCACTTCTAATTGGTAAGCTTCCTGATGTTGCTATAGTGACGAATGTTGATTTTTGCTTTGTTTATTGAAGTCTCTGACAAAATGAGGCATTTAAATGAGTTTGAAGTGTATCATGCTCTACATCTTTTACGACAAGGCCAATCTCTCCGACAAGTGGCTAGAGAGCTTGGGGTTTCTCCTTCCGTGGTGTCCAGGTTACGCAACAGGCACAGAGAGACAGGTCAGTATTGTAGAAGACTTGGCCAGGGCCGTAAATTTAAAACAAGCCCCAGGATGACAGATACGGTGTTCTTTCTGCTCTTCGACCTAAGCGTTACAAAAACTGCTAAAAAGACTTGCAGCAGACTGACGTTCATATGGCTTTCCGGGGAAGCGTGTATCAGACCCAACCATAAGGAACCAGATTAAGGAAGAAGAATATTCGTCCAAAAAGGCCGCGTTAAAAAACCCAAGTTAAACAAATGGGCATAAGGCAGCAAGACGTACGTATGCTTGTGGAAACACCTTGGTGATTGGAACCTGAACCCGTGGGAAGGGTCTGTGCTCTTCTCGGACGAATCCAGGTATCGTCCTTACACGTTGTGAGGTCGATTGGCGGGTATGGGGACGGCCAGGAGAAAGATTTTCTGCAGAGGCTGTACAGGAACTTGATATATTCGGAGGAGGTTCCATCATGGTGTGGGCCGGAGTTATGTCCAACAATCGTACGGACATGGTACTTGTTCCCCAGCGACTGAATGCTGTCCGGTATATCGAGCACGTTCTGGAAGAGCATTTGTAGTTACTGCTGCCATTGGAAGTGGCCCTGGGATTCTGTTTATCCAGGATAATGCCAGGGGCACATTCTGCGGCTGTCACCAGGGATTCTGCGTAGGCATGATGAAATTGAGGTAGTGGAGTGGCCAGCGGTCAGCCCAGATCTCAACCCTATTGAACACTTGTGGGATCTTCTAGACAGGAAGGTCAGGAACCGACATCAAGCTCCACAAACTCTGCAGCTACTTGTAGATGCTCTGAAGGAGGAATGGAAGAATATCCCGCAAGAGGAAATCCAGAATCTTATTGGGAGCATGCCACGAAGGTGCCAAAGTGTCATCGAATGTCGTGGAAGCCATACACGATACTTACTCTACATAACGAGTGTTTAACTTTGAAAAATAAGCACAAGATTCAATTGTTTACATAGCGGAATTATTTGAAAAGTTAATTATTCATTTGTTTTTACTGACATGAGCAATAAATAAATAACCACAAATAATGTCCTTTATTAATTTCATGTTTGTACCCTTATCCAATGAAAAAATATTTGCATATTTCATAGTGTTCCTCTAATTGATTTGAGCAGTGTATATTCCGAAACCTGAAAACACATGCAAAATTAAACGAAATTTTGTTTTACGATTTCATGAATGAGTGTTGTCCTTATTTTCCGCGTTTTGTCCAGAAATTTACTGAGGTTTATGCAATTTTCTGGATTTACCAATAACTCGTAGCATGCCAATCTTTCCCGATTTGAATTTAGAAATCTTTCCGGTAATAACTGACGTCTCTAATATTCTAAATAATTACATTTTCCTAATATATGTATCTCATCTTCAAAGTTCCCGCACATTGGACTAATTCGCATATCGTGATCGTCGCTAATTTTTAGAAATTTCCATGCCCCTAGCCTAAACCAAGCAAGCCCTGATCTCTCCTTAAATCCTAGGTTGAGTATATACGATTCTTTTCCCCAGACGTGCTCTAGGTCTCTAAGTGAACTACATGGTCAGATATAATTAGCCTGATGTACTGAGAATAGTTAAGTCTTGTAGATGGAGGTGGGCAGGACATATGGCACAAATCAGGAATGAAAGAGGTGTATAGAAGCTTCTTGTAGGAAAACCAGAGGAAAAACACCCAATTGGTAGACAAAAAATGAGGTGTGATAATTACATTAACCATGATTTGAGGGAAGTACATTGTACAGGGTATGATCGGAAAACATTAGCTCAGGATTGTTATTTATGGAGAGATTATGTCTGAGCAACCGTGAACTTATTGGTTTTATAGAGCCAGTTTATTTATTATTATTATTATTATTATTATATTTAATTCTCTCCAATGGTATGTTTACCTTGGCTTGCATGCTAAAATGATCTCATGAACTATGTTTGTAGTATCATTGTTACAGAATGATCACCATGTTCAACAGGTTAAAAGCATTAAACCACACTACAAAAATATCTAGGTCGAAAGAGTGACAATCTTTCACTGTAAGAATTGAACAGTCAAGAAATGCAAGCATGGATTCCAGTGGAATAAAATTC
The DNA here is from genome assembly GCA_030220185.1 of Diploptera punctata. Classification (NCBI taxonomy): domain Eukaryota; kingdom Metazoa; phylum Arthropoda; class Insecta; order Blattodea; family Blaberidae; genus Diploptera; species Diploptera punctata. The sequence goes on along the minus strand of JASPKZ010003837.1, from coordinate 175,088 downwards.
TCAGGATATAAAATAGTTCCATCAGATCTCTGGATGTGACTAACAGTTTTCAGATACTTTTGATATCCATAATGGGTTAATATAGGGATATCCACGATCTCTTCTGCTATTCAGTATGCAATAAAATATTTAGAGGATGAAATGAGCCTTCTACTGAATGGCATTAATCAGCTATCGCTACCAATATATGTTGATGATGTAGTATTAATAGGTGATAAAGTGGAAATACTAAAAGACTACAGACACATTCCATTAAATAACACAGGAACTGGAGATGTAAATAAATAGCAATAAAACTGAACATATAGTAAATTAAAAATACATTGTTAAATGGAAATGGACACTTAACAAATAAAATTGTATAAAACTGTAATCCTTCCAGTTATAATGATCTGAAATCTGATCGCATACATTAAGAGAGGTGAAAATATTGTGAGAGTAAAGTGCTTACGAACATTTTTCAACAAAAGAGAGACAGACCGTGAATGGAGAAAACTTCATAACAGTGAAGTGGGAAACCAAATGTGAATAGACTACCATAGTCTCATACCTCAAGTTTTAATCTTGTAACCCAACATGAATAGTTCCAGTGGGAAACGTTTCGGACAATAAGGATGATAGAAATTATTAACAAAATAAGGGACTCGAGGTGTGACGACAGTTACAAGAATAAAGGAGAAAGTGATGTGTTTTAGCAAATAATCTATGTATAGGTATTTGTAGTATAAGAGAACGAAAGAGGTACACGGAGACATAGAAATAATGGAGAACTCAAACGAAAGAGAGGAGGGAGACTTAGAAAAAAAGAGAGAACTCAAACTTGTGAGAAATACAGATAATTGTAGGATAGAAATGAAAGGAATTTTTTCGAAACAAGATGCATGCAGAAATGATCAGAAACAATTTGACTTATTCCCTTAAAATTTGAAAAGTGGAATTTAGGACACTTGAGAATCAGTGGGGTGTCTTATCCGATCTAGTAGAGGGTGAAATTTCTAAAGTTGGGAACCCAGGGGTTACACTAAATATGATTTTTATGAGAATACACAACAATATATACACACTACCTGCGGTGGTTTTTACTAAAATGGACGAACTTTGGAAAGGATTTGGAGAATCTATAGGCGCCAAGGCTCTCTTAACCTGCAGGCCTCTTTCCCTGTCAGTAGGGGCTAGTGACCGATCGAGAAGTAGACTCACACACACATGGAATTTGGAACATTAAGATAATAGATGACAACTAGATCGCTTAAGTCTCTCCATACGTAGGCCCACACATCCCTAGGAATCATCCAAGAATAGATATAAGAGGATAGGCTGCAACCTAGGTCAATATTGGCTTAGTGACATTAGGCAGACGATCACACAGAAACAAAAAGGGAAGCAAACCCACAAGTAAATAGAAGATGGAAGGACTAAGATCCCTTTTGGGGAGGGTTTCCGCCCTCGTCAATTTGGCAGATTGCCTGAAAACTTCGCCAACATGCTAGGAGGGAAGCAAGGGAGAAACAGTGAGAAAGGTAGGGAATGTGCGAGTCGCAAAGTGGGATACCCCCGTTATGACATGATCTGGAGTCACAGACCACCATAGTGATCATGGGGCACTGGCCATAACCCTTGTCGGCTTGGCACTGACGTTAAGGACGATACAGACCAACATCACAATTAGAGAGAGATAGACATCCAAGAAGAAGACAATCAACTAAAACACAAAGCAATGACGGGTAGAGGCCCTCAGGAAACACAGAAGTAATATCGGGCAGAGAGAACACAGGAACAACTGTGATACCTGGGTTTAGGTAGTGATGAGGGCAATAGAGGATCACCATCAAAGAGTTTAGGATTAAATTCACTTTTCTGATGTCCATGAGCCCAACAGGCACTCCCTAAGATTGACATTGAAGTCAAAAATTCTGAAGGAACAGAATTAGAGAGTGGGGGTAGGAAGGACTTGGGCCACCGTTGTCATGGATGGGATAATCTGGTTTCTTGCTTTGTGACCGCAGACCAGAGAAATCCGGACCACCAATCCAAGAAACAAACCCCATTCCCTGCCTTCGAGGCCGCAGCCCAACGATTTCGCTGGCTTACTCGACACAGGTAGTGCAAGGGGAAGCACAAACGGAGGTAGGCATGACTCGGGCCACCGTCGACATGGATGGAACAACCCATCCTCTTGTTTTGAGGCCGCAGAGCAGAGAAATCCGGGCCATCAATCCAAGAAATGAATCCCACTCCCTGTCTTCGAGGCCATAGCCCGACGAGATGTCTGGGACCTACAGAGGAGATGATGATGCCAGAAATCAACCGGTGGTGCTAACATGTGGAACCAAGAGGTAGAAAGAAAGCAGAAGGAAACGAAATACGTAGAGGTAGAATATGGTCAAAGCAGAGAGGCAACAGATACTAGCCACTTGTGCACTAGAGGGATCAGAACAATAGTAGGGGAAAAACCATACACACGATTGTGCGATTGACAAGTAGAGCGAAGAGAGACCGATTCACCTAGGAAGGGAGATTACATAAAATGAGAAGTTAAACACATACGATAGTGTAGACAAGTCAAAGCAACATATGCAGTCTAAAAGTAAATAAGTAAACGACCCAAATAACATAACATGAAGGAAATACCAGAAGTAAAGGTGCGGGAAGAAGTAAAGGAGTAAGAGATGACAAAAAAGGGAGGTTAAACCCATAGGTAAGATAGTGAAACACTCAGGGAATAAGTCTACACGAAACAAGAAGTAATGTAAAATGTTGTTAAAAACTTCAAGGGCAGAGTGATGAGGTATTGCCAAATAATTTAATATGTTTGGGAGGACATGGGGTAAAATACACCATTGTCAGAAATACGAAAAAAAAATAATGGTGAAGTCATCTATTGTAGGATGTAGCAAGGGAAATATATTATATAGCTTGAATATAGGGAGGAAATAATAGGGAATCTAAGATGAAAGGAAGCATCAAGGATAGAAAAATGATAATACGAAAGGAATGCTCTAGAAACAGGACCTCAAGGGAATGATAATATGAATTTAGGTTGCATGATATTAAGGTATACTTGTGAAGTTTAAATTTTGGTACCAAGTAGTATTCACATTTACGTGATAGTGATTGAAGTTCCGTCGATAAGTAGTATAGACGAGTGCACTCGGTCGAACTCAGCACTTTATAGGAAAATGAGCAAAATTACAAAACCACCAGAACAATGGAAATTTTCCAAAACTGTAATAATATGGTAGAATCAGCTGAACTGAGCATTGGAAATATGTGGACCCAGTGAAACACCTGAATTGCTGAAAACTAGAGATGATTAGGGCATGAATGATGTATGAAGAGATCAATATGCCCAGATGTTAGGGACATACGAGCATTTTTTCTTTCCAGCATAAGGTTTAGCTAACAAGATATATATATATATATATATATATATATATATATACATGATAATAGAGATATAGGTGAATGTATATAACTAAACGTAAACAATAAGATTGAGAACAATGTGAATAATGATAATAAAGTATAGGGTAGAGTATAACTGTTAAGGCCTAAAGCCAGGACTTCTAGAAAGTCAGGGTTTCAGGTTGATACTATATAATTATTGTGTAAGTCTAGTCAGAAGAAAATGGCTAAGATTTATTTGTAACACCCTGCGTGGAAGTGAGGACCACGGCCAGAGTGCAGGCGAGCGCACAAAAATGGCTCAACTACAGCATGGAGTAAAAAGCATTTAGCAAGCAAAATATAACTTTACGGGTCAAATAATGTGATAGTCACAGTCAGATCAAAGGATCTGCATATTTCGAACAATGACCAACCTGAATACCTGTCAAAACTAGTTACAAGAAATGAAGCTAACCCAATATGAACTGTAAGCTAGGACTAGAAGTTTATAAGTAGATTAAGGAAAAAAGATATGATTGCTCACATCAGGGAACAACGGAATAGAGCATTTAATGATAAACAGTTAAACGAAGAATGGAAGTAAGGGAGGAAGAGCAACAGCAATTATAAAAATACTAACATAAGGTTATCTAAAAACGCATAAAGAGGGAAAAGTAGGCCCACAATAAGGAACAAATGTAGCAATTGCATTATCCACCAGATGGGAATTAAACTTTTACTTTAGAGAACCCAAAACGAGGCATTAACTACCTGCCCGGAACGAGAGCTTTAAAATAACCCTCCCAGTCCAATCTATCATACCTGATGACAATTTCAGAAGTACCAGCTTCACGTCAAGACCTGCTGCATGCCTTGTGACAGAAACAACCATCTAGATAAGCTACCAGGACCTGCTGCCCACCCTCGCATAACTCGGGATGGAAGCAGCGACTACGAATAAGCTTTCAGACCCTCATAAAACCATATAAAGGGAGGCTACTACAGCACGAGATACATTGGCTCCATCCTCAGACAACCAGATGAAAGGAGGCTGCTCATGGATAAGTAGCTCATGCAGAAAAATCAAACCCAGTCAACTATAAACCCTATATTTCCAACATCAACCCTAACCTATTTTCCGACATACCCTAACTTCACGTCTATCGAATGAGGCAATCCAAGTAAAAACAACAATTCCAGCAGAAAGTCCATTAAATCTTCCATTAGACATCCATGGACCCTAATTCAAATATCTGGGAGACTATCAACTACAAGGCCTACCTCACACTACAGTAGGTAGACACGACCCACGACCCCTGACGAGACGTCAAATGAAAAATAAGAAGACGTGGAACAACGTGGGCACGAATCCGATCCCACGAACAGAAGAACAGCAACAACGACATTAGCAGGTCACTGCAGAGTCTATAGGAAAAATAATAATGGTTAAATGCCTTAGGTCACCAAAATAAACATACAGAACAAAATAAAGTGGAAACAACGGTGAATAAAATTAGTGAAAACCACGTAGTATAATAGTGTGAATCTATGTAACAAAGGCGTGTGAAACATTACATAAGTGAAGATACTTCGGAAGAATTACAAAGACATAAAGACGGACAATGAAGAAAGTGGGGATTTTTTAAGTAGATTAAAAACTGCATTTATCAGAAGGAAAGTGTTCTCACCAGGTAACCAGATCACACTGATATTCCAACACAAATTAAGGTTATCCGGTTCAAGCTACAAATTAAAAATGATCTAACACCTGGAGTGAGTACAAATCACTTCAGGGTTATTAAAAATATTCACCAGTAAATATCACTAAAACACGTTCGCAAGGAGTCGCCGTCATGATGACGTCTGAGTCACGTAAACGCTGCCAACCCTACCACACTAAACGCGTTTACATCCAAATAATAATAACCGGAAAGCGCACTAGCATCATCCTAAAGAATAGGTAACCTACATGTACGAAAAAAACGATAAATCCTAGAGTTGCGTCGGGGAAGGTACGCTTCGGGACAAAACGCCCGGCAAGCGAAAGATATCCTTAAAAAGGTTGACATTCTGTTTTTCAAACCTAATGCCAAAGCTACGGGGAGGGAGATATATAGCAATATAGGTCATACTTAAAAAGAAAATGATAATAAAAATTATTATTTAATAATCACATAAAGAAAAACTATAAATTATTAATCATAGTTGGAGCAATATACTAATTAATTATACCATAAAATAGGAAATAAATAATCACACTTAAATATACTAATTAGTCATACTTAAAATCCATACCAAAGGCCCTTAGGAAATAAAAACGAGTAGAATTTGATAATATTTTATAAAAAAGTATCCTGGGCTCATTGTGGTTGTCGAAACCTGTCGCAACAACACCAGGAAATAGTTCCAAAAATATTAATATATTTTGACAGAAAAACCGGAGATTTACACAGTTAGGTAAAAGTTTAGAAAATTGAAGGCGACAATGAGAGATTCCCACAATTGGGTAAAAGTTTAGAAAGATGAAGGCAAAAGGGAACTAAGATTTCCACAAATTTGGAAATAGGAAAGCTGGAAAAATCACATATATATTACCCATCCAAGTGTTTTGTGCAGGCGGAAAATATGTTAACTAGCAAACTGTCTTTCTCTTTCCCTTCCTTACTATGTTGCCACTTCCTGTCCTTTGTATTATGTTGTCTAATTGGCAGGCAGAGAGCTACAAATACTATGTATTTTAACGATCCGTCGTTCTGCGCGGTCAGTGGCAGAATGACTAAGTTGACAACCCTGTTACTTTTAGGGTTACGTCTAGGAATGAGCTGTCCCTCCCTTGCTCTTCTCATTACATGCTGCCACTTGTGGTTTATTGTGAAGCTGGTAACAGAGAGACAACAAATACGTGATTTTAAATGATCCGACCGCTTGAGCCATCCGTGCTTAAATGACTAATTGGACAACCATGTTAAGTTCTTTCACACGTGTTTAGAGATTCTCCCCCCACATTTGAAGCTGAAAAATTTCAATACGTGATCGGATGTAGAGTTTTCTCCTACATCCCTTCCACAGATTCAGTAGATCGGCGAAACTACCGCTAAAACTCTTCAGCTCCGCCCGTGAACAGTTAACTTGGATGTGTAAAACTCATAAAGTTTAGCCAAAAAGTCTGTCTGGAGGCAGGGACTGAAGTACTCACTACAGATTCCTTTAGGACCATGAATACTACCCTCTTCATGTGTGAGTATATGTTTTAATTCTCATCACTATGGTGGACCATCAACTTAACTTCAGAAGCATAAAATTTAAGAAAAAACACCAAAAATAATATATTAATTTAATTAGATGTTTATGACTAAGGAGACCAAAAGGCTGAAATAAATAGTTTAAGTTAAAATAAATAAATAATTAAATAACCTACAGTTGACTTAATAAGCTCTCTCGTGTTAATAGAAAGGTTAATTCAAATTCGGCCCGCTCAAACATGGCGATTCACCAGCTTCTTAGCCCAAGCTGTTTAGGTTAAATATAATTGTTTATTATTGGATATGTCATATGTGGTGTTAATATTTAAATACATGTGTTTTTGTTTTATGGTTTTATATATTCCATGTTCGATATGATGTTCCCATTTACAGATATTTCCGACATATCAAAAGGATGTCCCGTTAGTTGTGATTATGGCACTTTCACTGTCACGACCGACAGCCTACCTCTCGGGCAAAAGTCAAATAACAATATTGAACCATTTTAAAGTAATATCTCTTATGGGACGCTACCTTATTACCTCATATAATGTAGGTCGTAACATCATTAACTTAAAACAATAATTAACCTCAAGGATAAAAATAATGGTTTTGTTTTAGCTTGGTATAACTTGTATCGATGCTATTTTTATATTTAAACAAGTAGCAAAAATGAAATGGTTACAAGAGTCAAACGAGGTAAATTGGGGCAATGGAGTAGTTAGATGGGAACCCACGAGGTTAATAAAGATTAAAAACAGGGAATATCTGAGAGACATGATTAATGATCTAGAAATGAATGCCAAAAATAGGAACATTAGAGAATAATATCAGGGAATTAGGTGGAGAAGAAAGGGTTCCTGGCTAGAGCAAATAATAATTAGGAATGAAAATGGGGATATGATTGCGGAATCCAGGAGAATATTAAATAGATGGAAAAGTTACTTTAATCAACTATTAAATGTACATACAGAACAGGATATTGAAGAGGATAATTTACAAACAGAGGAAATGCTTATTGCAGAAACAAGTTCATTAGAGGTTGAAATGGCAATAGAAAAATTGAATATGTGTAAAGCATCAGGTTCAGATGAGATTCCAGCAGAACTGATAAAATCTGGAGGAGAAAAATTGATGGAAAAATACTCCGGTTGCTTAGAATGATTTGGGAAAAGAAGCTCTTCCATATGATTGGAAAGAATCTATTATTTATCATACCAATTTATAAGAAAGGACATAAAACTGATTACAGCAACTACATGGGCATCTCATTACTTTCAACATCGTACAAAATTCTAACAAATACTGTATATTAGTAAGCAGACTTAGTCCTTATATTGATGACATTCTTGGAGATCATCAATGTGGATTTAGAAAAAACAAGTCTACAACGGATCAGATTTTTAGCTTAAGACAGATTTATGAAGTACATGGAAATATAATGATACTGTACATCAACAATGTAGACTTCAAAATGGTGAACCGAAAGTGCATTTTTCGGCTCAGTATGGTATCTTCGTTCTCCTCCCTACACTCGAACATTTATGTAATATGCCAATATCCTGTTCTCATTGTAGCTACCCCTTTCCCCTTCATCCTTTCTGCCGCGCATGTCTACGGCGCATCTCCCCTCTACCTCGGAACCTTTATATACATTGTGCACTAACAGAACAGTATCATTCGATCATCCTAGCAATCGTCGTTTTGTTGTTTAAACGGATTCAAGAGTGGAATCCGATTCCAGGTCACGATGCGACTGGAAGGTTAAAATGGAATTCTACATAGACAAGTTGATCTGAGGCCAAGAAGAGGCCTGTTTGAGTTAGTCCGGCAGTCTAGGGAAGAGGTGATCCCCGAAACTCGGACGCATGTATGAGTGTTGCGTGATGTATGGTATGTTATTCATTTATTTATCTGTATGGCTATTTTGATCGTTTGATCAAATACTATCATTTTTGTTGTTAATTTATTTTTACTCAGCCAACTTGTTTATATTAAAAGTTATCTTTTAAACAACGCCCCTCTTTCATTGTTCAAGTATAAGTAGTTGTTTACTATCCTGTAATGAAAATCACTCAAGTAAGAAACTATTCCGAGTTCCTCAACTATCATGCTGATTAGCGTTCTTGAAACACAGTTATTATCTTGTTCACTCACTGTATGTATTTAATAATCAGTATCCTTATATATATATATATATCAGAGAAAGAAAGATGAATCAACGGCTGCCTTCTATGGGCCCAAGGCAAGCCACTTCCTGATAGATAGCCTCTTTGGAAATCAGATCCACATTAATAGAAACAACAATTACAAAACCCGATCCCGGACTAATGGTAGTCAGAGAAAGTGGTTTATTTATTGTGGTCATGTGTCGCCCCGCGCGCACAAATGGTAGCAGTAGTGTGGTTTACTTACCCACAAATGGTAGTCAGAAGCGTGGTTTAGGGTTTCCGAACCCCCACAAATGGTAGCAGAAGCGTGGATTATTTATAGTAGGGTTTGCGTGGCCGAACCCCCACAATGGCATATGATTCAATTAAGAGGGAGAAGTTATATAGTATCCTCCTAGAGTTTGGAATTCCTTAAAATTAGTTATACTTATACGAATGTTTAACTTTTACAGGAATTAATCACTCTGAGGTTAAATTTATTGTAAAATCAAATGTTTCCTACCTCTGATCATACAAATATTTTAGTAGATCACGAATTCTAGACCATAACGGTCTCATCTTCAGTACTATTTTGGCGACTGAACTGATCCAGAGGTTCATTGGTCCACCAACAGAGGGAAGAAGAATAGTTCATCCGATCAACATAACATCAGTTGCCAAAATAGTACTAAAGATGAGACCATTATGATCTCGAAATCACGATCTGCTTAGAAGATTTCAATGAGGAGAGGTAGGAAACATTTTATTTTACCATTATACGAATGTGTCTAAATGGCACAAAAAGTGGGGTGCATGTAGGCAAACAGTTTTCAGATACTTTTGAAATAAACAATGGGTTGAAACAAGGAGATGTACTATTACTTCCACAATCTAATTTTGTACTATAGCATGCCATTAAATCTTTAGAGGATATGGAAGGCCTACAACTCAATGGTATTAATAAGCTGTTGGTTTATGCCGATGATGTAGTACTCTTGGGCGATAATGAGGAGTTGATAAAGGCCAACAGGCACACAGTACTGAGTAACACTAAGATATTGGGACTGGAAGTAAATATCAATAAAACTAAATATATGGTCACACATAGAAAGACATTATACAAATGAAACGGACAGCTGAGACAAATGAGGAAAATTTTGAGGAAGTGGCTGAATTCAAATACCTGGGAACAATAATCACAAAAGGAATGAAATGCAAAAAGAAATTCAACATAGGCTCAATTCTGGAAATGCGTGCTATTATGCATTACAGAGACATTTGATGTCCCAAATCCTTTCAAAAAAGTTAAACTGAAAATATATAAAACTATCATTCTACCAGTTATATTATATGGATGCGAAACATGGACTCTTACTTTAAGGGAGGAAAGGATATTATGAGTATTTGAGAATAAAGTTTTTTCAAAAATGTTTGGACCAAAGAGAGATGAACAGACAGGTGAATGGAGAAGACTGCATAACAGAAAATTACATGGTCTTTATTGGAAGCCAGATATAATGAGAACAGTTAAGTCTCATAGATTGCGATGGGCAAGACATGTAGCACAAATGGAGAATGAAAGACATGCATCAAAGCTTCTTGTAGGAAAACCTGAGAGAAAACGCCCAGTTTGCAGATCAAGAATGAGGTGGGAGAATAATATTAACTATGATTTGAGGGAAGTAGATTATACAGGGGATGATTGGAAGACATTGGCTCAGGATAGGGATGTATGGAGAAGTTAGGTCCACGCTGCCACGGACCTACGGGGTCGATAGTGCCAGTGATTTATTTACTTAGAAGAAAAAGCTATTGAATGCAATAACCTTCATTTTTATGTTTTATTGACCTTGAAAGTTCTATTGATAGGCTGGGACTTAACACAGTGGCAATCAACAGCTGTGTGTAGTAACCACACTGGATACTTCTAACATCTGAGTAGAATTTTAAATTTTAATCCGCGTTAACACAATATAGTTTTTAAATCCATAAATCTACATTCGATCATAATTTTATGTTCTTGATACAGTATTAGTGCACTCATCATATCTTCTAGTAGTACTAGAGGTTGTGATAGCTTTCGATACACCTCTTTTTATGTTAAGGCACATTTCAAAAGAACATGTGTGTGCGAGTTTTCTTTATCTTGTTATATAATCTATAATGTCAGAGTTTGAAGGGATATTTATTCTTTTAAGTCTCAATTGCTAATACGAGTAATTTACAGTATCTGCATGTCTCCTTGACAGCGTGTGTTTCTAATTTCACCGTGTCCATCAATAGGCGGTTTCAAGCAAAAAAAACTTTTTAAAGAAATTTTGCTCTTAGGGTTTCGAAATATATAGACCTAACAGTATTGAAGAGTGCAAAATTTAGAAGCCACAAAACGACATTCCTTCTCCATTTCACATTTTTCTGAAGTTGGAGTAATATGATATTTGCAGGTCATCACTGTTACGTCTTGGTTGTACTGAAGTTGTAACAGGTTTATTTTTCCATTTTACTTTTCCCTCACGTGTGTTCTTCCACTGTTGTCTATTACTTCTATTCTTCCACAAACTTTTCTTTCTTTCCAGGAAATTTTTGGCTATTTCCAACACTAATATAATAATTGCCAAAGATACAGTTTCGCTCATAGAAAGGAAAAATCATTTCTTCTAATTTTAAATTATTTTAGGGGAGACAAATTATACAGGAGATGATGGGAAAATATTAGCTCAAGATAGAGATGTATGAGGAGCTTTTACCCATATGACCATAAACCTCGGGGCTGAATACTGCCAATGAGTTGTTTTGTTAATTATGCAATTCAAAATCATATATAATAAACTGATAATATATTTATTCGTATAGATAATGGATAAACATAGGTCTATATATTTAAATCCTGCTAAAGGAAATCCAAATGCACGAAAATCCAGTCCTTACTATTTTACACTAACTTTAAACTACATTTTTTTTTGCCTAGTTAGAAATGTTAAAGGAAAGAGAGGTGTACAAAGGCAACTCAAATATTACTGTACAGTGAATAAATGCATACACATTTAAAAAATGAAGAGACAGATAAGCAAATCCTTTGTAGAAACAGAAATCGGCTGGTTATCTAGCACTGGACATTTAAACACAGAGATTCTCATAGCTCATCACCAGTGAGTTAATGATTTTTTAAATATTTTAGAAGAGAATAATCTGTCAAATGGGCTGATTTTACTTATTAGTGACTTTTACTGGTCATTTTAACAGAATAAGAGAGGATGCATACATTTCGAAAAAAATACCAGTCAGAGGAGGAGTTTTGCAAGGAGATACCCTAAGTCCACTAGCGTTTAATAATGGTCAAAATTATTAAAGGCTTGAAGATCAAAATGAAATGAATGATAAAAGGCATTAATATTATATGTTAACTATGCTGATTATGTAGTTCTCGTGGTGGATACTAAGGGTGACTTGCAGAGATTATTATATAGATTCTATCTTGGTTGTTCAAAGTAGAATATGAAAATATCATTAACCAAAACTAAATCAATGGCTATAAGTAAATTTCCCTTAAGATGTAAGTTAAAATTATAATCGAACTTATTAGAATAGTAACATATTTGGGTTTTGAGAAATAACTTGCTGAAAAACTCGGCAGTATTAAGTTGGATATGAAGCTAGGCAAACAGCGAAAATAGCGGGATGCTTCGATGATATTAGGTGATTGGGTGCATAGAAGAAGAACCGAATGGAACCAATATGTATCTTACATGGTATCAGATGAAAGTGGACATGTGGCAAGGGACAGTCTACTTTCAGACAGTAAGAGATCGCCCGGAAGACCAAAAAAAAATGGAGGATTATTAAGTTACGTAATTTCTAAAAGGAAGAGACAGTATGCCTCTAATGCAATGAGAATAATAATCAATTCAACTCTGGTAAAATCTTTTATTTATTAAACTAGTCTGAACTGACATACTATCTTATCTGTACAATAGGCCCTAGCTGTTTTAAGATGATGAAGAGTCAATTTGTCTTTTATGCTTATCTGGAAATTCAATCCAGTTTTTTAGGGGCAATGTATTGCAGGTATGTATATTCTTAAAAAGAAAAAGGAGGTCATGTTTCATATTTTGTCTTTGCTAATCTTTGCTATCATACTTTTGAAATTTTATCGGTGCAGCTTTTTTTGATACATGTTCGTAAATGCAAATATTTTGCCTCTACTGATTTAAAATATTTAATTGTTTCAGTATCCAATTGAAAATTACAAAGATGTGGATCTGTCATTCATGTATGATTATGTTAGAGCAAGATATAACTTCACAGATTATGAAGGCGTCACAGCATTTGGAGCAGTTGTCAGATTCTCATTATATGTCAATGCAGCATGTAGAATGCAGCTTGGCTCACCTCAGATACAAGAATTTCTGCAGTAAGTATTATATTTCTTACTGGTACTTGTTATTTTGATTTATTTGTAAGGTCTGTAAAATAATGTGACAAATTTAGTTTTATATTTGTGTATATATCGGTTCAATTTTATAAATCAGAGCATTTGGTTTTTTATCCAGTAATATCTTGTTAAAAACTCTCATAAATTCTTAATAGAATATATTAGCAAGGATTGAAATTATATATCTCCAGCTTTAGCACTAGCATTTTACCATTCAGCTACTGAGAAACATCTCTCGTCCAAGATTAAATACTTGTATTTTTAATTCATACATCTTTGTAAACAGTGAAACTGTTACTTATCTTGTTGAGAATGCTCCAACTGCAATTAACATGTTCTCAAAATATTCTGGTGTAGTTCTATTTTTTCAGTAAATTATGTAAATCAAAATTATTATTCTGGACTCAAAATAGAGAGCTAAATAGCTTTAATTAATTGTATTTCATGATCTGACTAATGATTCTCATTAAAAGTTAATTTTTAGTTAACATATGTTTAGTGATTGTGTAGCTAGTCATGATATTGCTGTTTCATATTGATATATATACTAAAGATGTCTCAAGCCAAGTTAATCCCCCTTTTCCTTCTAGCTTCCACGATTATAATACATTTTAGAATCCAGTACCAAATGTTAAGTAATTTACAAAGGAAGGATGGATTAATCTTTGCCTTCTATGGGCCCGGGCAAAGGAATCTTGAGATAGCTCTCAAAACTTTTAAAATCAATGTTTAAAAAAGGTAGGATCTAAGGTAGCTCTAAGGGTTTATCTAGTCCCTTTCTTTACGATTGATTCCTGGGTTCGACCGGGTGCGCTCGTCTTCACATCAGTCGAAAGAACTTTATGTACATGTTTCATTATATAAATGCAACTTAATCAATACCGAATTAAACTTATAATTACCCATTAAAAACTCGCATCCTGAATTTCTGCTATCGTTTCCCTAGGGTCCTACGTTTGAGAGCATTCTTTTCCTTTCCCACCTTCTGAAATAGGTGGCATTCTCTATTCATTAATTCTCCCCTTTCCTAGCCTTGATTGTACTTGAATTGAGACATAATTTCAAGGCAACGTGTGCCTGGACGGCGAATCAGGTTTTCATTTTATTCATTGTTCTAATTTTTCACATTATCTGATCTTACTGTCACTATTTCAATCCGCAAACTTTTAACTTCTTAATCATTACCGATTCAAATTTAGAAATTCACAGTGATGTCATGTCTCCTGACTCCTTTGTCCTCATTCTCCCCCTTTTTTTATTCTGACAGGCGTGTACATTACACCCTACCAAAACTGTTAGTTTGAATGGCAATTTCACATAGCTGATTTGATCAAATTAAAAAAGAATATATTATTTTTCGTTTCGTATACTTTATTCCCTGATTGTTACAGACTGTCAGTGGCGCACTGGGTCTTACAGAAAGGCGAAATTTCCATAACTTCATGGCTCAAAATTTGAAAATGCTGCTACATTTGCAAATACAACTACGGTTATCCCACTATTGGAGCAGAACTGAAGTATTCCCAAGACAAACCATATTCATACATTGCTTCATTGTTGATAAATGAGTACGAATACCCAGTTTAAAAAAAGTCACATAATTTCAAAATTTGGCTTAACACACTCAAAGTTCCTTATCTCACATTGTTCGTCTAACTCTCCTCTACATTACCTGAAAGTTTGTCAGTGTTATTCATTAACACCCTGTGTATATATATATATGTATATATACAATTATTATTATTTATTTGACAAAAAGACAAAAATATTAATATAAGCTATAAAAGCATTATACAAAGGATCAATTTCGAAAATAATAATTGGAAATCATATAACGGAGGGATTTACTATTACGAAAGGTTTAAGGCAGGGTTGCAGTTCATCTCCAACTCTATTCAAAATTTATCTTGAATGAGTACTATGAGACTGGAGGACAAAATGTCAAAAATGGGCGTACCAATCCAAAATGCAGTTGCTGATAACCAGGTATTAATAGCACAAGACCACGATGACAGAATATATGGCAAAAAACTAAAAGAAGAATATGAAAAATGGGGATTTTATTAAATATTGAAAAAAACTAAATATCTGTGTATAGGAGAAAAAAAAAAGGAAAATATAAATTTCAACAATGGGGAAGAACTAAAACCCAGTATTGAATGCCCTTATTTAGAAACTAAATTACATCATTCAGGCAATAACACAGTGGAAATTAAAAATACAATCGCATAAACAAAACAAGCAATAAATATTTTAAACTCTGTTTGGTGGAGTAAAAATATTACAAAAAATAGAAAATTGCTAATATATCAAACCATAATTCAGAGCATTTTAACATATGGTGCTGGAATTTGGCAAATTCCTACCAGGGAAATGAAAAGAATTTTAAGTACAGAAATGAATGTTTTAAGAAGATTAGCTGGAAAATGTAGAATGGATAGAATACGAAAGAAAGAAATAAGGGAATTATGGGTGTACAAGAGGAGCCAGTCATCATAGACAATTTTAGAAAGGAAGAGATTACAGTGGTATGGCCATGTCATAAGAATACCAGAGCAAAGATTGCCTAAAATTGTTATGGAATCGATACCAATGGAAAGGAGAAGAGAGGAAGACCGAAGAAAACTTGGATACATATCAGAGGATTGGAGGAAGATCAATGGATGGACAGAGAGGAATGGCGTTTGGTTTCTGGAAGACGGCGACAGCTGCCATGATAGTGGATGATGATGATATTTGACAGTATCTGAAATATTTAATGTTTATAATAATATTTATTTATTATTATTATTTATTTTAGAAGTATCTGAAGTGTTTATTATTTATTAATAATAATATTATTTTTTATTATTTATTTGAGAAGTATCTGAACATCAGTTTATTTTATTAATTAGCATAAGTATACGGACTTATCAGAGTTACTTGTGTTTAAGGTGATGCTGAAAATGTCCTTTATTGTAAGTAAGGCTCAGCTGTAGTCTTTTAAAAAGTTTCCTGTTTACACGATACAGAATTTCAAACAAGATCTTTGGAATTTTAACCGATAGGTTTTCTTTCAATTCATCTAATGCTTGTGGAATACTGTGGTATAGTTTTGATTTCAAGTTTTTTATTTGCTCGCCTCATGGAAGATTTAGACACCCGAGTTTCTTGAGCTAAACAATTTATTGACTTTTGAGTAGTATGTTGAAGCCTGACGCCTATTTCATCTAATTTTTCTTCAGTCAACACTGTACAATTCCTTTCAGTTTTCTTATTCAATATGGAGCCTGTTTCCTCAAACTTATTTTTCAATCGGTGAATTGTCGAACGTTCAGGAACTCTTTCACTTGGAAATGCAAGTTTGTATTCGCGAACACACTCTCTAGCTGAAAGACAATTTCACAATAAAGACTCTTTGTTCTAAACCGTAAATTGTCATACCTGAAAGATAACACTAATCAAACAGCTCGATAGAACTGAAGTTGTAGCCGCTGGTCAGTCAGAGTGTGGTAGTTTCAGGTAGTATGTATCGTTCCTCTGGAACCATCCTCTGTATAAATGGGATAGTTGGTAAACAGTAGCATTCCTGTATAATTATATCATTATTGCCATTATTATTCCTGTTTGCAATTATTATTGTTCCTAGGTATTTGAATTCTGCCACTTCTTCAAAATTTCCCTAATGTTTGCTAACTGTCCATTTATATATAATACATTATATAATGGTTTGCAAGGGATAGTGACGAATGCCACATTGTTATCTGAAGAAACGAAGAAGAAACTGATATAAATAAAGAATGGGAGGTTATAAGAAATATTAAATTCTCAGCATCAGAAATCATTGGTTATTTTAAAAATAGGCAGGACAAGGAATGGTTTGATGAGGAATGTGCCAGCCGACATTGTAAAGGAAAGAAGGCTAGCAAATATGAAATGGTTACACGAATAAAATGAAGGTAATAGTAAGACGATTTGTATGAGGAGAGGTAGGAAACATTTGATTTTATCATAAATTAAACCTCATAGAGATTAATTCCTGTAAAAGTTAAACAAACGAGGTAAATTTATAGCAATTGGGTAATATTAGACTGGAAACCACCAGATTACTAAAGAGTAAAAATGAGGGAATATTTGAGAGAGAAGATTAACAATCTTGAAATTGAATGCCAAAAATAGAAACATTAGAGCATTATATCAGGGAATTAAGTTAAAGATGAAAATATTTCAGGCTACAACAGACATAACTAGGAATGCTAATGGGGATATGATTGCAGATTCCAGGAGCATATTAAATAGATGGAAATTTTACTTTAATCAGGTATAAAATGTACATTCAGAACAGGATATTGAAAAGGATAATTTACAGACAGCAGGAATGTTTGTCGCAGAACCAAGTGCATTTATAGTTTAAATGGCGATAGAAAAATGAAGATGTATAAAGCATCAGGTTCTTATGGAATCCAAGCAGAACTGACAAAATCAGGGGGAGAAAAATTTATGGAGAAGATACGCTGCATGATTAATATGCTTTTGGGAAAAAGAAGCTCCTCCAGATGAATAGAAATAATCCATTATTGTACAAATTTATAAGAAAGATAAAACTGATTACAAACAACTACAGGCATCTCATTACTTTCAACTTCGTACAAAAATTCTAAAATATATTAGTAGGCAAACTTACTCCTTATATTGATGACATTCTATTAGATCATGAATGTGGATTTACAAGAAAAGGTCTACAACAGATCAGATTTTTAGCTTAAGGTAGATTTTGGAGAATAAATGAGAATATAATGGTACTGTACATCAATTACACGTAGACTTCAAAAAGGCATACGATTCAATTAAGAGGGAGAAGTTATGTAGTGTCCTGCTGGAGTTCGGGATTCAAAAAAAGTTGAACTTATTTGAATGTGTCTAAATGACACAAAGAGTAGGGTGCGTGTAGCAAATACTTTTCGGATACTTTTAAAATCCAAAATAGGTTGAAGCAAGGAGATGCACTCTATCCTCGGAAGTATAATGAAAACATTTATTATAGAGATGAAGATAAGATTTTCGATGAATTTTCTTGTGCTTAGAACTATGTTCAGAGTAAAATGGAAGAGAGTGTTGAATCAAATCTAAATGCTGATGAAATGTGGTGTGAAATGTTTGGCTACTTCAGTAATAATAACATTACTATTAAGAATATCATTCATTTGGTAGGATTTTGTCTGGCAATTCCTGGATCAAATGCTGGTGTAGAATGTGTACGTTCCCTAGTGAATTATTTATGGTCAAATGGAAAAAAAAAACAAAATGAAAGTTAAAACTGTAAAGGCATTGCTCATGGTAAAAATACATTTTAACGAAGTATTATGTACTTCATTTTATGATATAATTTCAAACGAAAATAAACTACTTGATGAAATACATAAATCATCAAAATACAGCAATGCAAATGCATTTACAAGTCGACCTGTATAGATAGAGTAGACTAATGCAGCTGAGTAAGTAATTTTAATGGACAACAAATATAGGCATAAATTATATGTGTAATTCGTATAATTTGTTTCGTACAATTTTAGAACTTTCCGTTTATATTTTGCTAATGTCCCACTTTTTTAAATGACCCAGGGTTTTCCTTTAATTTTTTGTACATGTCCCCTTTTACATTGAAAGTATTATGGACACCCTACATTGGAGGAGACACATTTATATTACATAAATTACTATATACTTTTTTCAGGATTTTTCTGTTTTTTACACAGGTATCCTAAACAAGAATATGCAATATTTTTTCTTCCACACTTCCCGGTCCTGCGTGTTTGCTTCTGTCATATTTCTCTTATTTATGTTGTCTTCAATTCCCTTTATCCACTTGCCTTTGGTCTACCACGTTTCCCTTTTCTAGGAGGTATCCAATTCAGTATTTCTTTGTTTGTTTCTGTGTTCCTTCTTCTCATTATATGTCCATACTATCTTAGTTTGATTTCTTCAATGTATTGTAAAATATCCTTTTCTACATTCATATATTTTATTTTATTATTTTTTATTTTGTCTAATTTTGATATTCTTGCCGATCTTCTTAAAAAGTCCATTTCTCTGACTAATAATTTACTTGTGTGTTTTTGCTTCAATGCCGATGTTTCCGCTCCTTATAATAAAACAATCTTCACAATAAATTGTATTATGTGTAAATACTTTAGTCCTCTTGATTATATTCGTACTCCATAAAATATAATTTAAGGGGGAACCTACACCTTTGAGGGTCAAAAATGTCATTTTTCAATTATTTTTGTTCATATGGATTGAAACTTAATTTTTTTAATAAGTGAAAGATTTTCATTGATATCTCCATTACTTTTCGAGTTATGTTTAAAAATGTGCAATGGTATCACTCGAGTGAGTCCTTTAATTTTAGAAGGTACCTTTTTACCTATATCTTCCGTAGGTTTATCGCTTGTTTTCGGTAACTTAATTTTTTCAATATCCCCGCTCGGGACAAGTTTCCTGGGTGAGTTTTTTTGAGGTTTTTCCTCACCTGTAAGACAAATGTTAGGATACTTTAAGGCCCAAACGGTCCCCGAACATCATCTGGCCATCATTATCATCAATATCATATTCACCTCATTAGATTAAGTTTAGGCTTAAAACCTCTCCTGGCGCATCATAACTAATCGTCATCACCCATCATATCATTGGGGCAGCGTAACCCCGCCTTCCAGGCACCCCAACCTCAGAAGTGGATTACAATACGCCAATGCCAGGAGAGGATACCTGAAATTTCGAAAGACAGACAGGTGGCGTTAAACAAAAAAAAATTCAATGTGGTTTTTCTGATAACTCCCAATGTTTGCAAGATATTGAGATGAAAGTTTGTGTGTATATCTAGTGTACAGAGATGAACAAAATATACTGCAATTAGTAATGTATCTATAACATTTTATTTAAAAAATATTTTTAATGCAAATGTTAACAAAAATGAGTATGTATCAATTTAAAATGAAAAATAAAATGTTTACACTCTATATAATTAAACAATTTTGTATATTTTGTAGCTACAACATTAATGAGTAACATAAAACAAGAATCATTAAAATATATTGAAATGTAGGAAAATTATCAGGGAAATGTCAAAACAATGCTAAATTTTCAGCTGACCTTTTGAATACTTAATTCACCATAACGACTGAAGTTAGGTTGTACTTAAGTACACAAACATGCTCACATTGTAATATAGATATCACAGACCAAACGTAAATTCTGTAACCAGCATTGTTGCTGAGAAAAAAATTGAAATGTGCCATATGTTTAATGGCTAAAGGTGTAGATCCTCCCTTAACATGCCAATAACATTTTTGTCACAATTATTCTTTTTTGATGTATAATTCAGATGATCCATCTTTTTGAATTATTGATCCCAAATATTTAATATATTCCACTGTTTTAATCTTTGTTCCATTTTAATTCTAAATCCTCTGAAAGATATGTGCTCATATATTCTGTTTTATTATTATTAATTGTTAAACCCCATCTTGAGTATTATTTCCCTAGTTTCCTACCCAGATAGTTTGCATCTTCATATCTTGAAGTCACTACCACCTGATCATCTGCGAATAATAAGTTATGTATGTATTTGTTCTCATTTAATTTTAATCCCATTGGTTTGCATTTCTTTGACCATTCCTGTAATACAATATCTATGTATATTTTAAATAATATCGGTAACATTGTGCACCCTTGTAATAACCCTTTTGTAGTTATCAACCGTTCTGTTAGTTTTGAGCCCATTTTAACTATACATTTTAGATATTTTTTATTATATGTATAATATGTTTCGTTAATCTTTGCTTTTTCCGATGCTTGCTGTAATAATTTATATATATATATATATATATATATATATATACCTAGTATGTATACATGGAGTCATTCATTTCTTGGACTCGGTGCTTAATTTTGTTGGTGTACACTACAGGGTACAGTGTTGTCACTCTTATACACATTTCTCTTGTTCCAGCAAGAGGTAGTCGCATGGTACAGAATGCAGTCATTATTCTGAAGGGAAGTTGAATATGAGCGGCTCAATATGAGAATGTCACAGTTCGAGCAATGGTCAAAGATAAATTCCTCCCAAAAATTAGGCAAATGAGTTAGTTAAATCATCGAGATGATTAAGCAAGTGTACAGTGATATATGTGCAGCCTTTGACCGTAGTGCTATGTTTAAATGGCACAAGCATTTTGTACAAGGAACAGAGAGTTGATAATGTACAAACTACTCAGCCAAAGAAAAATCTGATTTGAATGAAATATCTAAGACGTTTTAATGTTAGCATATGCTAACTGATCTCATTTAACTATGGCATTTGTCAGGAATTTCTACCTGATGACCTGAAAATGCTGCATGTTAGCATATACAGTGTTCCTTGCATCTTAGTGTTAGACCAATGTAACAATCACATATGACCATTAGCAATAATCTGATTAGGAGCACTAACAATGATGGGACATTCCTCAGTCAGATCATAATGTTGTTCATGATACTCAAATGAAAGAACAAGAAACCATCGAATGTCACCAATTATTGCCTCCCAACTAAAAAAAAGGTGATAATTGAACTGCTTTTAGACTAGTCGGGAATTAACCAAGTATAAGTGGCGGCTAGTGGATGAAAAAACAGATAAAGTGATGTCATGATAACATATTTAATAATAATAATAATAATAATATAATAATAATAATAATAATAATAACTGTAATATGTAACTATTATTATGAAATCAGATGATAATGAAACACGAGGTGTGGGTAGAAGAAGTAAAGAAAAAATTATAAATTCAGAAAGAAACGAATTGGTAGCTTTTTGTAATGCATTTGAACTTGAAATTTTGAATGGGAAATATGGGGAAGATAAAAATGGAGAACTGACATTTACTAATAAAAATGAAGGTAGCGTAATCTATTATTCAATATGCACGCAAGACATGATTCTAGTCCTAAGTAATTTCTGTACAGTTTCCAGAATCGAATCTCACCACTTCCTATTTATTTTAAATATGAAAGATATTAGTGAGAGTTAATGATGAGGTGGCAACAATATTACGACTAATTACACGTTTCAGGTGGATGGAGGATCAGAGAGAATAATTTATCAGGAGTTTGGAAACTCTAATACAGGATCTACAATTAAATGTTCATAGCGGGGATGAAATTATTACAACTTTGACAGAATCTTTTCAACAAGCAGGGGAAAAATTCAAGGTTAAATGCACAATGAATCAGAAGGACAAAGGGTGGTACAATAATGCATATAGAAAGAAGAAGAAGTTTGTCGAAAGTAGTCTTTTAAAGTTTAGAAAAGAAAGCAGAGATGAAAATAGAAAAAAATATGCGCAAGAGAGAAAGGAATATGAAGAATTACTGAGAGAAACAAAACTAAAATGACAAAATAAGAAATCGGAAGAAATGAGAGTCGCGACTTAAAGTGGGAATATTGCGAACATATGGAAAGCGATTAAGGAACTCAAAGTAAAGTCCATAAATCGGACAAGAATAACACCCGGGGAATGGAAAAGCTACTTTCATAGGGTGGTGGGAAATGAGAGGTTAATATATAATCAAGGCAATATAGTTGAGATCCCTGACCCAATTTATATTTAATTACTGGATCAGGATATTTCGAAAAATGAAGTGATTTCTTCCATTAAATGTTTAAAGAATGTTAAAGCACCTGGAATTGATGGATTACCAGGGGAATTGTTGAAAAATATGATATCATCCAATAAATTATTAGAAGTTTAAAAACTGCGTTCAACAAACTTTTTAATGGAGGAGATTATCCGGAAGCCTAGGCGACAGGTGTCATCCAACCGCTATACAATGGGAAAGGTGGGACACAGGTACCAGAAAGTTACAGGGGAATTTGTCTTTTGTCAGTGTTCGGAAAAATATATTGTAAAGAACTTTACGAATGAATGAGACAATGGGCTAAAGAGAACAATAGGATCTCAAAATAGCTGGCAGGTTTTAGAGAAGGGTACTCCACGGTGGACAACGTATTTGTTCTGAGAATATTAATTGATGATAATCTGACAATGAAGGAAGGTAAATTATTTTGTGCATTCATTGATTTTAAGATGACATTTGATATTGTGGATAGAAGCGCACTTTGGGAAAAATTACATCTGGAACGGTTGTCTCATAAAGGATACATGCTTTAATGTCAATTTATAAATATATGAAATGTTGTATAAAAGTAGACCAAGGGCACATCACAGAGAGCAGTGAAGCCAATCGGAGAGTGAGACAAGGTTGCATTTTATCACCAAAGCTATTTAATCAATTCGTTGATGATATTGTAGACGTAATGCTAGAAGGAGACATTGAGTCTCCGGAGATAAGAAATGTTAAAGTCCCAGTCCTGTTGTATGCAGATGATTTAATTATCTGTTCCAGACAATAAAGGGATTGCAACTTAACAGTGTACTCGGTATTCTGGGTCGAGTGCCTGATGTTCCAGTCAGCACATAAGAAAAAACGTATGCAGCGATGGTCAGGCCAGTAATGCACTATGGTAGTGAGATTTGGGATTTACAAAGAACGGAAATACTAAATATATTTTCTAAAATATATTACAGGACTTAGTAAGGTCGTTTCTAACTGTGGAATTTTATATGACTTTGGGTCATTCCAGGACGACATAAACTGCAAAATTCGTATAGGGGACATTCCATATGATATTGGCAAAATAATTGTGAAAATTGAACTCACATATTTAAAAGTTTACAATTTTTTACATTGAAACCTTATGAGATACTGAATATCTGAACCGAATTTCAATTGTTCGCTTGGTGTAATTAAAGAGTAATAGGGCTGTCAATTTATGGTATTGTTTTAAATAGTCTCTTTTATAAAATAAATTTCTCGAACTATAACTACTCCCTCAACTTGAAAAGATGGTCACATTATGGATGATTTTATGCTCTATCGCTTGAAGATTAGTACGTTAATATTTGCGTTTTTCTGAAGGGCGTAAATACAATTAATATACAATGACCTTTCTCACCAAAAATTTTATAAAATCAAAAAGTGCCACATTATTACATCAACACCAGTTATTTCTTTGTAATTAGTATTAAACTGTGGTTTTGAAAGGAAACTACCAACAATAATTATTTTCTCCCTAAAATCTCCTATGTGTAGACTGCCCGCAATACCTTTTCGCGCGAGTGAAAATCGCTCGCTCGTACAAACAATGACGGAGTTACTTGGTAATAGTCCTTTGCTCACTTACAATTCTTTTATTGTTATTATCGTCATTACATTATATTTATTATTTATTTATTAGTATGATGCAAAACATCACAACCAGCATCAATAAGATGATAAAGGAAGAAAGGCAAGAAGGGGAAAACACAGCTTGCAGCCTCAACTCGCATCCTTTGACACACGTCACCACAAGAAAGGAGATCGATGGAGACGTAACACAAGGAATAATTGAAAATGAATATAACCATGAAAACCAGGAGAGCTGGACTGAAGTTCGAAGAAGACACAGAGGCAATACGCGCATCACGGGGACCAGAGAGAACAGGGAGAACACACTTAGAGCAGCAGACCGGACAGCGTAGCTATACATAGGCCGCCTCCACCAGACAACCGAGTGTGAGGACCTGATAAATTATATGGATGCTAACGGCATAAATGGGGCGATAGAATGTGAAAAATTGGAGGTAATCGGCCGTAACAGGACATTCAGAGTAGGAATCCTCTTTGACTTACAAGACCAGGCAAAACAACCATAACTATGGCCGAAGGGAGTTATCGTGAGGCAGTATATTTTTCGGAGACAACAAAGGCAAGGTATACGACTATAACAAACAATCATGTAACGGAAATCCAAAATCAGCAACAACAATACAGACCCCTGCAAACTTAAGGAATGTAATAAACGCGGTACCGAAAAGGGGACCCCGTGTTCCGGATAGCACGTTACGAACGGTGAACAACAACAATAACGCGAATGACCACGTCAAAATAATGGAATGGAACGTGGAAGGACTGAACTCCGTATTAACCGCGATGCTCATAATTACATTTCAAGAAAATGATATACTATTTTTCTCAGAAACTTTCTGCATGGAAGACACAGAAATATCCAACTTTCATGGAATTCACTCCCCAGCCAAAAAAGGAGATAAAGGTCGTCCCTCAGGGGGACTAAGCTGCTTTGTAAAATCGCATCTACAACCCCTCAACGGAATCATCTGTACCGAGAACACATTAACGATATCCACCAGAATAGTAAACATAATTGGTGCTACTTCGCGCGCCCAACACTGAACCCGAGAGCATCATAGATGACCTAGGAAGGGCTCTGGAAACATAGACGACGGTAAACCAACCATTCTAATGGGAGACCTCAACTGTCGCATAGATAAGTGGAACACAAAAACCCAAGCGGTAATAGACTTCCTCCTAGACTACAGTCTGCGACTCCTAAACCGAGAACAGGAATTTACCTATATAGCTCCAAACGGGAGGAGTACAATCGACCTGGTCTTCACAGATAGCCAGGGACAAGCCCAAGTCAAAATAGAGAAATATGCAATTAGAAAACACCTACCAGTAATAACTAAACTCCAGCTGAGTCACCTAAGACAGCCAAAACCAAACTGCAACCATAGAACAAAAATATCACGACATATCGACGAAGAAAAATGGCAAGCAAGCAAAGCAGAAATACCGGCAATAATAAGTATGATGAGACAGGGAAATCTTGACGGAGCAACAGCAGACTTGACCGAGAACATCGCACAGGCCACCAATAAGGTAACCAGGGCCACACGCACGGCGAAGCCATGGTTCGACGAGGAATGTTACTTATCAAGGCAAAGAACTCTACAGCTCCTCCACGAAGCCAGAAAACCTGAAAACATCGCACTAACGGACTACGCAGAACAACGCCGGGAGTACAAACGCCTACTAAAAGAAAATAAGACAGCCTATGATCTACACCTAGAACAAATCCTAATCGCCGAAACAGAAATTAAGCCATATAATATATTAAGGACTTCCAAGAAACGTCACCCAACTCCTCTCGTGAATCTGGAGCAATGGGAAACCCACTTCAGAAACCTACTAGGAGAGAAGGGCGAAACAGCAGTTGATCCAGGGCCGCACATGCATAATACAAGAACAGAACTCGACGACCTAATCACTCCTGACGATGTAGCCCGCTTCATAAGCAATACTAAAAACAACAAGGCTGCTGGTCCCGGATGGGATATTCGCGGAACACCTGAAAACCTTGTCTCAAGATTTGGCAGTACCGCTAGCCCTCCTATACAACGAATGCCTCACGAACAGCAATGGAGAAAGACAATAATAGTGGTACTCCACAAAGGCAAAGTCAGGAAAGACGACCCAAACAGTTACAGGGGAATCGCTTTGGAGAACACAATGTTCAAACTATTCTCCAAAATCATACTAGAGCGCATCGAGCTAAGATTACGAGCAAACATCCCCACGAATCAATTCGGATTCACTCCAGGCAGATCGACTTTACATGCAGTGCAAGAAATCATAGTTGAGATAGAAAATAGCATGGCACAACCAAACACCCCCCTGTATGTAATATTCATAGATTATTCAAAAGCATTTGACAGCATTAACAGAAAGTTACTTTGCCACAAGCTGGAGAATGCACTGGGCAGGCCAAGTCGCGAACTGGAGACAATAAAATCGATTCTCAGCACCAACTATGTAGCAATCTACGATGGCATATCAATGTCAAAAGAAATTGCTCAAACACGAGGAGTCCTACAAGGAGACCCACTGAGCCCAGTCCTCTTTAACATTATGACGGCCGATATTGGACAAGCTATAAACGCAAGAAATACAAAGCTATTAATGTATGCCGATGACATGGCCATCCTTTCCAAGAGTCCTGAAGATCTGCAGGAGGCCATGAAGAATATCAGAAAATGGGCGTCAGAAAATTCAATGGAAATAAATAGCTCCAAAACAAAAACAATGAAGTTCAGAAGAGGAGGCAGATTATCAAAAAATGACCACTTTATGTGCGGCGACTCAGCCCTAGAAATAGTCCCCAACTTTAAGTACCTGGGAGTGACGCTGCAGAGCACTGGAACCACGTTCACCATGCATATACAAGACAGGACCACAGCGGCAATAAATTCGATGTTCGACATCCCCAAGCTTGAGAGACTGTCCCTGCCAACGGCGATGGCACTGTTCCAACTCAAGGTAGCACCAGCGGCCACATACGGTATTCAGATAATTTGGATTCACCTAACAGCGAAAAACCTCAAGAAATTGGAGAATGTCAAAGCCAGATATCTGAAGAGGGCCTTGTCACTCTCAAAGTACACAAGAAACAGCTACGCCTACAGAATAGCACATGAATCCTACTTCATTGAGGACATCAAGCTTCGCTTCAATCTACCAGAAACCCAGGCATATAAAGACGCCATCAAAGAGAGACAAAACAAAGCCAATGCAATACCAATGGAAATAATGGACACAGAAACAATGAAAACCGATGTGTGGAAAGGACCGAACTTCCAACTTCGCCACCTATACACACGCTTCGCCGCGCATGGTTTCCACTGGAAAATATATCAGAATCCGTCATACCACGACCCGAAGGAGGACTGCAGATGTAAGCTTTGCGACGAGCCATGCTCCAGGTACCACCTAATGAAATGCCAAAGCAGAACTCAGCCTCTCACCAAAATTACAAAAGACTGGTGAAAATTCTAAATGTACACATTGTGTTTAATAAAATCAATTCTATTATATTTATTATCATTATTACAATTATTACATTATCACCATCATCATTTGCACTTTTATATTTATTTTTCACATATTTATTGTGAGACATTTTTGCTCTCTTAATGGGACTTTCCCCTATCAATTTAAATTATTAATTTAATGTTGGTATAGCCGACTCTTTAACGATGTCGGAACTACTATCGTTATTGCTACTAGGTTGTGTTAGATCGGATTCCTCATTTTCAGTATTAGTTAATCTGTTAGGCTGTACATCCTCAACATTTCTCTTACCCTCTAAAATTTGCCTACAATTACCACATTTTTGCCGAGAGCCAGTGTTCTTGGGGTACCGCGAATTCCTCACAGATCCATGGAGGGACAGATCTAAAATATTTTAAACTACTCTTATGTCGTCGTCCGAGTGGATTGAATCACTTTCCATTCACATAACACCGGTTAGGCTTATTCATAATAGACAGTATATTTATATGTACAGTAATAAAATAAAACACTTCAATCTGCAAACTTGTTAGTTAAAAACGATAAAATATTATTTTAAATTTGACTGTAATACTTAAAATGACGAGGTACACTAAACACACGCACTGATTTAAATCAACTGTCTAGTAAATAATCAGAACTTGAGAATTGCTGATAGAGGAGCAGATGTTTTAAGAAGACGCGCTGATTCAGCATTATTATCGTTTGTTAGGAAGTTGTACGAGTATTAAAACATTCGGTTTTATTTGGAAGTGATATGTTATAACAACACTATTTCGTCATAGGTTCCAGGGTACAATACAATACACTCAATAAAAATTATTTTAAGATTGAAATTAGTAATTATAACCTAATAAAAATCTATACCAGTTTATTCAATTAATGGCGTAAGAGGTTTTATTATAATATTTCATTTAAATTGCAATGCAAAATTTGTAACAAAATTAATAATTTCTTTTAAGGGAGGAAAGAAGATTTCGAGTATTTGAGAAAAGTTCTTAGCAAAATATTTGGATCAAAAAGAGATGAACAGACAGGTGAACGGAGAAAACTAAATAATAGTGAGCTACATGATATGTATAGAAAGCCAGATATAATAAGAACAGTTAAGTCTCGTAGGTTTCGCTGGGCAGGACATGTGGCACGTATGGAGGATGAAAGAGCTGCTTGGACACTTCTGGTAGGAAAACCGGAGGGAAAATGCCCAGTTGGAAGACCAAAAATGAGCTGGGAGAATAACATACATGATTTGAGAGATTTAGATTATACAGGGGATGATTGGAAAACGTTACCTCGGGATATCCGCGCGGCCATGAATATACAGGTTCGACAGAGCTAGTGAGTTACTTAGTTAGTTATAAATAATTTGTTTCATAATTCAGAGTAAACGCAAGTAACAGAGCTCTTTAATTCTCGCTTCAACAATTAAATTCCATAAATAAACATTTGCTGCTTAAGAATTAAAATATCGCGACTTTTATAAATTAAAGGTACAGTTCCATTAATCAGAACATATAATAATCTATTAGATTTAATGACAGTTAAAAAAGTCACTGATGAAGCGCGGTCACCTTTTTCAATTAACTACGCGCGCGACCATGTTCGTGGAATTTAAACCGCCATGAAATACAAAATTGACACCGAAAATAAAAAATCCTAATTATAAAAATAAAGTCCTTAAACTGCATGATATCACCTATATAAAAACGTTTGAAACAAATTTTTGCTGCTTACTGTTTCGGAAATATTAGTTAGTAAACGTTTTAGTTTATCATATTTACGATAATTTTAGATCGTCATAACTACGGACCTATAAATGATAAAAATTAAATTTCGATATTAATACGATTATAACTGTATTCACTATATTTAGGGATATATGAAATTAAAAAAAAATATATATTGCAAGATTTTTTGCTGTCCGATTTGATATGGATTATCCCATACTCAAATACTGGTTGCGGGTAATCCAAGGTGACCTAACAGTACTTAGACCACCAAATTAGAAACATAAATGTAAACTTTTTGGGAAGACGAGGTTAGGAGAGAACTCCAAAAGATTAGGGTGGGTTGGATATGGAAAAAACGTACTGAAACTCGAGAAAAATAAGGAGGAGGTATTTCGATATAAAGCAAGAAGATATTTTCGCCGAATATACGGGAAAACGCTCACTGTGTTTACAAAGAGACCTAAAACAGTTTGGGGAAAAGAATCTTATATACTTAACCTAGGATTTAAAGAGAGATCAGGGCTTGCTTGGTTTAGGCTAGGGACATGGAAACTTCTAAAAATTAGCTAAGATCACGATATGCGAATACGTCCATTGTGCGGGAACTTTGAAGATGAGATACATATATTAGGAAAATGTAATGATTTAGAATATTGGAGACGTCAGTTATTACCGGAAAGATTTCTAAATTTAAATCGGGAATGAATGGCATGGTACGAGTTATTGGTAAATACAGAAAATTGGATAAACGTGGGTAAATTTCTAAACAAAACGCGGAAAATAAGAACAACATTCATTCATGAATAAAAAAATGTTATCAAAATGCAATACCATTAATTCTTAATAAATATACATAACTTAATTAATGTATTATTATGCAATTATTCTAATATTATTGTGTTTTCTTTATGTACGTAATTTTAATGTTATTATTAATTTTTTTTTGTTTTTCTTTATCCCATTACCAATCATTACTTTATTGTTACGGACTTAACACAGCACGTACGGCTTACTGCCCGTGCGACCCATATTTGTATATAATATTGTAAATATCTTACTTTTTGTCTTATAAAGTCTTACTACTACTAGAAATGGTTGTAGGAAGCTAGAAATTTATTTACTGAGTTAAACAGTATTATAATGCAACAAATATACTTAGCCAACGGAATTTAATTATCTTTAAGTCATTTTACTGTTTAAAAAAAAGGTGGGACTATTTTTTGTCATGATCACTCTAATACCCTTGCAATTATACAACATGGAAGTCATAACCTAACTAATACCTATGGTTAAAACAGCTGTGATTCATCCCAGTATCTTTGTCATGCAGCGGACCCGGGTTTGTTTTCCGGTTGGAACAATTTTCCTATTCTGCAGCCACTGATTCTCCGGCCTTGACGTTTAGACAACAGTGTTGCCAATATGGATATTCAGTTCTTCTTTGTGTATGCGGTTACCAGACATATAGCTCACAACATCTCAGCAATTTGGAACCTTATTAGCGCGCTATAGCTGCATAAAGAGAAGTGATTGGTTGTGGTAAACATCTACTCCCACTACAACTATACCGTTATTGACAGTAGAGGCCGAATTCTCCCTTTACCCCTCCTATAACCTAAACTTCAGAGTCGGAGATATGACGCCTCTGGTATAGGTGAGGTTTTTTTGGGGGTTTTCCTCATCTGTAAGACAAATGTCAGAAATATTAAAGGCCCAAACGGTTCCCGAGCATTATCTGGCCATCATAATAATCACCATGTTTAGTATGAATATGTGTGTGAATGGTGTATTTCGTCTTAACGTTGTATTTTCACGGAAGAGGTCCTGATTTTAGATGTTTACTTATTCAGGCAGACCTTCCATGGTCAAACAAAGTGTGTATATGGCCCATAGTTAAAATCCCTCTCCCAACAGGTCGTGCCACTGTAATAAAAGAAGAAGACAACACCTCTCTCGTGTCCGTCGATAACATGTTTCAATAATACAGCTCTGTCGATAATTGGTTTCAACCGTACATACCAGTCGATAACAAAGATTAATGTCCGTATTTTACCGCGTTTATGGCAGTATTTTTGTCCTGTCCGTTTATTAATTATACAGGTTAGATTTATTAAATTTGATTAGATCAGTTTTTTGATATTAAATTTACAAACATTCGTTGCATTTAATTTGTGTTTAACTGTGTAAATAACTATATTTTCATTATAGTTATTCTAGGGAAATTCAAAATGGCTGACGGTTAGAACATAGGTGAATACTTCCACTTCTTCGTTTAATATTACGTTAATATACTTTCACATTAAATATATTCCGTGCATAAATATTATTAATATGAATATTATTAATATTACAAACATCACATGCATTCACATTATCTGGTAGTATACAGCCCCACCCTATTGTTGTTATTATTATTATTATTATTATTATTATTATTATTATTTCATTACCATTATCATCATCATTTAATGAAACTGATTATTGTTACTGTAATTATTACAACAAAAATCAAAGTTAAAGTTAAATTATCTGAACTCACCATATCTCTTGTATATTAATTCTATCCTGCTGTCTTTCAGGGTGGCATATTTATCCGTAATGTCCTTAATGATACTTCAATTGCTCCTCAGAAATACTTATATGAAGCACGCGTCACATTTTGAAAGTCACAAAACCCTAGATTATTCCTGACGCCAAATGTATTACTAAACAAAACTCAAGACCAACAAAAGAGTTTTTGTTGTATCACGCTACTGTATTGTTCAAACCAAGATTTTTTAATGAAGATTGTACGACTTCCCGATTTTCTTCACATCCCTTCTAACTACGAGTTCAATATATTAAATCCACAGTTTAAATGATGCCTCTAGTTATCGTCGTTGCACCTACTAAATTGTGTCTCTAATAGCATTAACACTATGTCCCTAAACGGATATATACCAATTGTTTACCCCACAAAAAGGCTACATATGCTACAAAACTGCTGAGCATTAAGTAAAACTAAAGTGAAATCTGAAATGCAGATATTGTGGCGCCAATTGATGATAACGTACTGAACCAAAACACCCTTATTGGCCAACACAGATCCAATTTAAGCTCTGTAATTTAAGATGGCGGACGCAATGAATATACATATAGAAAGTGCTTTACTAAAATTGAAAAGTATAGCAGAAAAAAAACGGATATCTGAAGAAAGGTGTGAAAGAAGATTTATTAAATGTGGTGAGTACCTTCAAAGACAATTTCAGTAGAATAAGAGAAAACCAAAATAGAGTAAATCCCGAGAACAAAAATCTATCAGATGAAACAGAAGAGGAATAAGAGAGCGAAGCAATTGTGTAGGCAGAGGGAGAGAACAGCTGGGCAGCGGAACAAGTGGCGCTACCTAGTGACAGTAAGCAAAAATCACCACGAGGCCACCAACCAGTACCAACAACTAGCGGCGAGACTGGAAACCACAACAG
The DNA here is from genome assembly GCA_030220185.1 of Diploptera punctata. Lineage (NCBI taxonomy): Eukaryota > Metazoa > Arthropoda > Insecta > Blattodea > Blaberidae > Diploptera > Diploptera punctata. The sequence goes on along the minus strand of JASPKZ010003837.1, from coordinate 141,915 downwards.
CAGTCAGATCTCAACTAGCACTCAGCTAGAAGAGAAAATCATGAACAGTGTTGCAATGAAGATGAATCACATGATCCAAATGTTTACCAACAACATAACGAACATGATAAAGAAATTAAAGGCAACCACCAACAACAAACGTCGATAGTAAACGAAGATCACTATCGAAGATATATAACGGAGACCAGCAACAGAAAAACAAATAAATAACAGCCACCTCCAACTCGCAAGGAATCGCGCGATTAAGAGTACGAACCAAAATCGGATATTTACGAGGGGAAATCAACACATGTAACTAGCAGGAGTACGAGAAGACAAAAAATACAACAAAATCCAGTGAACGGCTCCGGACCAAGAGACGAAGACCTACAAGCTGCAGACAGGAACGCCTGGCTCTTTGTGGGACGCCAGCCACAGACAACACCGGAAGCCACGAAGAAATTCCTAACTAAAAGAGGAATCAATGTAAAGGTGACATGTGAAGAAACTAAAAATAACTACATCACGAAATCATTCAACGTTGGTATTCTCTACGACTATTTAACCTGGATTAATGAAGAGGATTTCTGGCCAACAGGAATAGTCGTCAGGCGATTCAAATTTCGCGCCTTTCTCTCCCAAAGGGAAAATGAAGATTACGGCCTCAAATAACGAGCAAAATGAACCCATAAAAAGAAGCAGCAAAAATAGAAAAGACCTACTAGGTCACTTAAAAATCTTATTAATGAACATAGAAGGAATAAAAGGTGCAATGACCACGAGCCCGGAAAATTTCTTAAAAGAGTACGACATAGCAATCCTGACCGAAACTTTCCTAACAGAGAACTAGCAACACCCAAATTTGTATGGAACACACCTTATAGCTAGGCAAGGAGAAATAGGTAGACCATTTGGGGGAATAACTATCTTACTAAAACCACATCTGAGATCCATTATAGCAACAAATCAACAAGAAAACACCCTACTACTCGAAACGGACTACCTAGTGATAATATCAGCATATTTCAAACCGATCATGACAGCAATTGACATAATGGATGAACTAGGCCAAACGATCACCCAGTACAAGCAGGACAAACCAATTATTATTGCGGGAGATCTAAACTGCAGACTAGACTCCCAAAACCATAAAACGAAGTTGGTATTGGAAACATTACAAGAAGAATGTTTCACTTTATTAACCTTTAAGCGCCGAAGTTTAAATGGCCAGGTAGCGTCAGGCTGCCCGGGTTTAAATGTCCACCTAGCTTTTAAACTCCTTGGCTTTTGACTATATCTTTGATGATTTTATTAACTCATATTTTAAAATCTGTGGGGTTCACAAACATCAAACAACGTTTAAAGTGTTAAATATTATTGTAAAATCAGTGGTATTCACGGCAAAAACCCGCAGTGATATTTTATATCACAGAGATAATTTTTAAATTCACGATAGTTAGCAAATAACTTTAGGAACTTTAGAGTGTTGTGAATCAGGTTAGAAGTGAAATACTATATATAGATTTAGGTATATTCTAACCCTCGTTCATTCTTTTGTTTATTATGTTGCATCCGGTCAGTTTTCCCCCAAAGCAGGAAAGTTTTGAACAAAAAAAACAGGTCACATTCCACCCACAGACCTTATTCATTCACAGTTTTGTGACTCAGAGTGAAGTTTACGATATGTCTAGTACAAAATCACTACGTTCCGCTGAAATACAAGACATTCTCGGGTTGTGACAATGACAATGAGAAGATACAATCAACTGACACTTATAGCTGTGAGACACCTGACGTTTGTCAGGTCTTGGGTTCGTGAAACTAGAATTGACAGCGAAGAAAAATGTACTCTTCCCCCTGACATGACAGAATCAGAAATGTACCTTTTTCTTGGCGTAATTATTCTAATGTGAAATGACGTGTTGTGGGATAGTAAGACATAAGAGAAAAGGGATGCCTAATAATCTAAAAATAATAATAATAGTTCCATGGTGCGATGGGCCTAGAAGGTCCTTAGCCTACCATCCAGCTTCTAACCTCTCACTCATATGTGTCAATCACAAAGGTAGATGATCATCGAGCCAATGCATGGGTGACATGTGCTCAGCATGTCGAGTCCCCCAGCCGTTATAGCTTGTTTACTCAACCAAAAAATTATTTTTTCATTTGTTAGACTTAACCATTCTATACAGTTTTCTTCTTCTGACTTAATTGGTGCCAAAATAACATATAGTGACTTCTGACTTAGACTTGTCAGAGACGTATTGCAACAGGCTGATAGAACACCCTGTAGATGACTCCCTGGATAGACCTAGTATATTGAATACAGACATTTCGTGATTTGAAGTCAACTTTAGTCAACATTGGACCAAAACAACACATACAGACTTCCGACTTATACTTGTCACAGACTTTTCGGAACAGGCTGGTAGAACACCCTGTAGATGACTCGCTGGTCGGTAGACATAGTATATTGAGTACAGATATTTTGTGACTTGAAGTTAATTTTAGTCAACATTGGTCGGTCGGTAGCTTTACAAAGACTAATTTGTTGTGTGTTCGGCGCGGGGAATCAGAAAACGTGTGCAAGTGAAGTGTAAAAAGTATGGTGTTGGTTTGTGAATTGATGATAGTTTCGAGGCTTATCACACAAAAACAAACATTTAATAAACGAATGCCATCTTCACATCACGTTACCAAGCATCTGATAACCCTGAAAAAAGGTATGTTACAAAAGTAGTATTATCCAGTATAATTTCAAGCAACCAAACAAGTCCGCCTGCTCAGAACCCATACGCTGGGTCTGCGGGCAGATTGGACGTACATTTTAAAACCCAGCATATGGGCTCCTGGGCGTTTAAAGGTTAAACAACCCTAAGATACATCTCTCATAATGGAAAGAGTGCAATATATATCGCACTGACGAAAGATACTATAACAGGAAATATTACTATATTATGGAATGCAAACCATTCGGAATTCAAGGTAAATGGGAAAAGACACGCGAAGAGACAACACAACGTCTATCAAGGAAGATAGACATAGGGAAAGTACAAGCCAAGATAGAAACATCAACGCATATAGAAACGCTAATAGAAAATGAGAGACTGAAGGAAGTTACTCAAATGTTAGATGAAATACTAAGAACAAGCCACGAATCCCCGAATCAAAAGAAGAGCAAAACCCTGGTTCGATAATGAATGCTACAGGCTAAGAAGGGACACCTTAGATACTTAGCAACAATGAGACAAATTACCGAAAACCACGATCCTCTACTCACATACGCTGAGCAGAGGAAACACTACAAGAGAATAATAAAAGGAAGTAAATGCGCCTTCTTGGAGGAAGAGGGCAGGATGCTAGCGGGGGAGGCCAAGAAAGACCCATATGAACACCCCGCCCAAAGAAACAAGCGCAAACACACTACATTGACATGAAAATATGGGAGTCGAATTTCAACACCTACTCAATAAAGAGGAAACAATCTGCTCCAAAAGGAATCCTCAAAACATTTTAACACCAATACCCACAAACTGGATACCCCTGACTACAGAAGGAATTGAATATACCATATGTACTCCAAAAACAAGAAAGCAGCAGGGCCGGACGGAATGTACAATGAATACATAAAAACCACGGCACTACTGTTAGACCAGTTTTGGACAAAATTGTACAACAAATGCATACAAACAACCTCCATGCCAGAACAATGGAGACATTAAATTGTCAAGGTATTATATAAAGGGAAAGGAAACCCGAAAGACCCCTACAAATATGGAGGCATCGCTCTGGAAAGTTTTCCCTTCAAAATCCTCACCAAAATAATAATAGGAAGAATAAGCGAGGAAATTGATGAGCATCTACCAAAAAAATCAGTTCGAGTTCAGAAAGGGAAAATCAACTCTAAATGCAATCGAACTCTTGTTGAAACATATTTTGGATGCCTTAGAAGACAGAGAGGAATTTTATACCGTCTTCATAGACTTCACGAAGGCCTTCGATATACTAAACAGTCAACTAGTGATATAAAAACTAACGGAGACACTAGGAAACAACAACATATGGACTAACCTCATGATAACACTGCTGAGCTGGAATGAAATATATGTCTCAGATAACATCGCCATGTCAGAACCGATCATCCAAACAAATGGAGTACTGCAGGGCGATCCACTAAGCCACTTGCTGTTTATACTAGCAACCGAAGATATCCTTAGAAATACCCAAAATAATGGCATATGCGGACGACATCGTAATCGGTTTCAGAGACATGCCAAACTTCAGGAAACAATAAACGAAGTGGAAAAATGGTGTTTCAAGGACAAACTGGATATTAACATATAAAAACGGACACAATGATCTTCAGAAACCGAGGAAGGGCAACCACTAAAGAAGAAATATACATAAGGGAAACAAAATTGAAAATGGTACCAGGTTTCAAATACCTAGGCATCACGCTACAAACGTAACAAAATGCTTTACAAAACATATTACTGAAAAGACAACCCAGGTAATAATGGTAATGCATGAAATAAGAAATATCAGATCCCTGACTATAGACATGGCAATGCTGTTGTTTAGAGTAAAAATTCTACCAATGTTGACATATGGCATAGAAATCATCTGGACACATTTAACAATAAAGAATCTTTCCTCTCTAGAAAGGGTGAGATAGACATATATGAAGGCAGTATTTGGAGAGTTAAAAGTAACGCAGTCAAGACTCGCATACCTACTGGCGAAGGAAACTTTCCTCATTGACGATCTCAGAACAAGCATACTCTACCTATCATCATCGCATCACAGAAACTGATAACAACACTGAATAGGAAAAGAGAAGAAATACACCCAGAATTATACAGCATTAGGGCCATGGTGGACCGTGCGTGGTCAAAAGAAAATTTCGAAGTGAGACACGTCATCACTAGGTTGGCAGTCCACGGATTCCATAAAGAACACGAAATTCCATGAACCCAGTGTAGATTGTAAATGTATGCTATGCGAAAATCCATGTGACCGATATCATATTGAGCTATGCACAAAAAGAACAAACACAATATGTGAATATGCAAAAATGTTAATTTAAATGTATTCATACTTTAATCCTGGCTATTTGGCTGCAATAAAATTATTATTAATTCACGCTCTGACGTATTTCGCTAGAACGTCTTCACCCCCAGTGAGAATTTTAAAAGTCTAGAACCGGTCTGGATATGCTTAATATCTGTTGACGTCACCGGTTGTCATAGCAACTGTGAAAAGGGAAGCATTTTTTATCCCTAAGTTTGTTAAGTGTGGAAGATATAACCCATTAAATTTTAGTTCAGTTCACTGTGGTAGAAACGCTTTAGCGGACACAATATGAACTATCAGAAGCCATAGTTCTCAAGAAGCTGTCGTAAAATAGAATCATTTTTCAGAGGAAGATAATAATTAAATAATGAAATAAAATAATTTTACTGTTATTATTATTAGAATATAGGTGAAGTGGCACTTCACCTGAAAATTCGCTACTGCCATATAGTATTGATTGCAGAATGAATATCTGTAAACCAATATAGGTACAAGGATATCCTGTGCAGTTCAATTCTTTGTAAGCATCTTGAGATTAGGCACAACAAGAACGCCCTTGCACATCGGTCTGTGCCTATCTGAGGGAATTGCATGATAACAAGTTGTCATTATATCATCCTCTTCATATACTCACCTGGTCTCGCAATTAACACATTTTAAATTACTTTCCTCACTTCAAACAAATACTGCATGGAAGAAGTTTCCAGTTGCCAAAGATATTATTGCTGTCGTTGAGAATCCTCAAGAGATGTTACTGTTAATGCCCTTCAGTTATAGCAGCTGTAAGATTGTTGTAAACATTCATAGCTATAACAGTGAATATTTTGTGGGATGATGTTCATCTATGTGTCTGTAAAGATATAGTAATATGGTGCGACAAATACATAGTCCACAAACTTAATAATGCTATGGTATGCATCTGAAATTTATCTCAGAATGCTGTTATTTTTTTATGAACTATAATTTTTCAATAAATTATCATTTTGTTTTCTACATAAGTTTAAATTGAACACATCTGCTCTAGTAATCATTCGTATAAATTTCAAGGAACTGAGTTCATATTCAAAATTGTGTATACATCAGTTAGCAATTTGTGTGAGTACTCTACTTGCTAAATATATATGCTTTGTGCATATGTATTAATGTAATTTATAACATTATATTTCATGTGATGTAATTTAGATTATATTGCATTTGTGTATCACCATTAATTATTAATTTTGTGTATTTTGCCAGTTGAGGAGAATGGAAGCGTAATGGCTTTAACTCTCGTGGAATAAATAATATAGCATTATTCTTATCATAGCCATATCATTATCCCAAAATCTTGTGATTCACGACCATGATTTAAAAGTCCAGAAAGAAAACCAGCTATGTATATAAATTAAGTAGCAGCCAACATTGTCAGGTCAAAATCTTTGGCTTGTTCACTATGTTATAGTATTCTATCTTGTGCAATGCTAAAAAATGTATTATTATTATTATTATTATTATTATTATTATTATTATAGGGCATTTTGTCTTACTTTAATGTTCAAGGTCATGTACTTCTCTTAACATAACTATTCTGAGGGGGTTGTTTCTTTCGGTAACCACCCCCTTAGACAACTAACACCACTTGCTTTCCATCACCCTTGCCTGTGCGAAACACATTCTATTCTAGGAGTCATTTTAGTAACCATATTAGCCCAGTGGTGGTTTGACAGTTGAATGGAAGTCATATATGTCTCTCTCTTTGACTTTCACTACATTACCTTAAGCGGTAAAGTAAAACCAAATGCCCTATAATATTATCATTATGAGAAATAAGATTTTTATGTAATAAAATATAATATTGGACCCAGATAATAAATATTAATTAACTGTTTGTCTGTGAAACTAATATAAAAGACAGTCAGAAATCTTACTTCTCACAGTACCGGTACTACTAAACTCTTTATATATGAAGCAAAACAAAAGATGATTGTAAGTATAACTTCTGATTATACGATATTGCAATATTTTTTAATGCCCCAGGTTGTACTTTTTTGGACATTTCTGGTGTTTTATCCTGGCATTGGCGTATTGCAACCCACGTCTGAGGTTGGGGCGCCTGGAAGGCGAGGTTACGTTACCCCGATGATATGATGGGTGATGATGATGATGACAGTAGTGCTCCAGGAAGCTTAATCTAAGATGAATATAAATGATGATAATTGCAATGGCCATACGATGTTCGCGGACCGTTTGGGCCTTAAAATGATCTAACATCCAGGAAACTGTCCGACCGAGGATCGAACCCGAACCAGCTGCGTGACCACAGGGGTGGACACATGTATTTTAATCTTACTTCTTAAAAACCCTTACTCTACTCATCATATTTATATTTAATGGTTTACTATTTCCTATTATTAAGTATGCACGAACAGAACAAATATTAATCTTCATTTTTATATTTATTTACAGTACACATCCTAGTCAGAATAGAAGTTTTGATTTGGTGTTCATGGAACTAAGTCGCTATCAGTGCTATCATGGCTTGATTCATCATATCGGTTCACCTCCTGTTATTGGTATAAGATCTGTTGGAATCACTGCTGCTACTCTAGCTGCTGTTGGGAATCCAAACAACCCAGCTTATTTTCCAGATTACTATCTTCCTTACACAAGCCGCATGACATTTTTTGAACGTGTGCATAATACTCTACTATACGTATGGCAGACGTGAGTATGAGATATTTTAGCTGACATTATAGTAATTAATTAACTACTTTTATTTATGTAATAAATGTACTGACATAAGAGATATTTCTCTCTTGCTGTTAAAGTACCTCTGAAGAAACCAATTATACTGTACTCCTTTCCAAACGTTTGGTATTTTTATACTCTGCACATTTTTACGTATATTTACTTATTGAGAGATATTACTAAATATAAACATTTTCTTTATTTTACCTATAATAAATAAATAAAAAAAACATGGGTGATTGATATTGTCATCAATGTGTAATATGGTAATATGGTAATATTATGGGTAATAGAAGTACTTCATGGTTAGCACATTCAATCCTAAGTGAGTAGATTCCCATCCAAACCCCATTCATAGAAAACTGTATTTTTGCGATCAACTTAATGCTAACTAGACATGGTAACTGTTAATCCACAGACGTTGTTCATCTAAATTTCATTCTGCTAAACTATGATCCGATAAAATATAACAAAAACTGCTGAGGTCGAGTGATGCAAATACTGTCGGATGTCCAGAGTATGAGGGTTTGTACTTTACTGTCTCACCCCGGCCTCACCTCGGCGACAGCTGATTTCCGCATGCGCTTTGGTTGGAAATCATCTTCAAGGAGGATGATGTCCCCAATCTGGCACTTTATCACCCTTCCATCTTAGCTGTAGACGTCTTGTTATTTTCTGAGTTTGACGAGGGCTTTGTACCGTCTTTGGAAATTATCTTGGAGCTTCTCCCTCAACCAATTTTTCTTCAGCATATTCTCATGTCCTAGACTTGGCTCAAGTCCCAAAGTTGGTTTTGTTAGATGTCTTCTTCTTCTTCTTCTTCCTTCCAAGTAGATGTTTGTCATTTAAAAAGTGGATGGAGTGAGAGCATTAGGCTTACCTTGAACATTTGGCCTGCAATTTATGGCAGCTTGTATTTCCATCGGCAGCATCCTCAGAATCTCTTCATTCATTTGAATGTTCCCCAAAACGTTCTCCAATTTATTCTGTACTACAACATTACATTACAAAAGTCCTTCTGGTGGACCCAAAAAAACATTAATATTGGAAATAAGTCACAGATGGAGTATCAGGTTCTCAATATCCGGAACATTGTATTTTATTGGATCTCTAGCATTTATGCATTTTAAGAAGTCTTAAAATCTGCTTTATAATAATAATAATAATAATAATAATAATAATAATAATAATAATAATAATAATAATAATAATAATAATAATAATAATAATAATAATAATAATAATAATAATAATAATAATAATAATAATAATAATAATAATAATAAAATAATAATACTTTATTTATTCTGGCAGACTTAAGGCCATAAGGCCATCTCTTCCACTCAATCAGCACAAATACAAATAAATATTTGACAAATATTGATACACACTATCCTAATTATAAATAGTTAAAGATACATTAAATGTAGCAATGTAAATTTCATATACAAACAACATTTTGTAGGATAATATTAATAATAATAATACTATTAATAATAATAATAATAATAAAATATAAATATGATAAATTATACGTGAAACACCAAATAATATATATACCTTATACTGGGTAATAATGAAGTCGAGGTTAGAGCAAATATAAATTTAGATTTATTTTAAACGATGCCAATGTCCGGCAGCCCCTTATTGTTTGTGTTAGAGAATTCCAGTTGCGAGAAGTGAAGATGGTATATGAGATGGAGTGATGTGATGTCCTATGTTGCGGTATATTAAGTAAGAGATTATGTTGTGATTTTGTGTTTAAGTTATGGTTTGAGGATATATACTGGAAACGGGATGATAAATAATTGGGAATCGAGGTATGTAGGATCTTTAATAAGAGAATTAGACAGTGCGATTTTCGTCTCTCTTTTAGATGTCGCCATGACAATTCGTGGAATAATGGAGAAGTGTGATAGTAATTTCGAACATTATATATGAATCTGATACACATATTATGGACACGCTGCAGTTTGTCTGACAATCCGTTTCATATATCAATTAGTAGGACGTCACAATAGTCAAAATGCAGCTTCACTAAGGTTTGGATTAAAATTCTTTTAAGAACTGTAGGAAGAAAATTTTTGAGACGCTTTAGGGAATGCATCATGGAGAAAATGTTTTTAGATATTTGTTTTACTTGGGCATGCCAATTTAAATTAGAATCTAAGTAAAATCCCAAGTTTTTAACGACGTCGGTATAAGGAATTTGTTCGTTATCTAATATGAATGCCGGCTTATTGTCATTGTTTATGGAGTGTAACAGTCTTGGATGTCCGATAATTATTGCTTGCGTTTTGTTTACATTTAGTTTTAGCCCATATTGTCTGGACCATAAAGATATATGTCTCAGGTCAGTGTTTACTTTGTCAATATATTCATTAATTTCGTCAGGCCTAAAGTGTGTGTAAATATGTAAGTCGTCGGCGTAAAGATGATGCTTGCAGTTTTGTAGTTTCTTGGTCACTTCATTAAAATAAATCGAGAAGAGAAGAGGAGCGAGGACGTCGCTTAGAGGTACCCCTTTCCTCACCAAGTGCTAGGAAGAAATGTGATTATTAACAGAAACTGATACCTGACCATTAGTGAGGTAAGATCTAAACTAATCAAGGCAGTTTTCCGACAGATGTAGTGTCTTTAGGCTCACTAGCATTAAGTCTATATCTACTGTGTCAAAGGCTTTGATGTAGTCGATTAGGACTATTGCGGTGGATTTGCTTTTGTTCATTGAGTCTCTTGTGTCCTCTACAATGTCAAGTAGTGCAGTACTTGTATGATGTCCTGTTCTAAAACCAGACTGATGCTCATCAAGTAAGTCGTGTGTGGTGAGGTAGTCTGTTAAATGTGAGTGTATTATGTGTTCCAGTGCTTTAGAAAAGCAGGGAAGAATACTAATCGGTCTATAATCATCGAGTGTTGTGGGAGTGTTTGATTTCGGTGTAGGAGGAACTAGAGCCACTTTCCAAAGTCTGGGATAGGGCCCGGTCATTATAGAGGCATTAAAAATGTGGGTTATCGTCTGGAGAATAATGTCAATTATTTTTTGTAGGAGAGATATTGTTATATTGTCTATTCCTTGTGTTTTAGTTTTAATACGTAATACTGCTCTTTTGGCGTCATCAGGTGAGATGTAGGAAGAAAATAATTTGTCTCGGGTGGGTTGGAAATATGACACTAGTTCATCTATTGTCTGTTGTTTATGTTGTGAGTTGTTGTCAGTAGAGAGGCGGGTGAAAGGGTCATTAAACTCATCTAGTGGTAGGTCAGCTGTTTCTACCTGTAGTTTATTTTAACAGAGGCCTATTGATTTTAAATTTTTCCACAAGTCAGATGAGTTGGGCATGAATTGTGTAATAATACCACGAGCATATTTAGTTTTGCGTTTCTGACAGTCTGATTGACTTTATTCCTCAGATGTTTGTATATCTGTAAGTCTGTCAGTTCTTTATTCCTCCTGTATTTCCTGTATGCTGCGTCTCCATCAGTCATAAGCAAGCAGATATTATCAGCCATCCAAGGTGAAGGGGGTCTGTTTATACGTCTAGTCTTGATAGGTGCGTGTTTGTCGTACAATTGTAAAATCATGTCATTAAAATTTTCAACTTTCTCGTCTACAGTCCTATGTGTCCATATGTTGTTCCAGGGTAGTTTTGCAGCGTCATCAATTAATTGAGCATTATTTATATGATTCAAGCCTCTGTATGTTACAAGTCTAAGTCTATGTTTAGAGCAAAGGAGTGAATGTTCAATGCATATAAAGTAATGTGCAGAGATGCCTGGAGCTTCTATCTGTCCACTAGTTATAACTTTTTGAGGATTATTTGTTATAATTAAGTCTAGTAGTGTGTCAGAGTAGTTAGTATGATGGGTTGGTTCTGAAGGCAGTATGTCATATTGCAAGACTGGAACATTGTCTGCAGTTGTATAGTGTTGTAAGAATTTGTGGCTAGTAGGTTAGTTTTGAAGTCTCCTAGTACAATTACACGTTCATAAGATGGTATCAGGTTATGGAGAACTGTTTCAATGTCATGCAGGTGACCGACATTTGGGGACTTATGAACTACTCCTAATAAACATTTCTGCATTTTTGCTCTAATTTCTATAAATAGGTATTCGGGTCGAATGGGATACAATTTTCGGCTGTAGATCGGAACGTATATACATCATCACATCACCTCCATTTTTCCCTGTCCTGTCATTCCTTTTTAATATGTAATTTTGCATAGAAGGGTATTTTTCAGCCATGCTTCGGAAATTAGAATGGCATGCAGATTTAGTGTTGAAAATATAGATTGGAATTCTGAGAAGTGGGACAGGAGTGACTGTGCATTACAGTATGTTATTTTAAGCGTATTGCTGTTGAAAGAGAAACGTGATTTTAAAAGATCTGAGGTGGAAGGTATGTGTTGAGATGGGTTTGACATAGAAGGGGACAATGGTACTGACAAAGACCGAAATGGGGCTGCAGGCGCATTATTTAAATCTATGGTTGAAATGTTACTTACCTAAATAGAAACTAACTCCATACAAGAAAACGGTAAATATTAATATAAATTGGTGTTTGGTATATGAAGAACAAACTTAAATAATAATTTGTTCGCTTAGTGCAAGTTAATTAAAAATAATAAAAAATAGATTATAGAGGAAAAAAGTAAAAATATATATAATGAACACAGTAAATGAATAAATACTAATAGACAATAAATTACAAAAATAACCGAGTTACACAAGTTTCTGAGTTGGTAATTATCACTCTGACCTGAGACCTGATAGATGATTTAATTGATTTTTTGTTTCTCCTACATTATCAATGACAGGACCATCATGAGTCCAGATATAGGCTACGCCATGAATTAAAAATCTTAAGCACAAAATATGCAATGAACCGAACACACAGAAGTCTGATTCAAAATTTGTACATTATCTTAGTTACATATTCATGACTCTCATTATATTTACAAAGTATGGTGGCATTAAAAATATTTTGAGTGGCCAACTGGGACCAGAATAGCGGTATAATGGTAAGTGTTGTTGCTTCTTATGTAGCAGGTACGGATTCAATTCCTGATTGGGTTGAATTTTTTAATTGATATTTTTTTCTGATCTTGCCTCGAGCATAAAGCATTAGCAGGAATTTTGGCGCACAACTCATATGAAAAGTTATATGTCTCATGATTATATACATACACCATACGGATGGTCCCTAACAGGTATTTCTTAATAAAGGTAATTTACATATGCTTATTTATCTACATATGCCAACAAGTGACACGTGGTTAGAAAATCAGCTCAATGAAACATACAGAAGGCAATGGATATATTACTTGGATGGATGAGGTCGGTTAAATTTTGCATAAATGCCTATTATTCAGACTTGTGTTTCTTTTATGTGCCTGAAAATCCTCAGACTCTGGACCCACAGCTTATAGTTCCTCCTAGAGGTCTATTTACTAATGTTTTTCCACCCTAAAATTCATAGACCCTCTGGATTAAATGCAAGCAAAATAATAATTAGACTATCCCGGCCGATTTTCACTATTAACATCAGAAAACAAAACCACCTGATAAACAATAATAACCATTGTAATTGCATGAAATACTAGGAGCTATTATCAGTGTCTCTCAAATGAGACTTGAAATATACAATTCTAAGAATTAAGATGACTCATAGGAGGGGAGAGAGAGTGAACTCTTAAAATTCAGACACAGGACTAACTCTCAGAAAAAAAAAAAATATAACGTGACTAACGAATTGTCAAATATATAAATTGTGTCACATCGTAAACTGGACGTTTAAATTACGCGGGCAAGGTGAGAATAGTAGTATCGCATTGGTCGACATAGATTTCCGAGTCGAGAGTCTCGCGCAGATCATTGAAATTTCTGCTACAATCTGGGTCAGAAAGTGAAATTACGTACTCAAAGTAGCCAATAACGTCGGAGATCAACCAGAAAGAAGATTCAAATGGAGAAATGAAATACATAAAATACGAATTACTAACACAGGTTAATGCATATAGTGAAAAAATTAAACGGATGCAGCAATGGAATGAAAGTGCTAAAAGAGAATTATTAACACAGAATGATAAATTACAGGAGAAGATCAAACATTTTAAACATGAAGAACAAAGCGAAATATTTAGAATCTAAGATAGAATGAATAAACAAGAGGAACATTTATACAATATTAGAGAAGAACTTGAATTGAAACTAACTAAAAATGACAAAATTTTAGATTAGATTAGTGGTGGAGTTAAGGCCATGTGGCCATCTCTTCCACTCACCAGGACAAACATATTACATCAGAATATAACAATCTCAATTAAATCTAATATTAAATACTAAATAAACATTTGATCAAAAAGATAATATCTATTATATTACGATCTATAATGCAATCAGTTAATGTTAGTTAAAATTAAAGACTAAAAATAATAATAAAGTATATACAAGCAAGGCATATTAAATTGTCCCTGTCTAACGTTTATAAAAAACAAAGAAACATAATGAGATATAGAAAACTAATTTTACGATTATACAATATTTAAAACAAAAGAAAAGAAAATATTTGTTAATCTTAATATTGTTTTCATAGATAATTAAATTTATTAATTGTTAAAAGAATACTAACAGTGAGGTGTATAATTTAGTTTGCTATTAAATAATAATTTAATTTGTTTTTGAAGGATGTTATTGTTTGACAGTCTCTGACATAGGTCCGAAGGGAATTCCATATTTTGGTAAGTGAGACCGTAAAAGATACAGTGTGATTAGGAGGGATATAAAGGACAATGTGCTATGGGATCGAGTGTCAAGATTATGTGTGTCGGATAGTCTGTTGAAGCGGCGTGATAAATAATTAGGCGATGATGTGCGAAGGATTTTATAGAGAAGAGATAGGAAATGGACAGTTCTACGATCTCTTAGACGAAGCCACGATAATTGTTCCATGGTCAAATTTGCGAATACTACAAATAAAACGTGCACAAGAATTATGAACACGTTGAATTCTTTGAGTGTAAATAATAATTAAGTCTGTATAAAGAGTGTCACAATAATCAAAATGGAGCATTGCAAGTGCTTCTACTAACATTTTCCTAAGAGCGAATGGCAGAATATTTCTTACGCGATTTAATGAATGTATTATTGAGAAGACTCTTTTGCATGTATGGTTTATTTGTGTATTCCAATTTAAGTTGTTGTCAATAAATGAAGCTATAATTTTTATTGTTTCACTATAAGGGATTTAAACTCCATTTAGTGATACATTTTGAGCAGCATTAAAGAACATTGGGAAAATAATTATTCAACGGAGAAGAATTATCATCTTGTAACTTCCTAAGTTCGACATAAAATGGAAAAATACAGAGAAAGTTTTTCGAGGATGTCTGACGTTCGACAACCGGCTGACGCCCGAAGCCGAGCTGAAATCAAGAATCCCAAGTTCGACGGATCTACATCGTGGGACATATTTAAACGTTAATTCAACACTATATCAACTGATATTGGTTGGACACCTGAAGAAATAACGACGCAGTTAATCGCCGCATTGCAAAGGACAGCGGCAGAGATATTACGCAGTATTCCAACGGATAGTCAATCCGAGGACATACTAGAGGCTCTAGATAATCATTAAGGTCATCATCATCTCAGTGTGCTGCGTGTGGAGCCCAATTAAAGGACCGTGTCCAGCGCGTCTGGGAGTCGCTCCAAGAATAAGCAATGACCATTGAACAGGTAGCCCACAAGGCACTCATCGGACTACCAGCGACGTTCATCGACGGGAGGCCGGAGTCTGCTTTCATCTGCGGTCGGTACCGTGGGATTAAACAACAGCTGCTTACAGGCAGAACATTACGCCATCAAAGAAACCCTGAATTATATCAGGACGCGGCAATGGAGATTACACGCTATCTCTACCTGGCGTCGTCATCATGAGTGAAACAGATGACTGCAGATGTCGCCGATGGGTGACGCTATCAACCATTCGAGCGTCGCAGGCATGGAAGACAGACCTACTGGAATTGCGGACGAATCGGACGTCTGAAGTGGAACCGCGACTGCAGGCCCGCAGAGGATCAGGGAACTAAAATAGGCCGGTGTAAGGAGAGGGCCACCGGAGTTGACGTCACTATCATCATAATGCTGTAAACAACATAAACGATACGGGAGCGATACTGATCATCTTACGACCCTAAGTATCGGGAGGGTTTTCTGAGAGGACACCACTAAGAATGTTCGAGTTGCACAGCGCATCGGGGGACAGACTCTTTGTGGAGAAGTAGTTGGTACTGGGAAGGTGCAAGCTACGACTGGTGGGCGTTCGTCACCGGAGTTGCCGAGGACACGATCTTAGGCCTGAACGCCCTGAGGATATATGACGCTACAATGGACGTCAGATGACTAGTATTGATAAAATCCTGCTCAACGACGTGGGACAGAGACGAGCCGTCTGTATAATTATCCTCAAAGTGAAGAATGTGATTCCAGCTGGTTGTGTGATGTTGGTGTCAGTGCAGGTGGAAGGATGTTTTCGACCAGACTTTCTTCTGGACGTTGGTAAAAATCTCCAAGATGGTTGTTTGTAGTTAGAGCCTTGTTACCAACCTGTGCAGTCGTCCCAATAAGACTCCTGAATGTGACAACCCAAGACCAGGTGGTATCTAGTGGGATGGGGTCTGTACCTGTGAGCCTCTTACCTCCGTAATTATTGTTGACGAAGAGACGCCAGGCCAGATAAGCAGGAAGGAAGACCTTCACTACTGAAGTTGCTACAAAGGGCAGCCAGCAATCTCAAATTACTATAGACAAACGAGGTTCGAAAACCCAGACATCTTGAGCCTTACCATGGCAAAATAGACATAGTGATGCATTACATCGACACCGAGACGCCCTCCCGATACGACAAACGCCTCGACGGGTTCTACTAGTAAAGCAGGCTGGGATTAATGAACAAATGGAGAATATGAGGGTTCGTGGTATAAATGAAGAATCTGATAGCCTCTGGTCTTCGCCAGTGGTGCTGGTGAAGGAGAACGGAGAGATGCCATTCTGCCTCGAATACAGGAGGCTGAAAGGCGTAAACTAGGAGGACTGCTTCTCTCAGCCAAGAATCAACGACACATTGGACACTTTGGCTTTATCCCAACGGTTCTCCACATAGAGAAAATAGCATTCTCCACCAGTCTAGGGCTATGGCAGTTCACAGTTGTGTTCTTTGGACTGTGTAATGCCACTTTCCAACCTCTCATGAACGCAGTGATGAAAACCTCACATAAGAATCCTGCTTGTTGTATCTGGACGACATAATCGTAAGAGGAACAAACTTCAAAGAACAACTAGGCAATTGACGAAGAGTATTTGAGGGATTGAGCAAACTGTAATAATGATAAGTCTAAAGAAAATGACGGCTTTTTCAACGGAAAGTTGAACACATTGTACAGTCAACAGAGTAGCTACGGATACTAAGGAGCTGAAGGTTGTACAGGATTGGCCTAGGTCAAGAGACAAAGAAGAGCTTCGTCGTTTCCTGGGCCCTTGTACCTACTAAAGAAGATTCGACAAGGGGTACTCGTATATCGCCAAGCTCCTATCCCAACTGACTGATGAAAAGCGGACATTCCAGTGGATTGAAGAAAGCGTGATGGCGTTGCAGAATCTAAACGAAGCCCTATGCACTGCCTCTCTTCTTGAATATTCGAAGCCGGGCGGGAGGTTCATCATTACACCGACGCCAGCAACGCGGGCATCGGAGTATTTTTAGTGCCCCACCTTCACCCCCGGGTTACCTCGGGCATAATGCCCTTTTCCCCGGGTCTGCTCGATGTCCCTATCCATATCTTATCTTTATTGAAATACATAATAAATATACAATTCGGGTATTTGAAGTGTGTTGTTACATAAAATTAAATTAAAGTGTGTTTTGTTTGTTTGTGTACGAGTATGTATGTTTGTGTGCGTGTGTATGTGACTGTGTGTTTAGTGCTTGTTTGTGTATATGTGTATGTGTGTGTATGCGTGCGTGTGTGCGTGTGTGTATGTGTGTGTGTAGTAGTAGTAGTAGTAGTATTAGACTGGTGACGTTTTTAACGCCTCTCTTGTCTCCGCTGGTCTCCGTCTCTTGTTAATCCCAAGACTCTTCTTGTGTACTTGTTGAGGGATTTGAAGGTTTCCTTCTCGGTCCAAAATTCTAAGGCGAGCGGCCATTGTGTTTCACCGATCATGACTGATTCCTCCAGCTCCTGCCTTAAGACATTGTACATGGTATATTGATAGAGCAGGTGGACTACGTCGTCTTCTCCGGTGTTGAAACAATCACAGAGAGGTGAGTCGGCACGTCCTCTTTCGTACAGTTTGTAGCGCAAGAGTCCATGACCTTAGAGGATCTGTGTGGTGTAGTAGCTGGGAGCTATCCATGTATTCTGCATTCTTTTCTGGACTCTCGGGAAGAACTGGAATGTCTGGCGTCCATGGGGCTACTGTTCCCATTCCAGTTGCCACATATCGAGGAGTTGAGAGTCGATTATTCTGCGGACGGCGTCCCTTTCATCTGGTTCGGCGTATAGGTCCGGAGTAATGATCGTTTCCTCGATGTGGACAGGAAGCCCTCTTCGGAGACGATGTCGTTGAATCCTCCTCCCTATATACAAGTCTATTGGGAGTAATCCAGCTATGACTGGAAGGCATGCTCTCGGTAATACCCCAAGACCAAGGCATACAGTAGACGATGATCGCTTACTTCAATCTAACCCTGTACAAGGCTGAGACGAACTATTGTGTCACCCGCCGGGAAGTACTTGTCATTGTGAGCGTACTAAAATATTTTCAATAGTGAGGTTTCCACGTCAGAACTAACCATTCAGCGTTCGCCTGATTCCTTGGTTTCCGCAACCTGGAAGGCCAAACTACCAGATTAATCCAACAAAACCCAAGGATGCAAGTTTATTTGTGAAAATCGGCAGGGCAAGAAACACTCCAACGAAGACGCTTTTTCTCATTGACTCTGCCCGGATAACTGCAAGAATTGAGCAACGCGAAGGCAGTGGAATTGTTAAATTTATAACCACCTAGCCTGCCCATGATTGGGATGATGATGCCTTGAGGAGTGAGCAGCAAGGAATCATTGACATCGGGCAGGTTCTGTGCGATAAGGAATCAGGACAAAGACCTGCCCGTGCATAGATAGAAGTCCGCAGTACCATCTACAAGAGCTACTGGGCCCAATGGAAGTCTCTAACTCTCAAGAACGGGTTCCTATGAAGGGTATGGAAGTATGTCTTTGGGAAGGATACAACCGAACGGTTGGTTCTGCCCAGATGCAAAATTCGGGAGATGCTAGAGGAAACACATGTTGGTGTGTACGGAGAACACCTCTGGGTTAAAACTATCCTAGCCAAGGTTCGTCGACGCTTTTACTGGCTACATCAGCGGAGTGATATTCGGAAATGGTGCAAATAGTGTGATATCCGTCCAGGAAGCCAAGGTCCACGAACATGCAGCAGTACAACGTGGGTGCACCATTTGAGATAATCGCCATTGACGTGACTGACTCCTTTGCAGAGAGAGACGCTGGGGACATGTACCTGTTGCTGGCCATGAACTAATTCTCTAAATGACCAGAAGTCTACTCCAACCCCAACCAAGAAGCCTAGACCGTATCCGACCAAATAGTCAACTTCTTTTGTCGCTACGGGGTATCGATGGAGCTGCTTCCCGACCAGGGTCGCAACTTTGAGTCCCAGCTAACGAAGGGTTTGCTGCCACTGCAGGGTGTACGTAAGACCAGTAACCTTCCCCTCTTCATCCATAATCTGATGGGATAATACATAGAACGCTATGTAAATATTGTATTTGCAGGAATATCTACACAAGGTGGTATCAAGCCATCAGAGAGACTGAGACACCAGGGTTCCACTGTACCTATTGGTTTACCATACATATATCCACTGGAATGACACCAGCCAAGATGATCTCCGGGAAGGAATTGCGGCTACCTTGCGACCACCAATTTGGTTCTCCATCTGATGCTGAACAGCCGGCAACTGACTACGTATGGGAGTTGATCGACAGACTGAAACAAGTTCTCAATATGCTAGAGAACACCTTAAACTAGCTAGTGATAGAATTTATGTGGGTTATGATTGTTTGGCCAAATCTCCAGGTTTCAACGATAGCGCCTTGGTGTGGTTGTACCGCCTTCCCGAAGAAGCGGAAAATCACCGAAGCTATAGCGCTCCTGGGATGTACCATAAGGGTAGAGAAGGGATTCAACTATGTGGTCTACTGAATTCAGCGCCAGCCTGGAGGAAAAATGATAGTGGTACATAGAGATAGACTCGCGGCATACTTTGAGCCGATCGGAATAATCAGAACCGAGGAGGGAGCATTGTGACCCGTTGTAATAACGATGTTTAAATTACTCGTGAAAGGCGAGAATATTGGTCTCACATTGATGGATATAGATTTGCTAGTCGTCGATTCGCGCGTCGAAATACCCGAGCAGGTCATCGAAACGTCTGAGTTGTCATTTGAGACGTCACAACGATATCTCCTTCCCTTTTTAGGAAATATCGGTAGCGAGAGGTTTTCATGTGGAAGCGTCTCGACCTTTGGCATAGATGTTTCCTGCCCTGCCATATATATATATATATATATGTGTGTGTGTGTGTATGTGTGTGTGTGTGTGGCGAAGGCAGGAAGTCAGTCAGTTATGTTTTGGGAGCGGTATAGTAAGCAGAGCGAGAAAAAGACAGAGAGAGAGAGAGAGAGAGAGAGAGAGAGAGAGAGAGATGGGAGAGAGAAATATAGCTACAGTGAGTGTACACATGTGACACTGTGAAATAATTGTGTGTATGATAAATATATTTATTTATTCAATATCCTTTACTAGCATGGCGTTATTGTAACCCACTTCTGAGGTTGAGGCGCCTGGAAGGCGGTGTTACACTGCCCCATATATGATAAACATTAAAACCTGATAATTTTTTAAGTAAATTGCGAATGATCTTTAACTGATAAATAATTAGTAGAAATAAATAAGGTGGTTGTGAGAATATAACACGACATCGGTGTGATTATTTACGCCAAAACTATGCGATGACAAAACCGTACGCTACTGCTACACTAAATTTGTCATGATATCTAACATGTATTCACTGTGCAAAGTTTGGGGTTCCCACTAACCTTACCAGACTGAATAATCCCCAGATAGAATTAAAATTTATGGTACAGAAAATTAGTTTTCAATAATGAAGTTCATAGGCATTGATAAATTACTGTGAAGTTATTGAATGTGAAATGACTCACTTGTTTTTCACATGCGTGGCCCATAGTAAGATAATATAATATACAATGAAAAATGAAGGGCACCATGCTGCTTTGAGTGACATATTTATGACGGATTTTCTAAAGTGTTTTATAACTGTCCATGGATACATTACAAAGTAATGAATTGAGCGATTTACTTGTTCTCTAGAATATGGTGTTATCAAGAAATTATTAAATATGCCATAAAAATGTTTAACATATTATGTAATATGTAAGTAACTAACTGGCACTATCGAGCACAAAGGTTCATGGCCTCACGGATATAAGCTCTCTATTCATCCCTAGCCTGATCTAATGCTTTCCTATATATCTACTTCCCTTAAATCATTGTTAATGTTATTCCCTCACCTCATTCTTAGTATACGAACTGGGCGTTTTGCTTCAGGTTAGCCAACAAGAAGCTTACATGCCCCTCCTACAATTTCCATTCTTACCACATGTCTATGAGGCTTAACTGTTCCTGTTATATCTGGTTTCCCATAAAGATCATTTAGCTCACTGTTATGTAGTCTTCTATATTCGTTTGTAATCTTTTCTCTTCCTCTAAAATAATAGTCCATATTTGGCATCCATATAAAATAACTGGATGTGTAATAGTTTTAGATATTTTCGGCTTAACGTTTTTTGAGAGTAGTTTAGAGGAAAAAGGTCCCTGTAATGTATAATAACATGCACTTCCAGAATCGATTTTATGTTTAATTACTTTGTGCACCAAATTCGTATTTGTAGTTATCGTTCCTAGGTACTTGAATTCAGCTACGTCTTCAAAATTTCCCTCATTTCTTATATATAATGTGTTTCTGTGTGTGAACATATGTTTAGTTTTACTGATGTTCACTTCCAGTCCCAATATCTTAGTGTAACTCAATACAGAGTGCATGTTGACTCTTAGTAAATCCTCACTATCACCTAATAATACATAAACCGCTTAAACTAACAGCTTATTAATACCATTGAGTTGTAGGCCTTCTTCAACCTCTTTGATGGTATGTCTAGTACGGAATTGGATATTGTTCTCCTTGTTCTAACTCATTATCAATTTAAAATGTATCCGAAAACTGTTTGCATACATGCACCCTGCTCTTTCTACCATAAAGACCCATTTGAATAAGTCTAACTTACTCTTCAGGAATTGGAAGCCCCAGCAGGATTCTCTACAACTTCTCCCTCTTGATTCGATCATATACCTCTTTGAAGTCTTACTTATAGTTTTCTAAATGTTGTCTTATGTAAAAAATCTGATTTGTTGTAGACCTGTTTCTTTTAAACCCATATTGATGATGTCCTGTTATGCCATCAATAGAGGGAGAAGGTCTTTTTATTAATACATTGCTAGATATTTGTACGAAACTGAAAATAATGAGTAATTGTTGCAATATATTTTATCTCCTTCCTTATAGATTGATACGATGGTCGGTTCTTTTCATTTTTTTGGAAGTGGTTCCTTTCCTGATATCAAATTTGTAAATCATCCTCTTCAATATCTTGTTCAGCATACATATTTAATAGCTGATGATCTATTTAATATACTCGTGGAATCTGCGATCATATCCCTATTTACATTCCTAATTATGTTTGTTTTTGCCTGAAAGCATTCCACTCTATCCAAATTCCCTGATATATTTCTCTCATGTTCCTATACTTTGCTTTCATTCCAAATCATTACTCTTCTCTCAAGTGTACCATCTTTTTCCTCTTTAATACCTAATGGATTCCCTTCTAATGTCAACTAATTATTCTCAATTTCCTTAATTTGTATCGGTAATTAATTAATTTTTGTTATCTTTCTTTTCATTACAATGTCGGTACATTGCTCATCAAACCATTTCTTGTCTTACTTCTTTCTTAATTAATTCTGACAATTTAACCAGTATTTCTTATAGACTCCTATTCTTTATTTATATCAGTTTATTCTTCAGCTGCCGTATTTTCATGTGATGATTACAATATTTCAAATCTATTAGTACTTTTGATCTAGTATTCTTGCTTCAATTCTTTACTTCTCAAGATTTAAATTCCACGTTTTCAAAAATATCTTTAGTGTTAGTTAGTTCCTCTTATAAGCGACAACCGTTCTCTGATTTTCACTCTGACCAGATGCCGATCCAAAATGCAGCCTGTACTTCTAATTGATCTAACATCGATGATAGTACTCTGCAAGCATTTGTCCACTATAATAATATGATATATGTGGTTCTGAGTTTCACCATCTGGAGATGTCCAGATATACCGGTATTTTATGACTATCCTTATAGTGGAATGTTGTGCTCTTAACAATAAGATTCTTTGACGTGGCAAAAGGTCATTAATTTAATCCCATTTTCATTACTCTCTACATGAAGACTGAATATGCCTATTGTTAACCTGGATATATTTCCCATCCAAATTTTGCATTAAAACCTCCTGAGCCAATGTTCATATGATATCGTCAAAGACTATCAAATATTCATTCTGAATCATAGTAATGTCAGCTGTAAATGTAATTTCCATACTTACTAAAACAGAGAATGACTGAAAACAAATAATCTTGTACAATAGTAATCGCACACAAACTATTTAGTGAGAAGTAGACAGAGTACTACCATCAAATACAACTATTGTTTTAGTAATAGTAAATGAAGACTTAAATACAACATGATGAACACTATCAAACTGACTGGAAATAGACTCCCTTTGTCCTGAAGCAATATGTATATATATATAATAGTTCATAAAATTCGAGTAATCAGAATGCAGTTTAGGGTTAGAATTGAATCAGTTTTCTAAAACGTTCGTGCGTTAACAGATTTGTCATATCCATCCGTAGTAATTCTGCCCGAGGGCAGGT
The DNA here is from genome assembly GCA_030220185.1 of Diploptera punctata. Lineage (NCBI taxonomy): Eukaryota > Metazoa > Arthropoda > Insecta > Blattodea > Blaberidae > Diploptera > Diploptera punctata. The sequence goes on along the minus strand of JASPKZ010003837.1, from coordinate 117,983 downwards.
CTTTCACTGCAATCATAGCATTTTCATCCTATGCTTGCAGTTTTACTAGGGAATTGTAGGTGTGGTAGCTTCCCGTTGCTTTCCACACTGGTGAAGGATGATGATTATGATAATGTTAACGATGATGATGGTGATTATGGCCATATGATTTTGGGGACCATTTGGGCCTTAACGTTTTCCTGACATTTGTCTTACAGGCGAGGAAAAACCCCGATAAAAACCTCGCCCAGAAAAACTGTCCGGACCGGGGATCGAACCCGGGCCCGCTGCGTGACAAGGCAGCACGCTACCTCAAGACCACAGCGGTGGACATTTGTCATATGTATTACCAATTCTGACTTGTAATCTGACAGGATGATGAATCAACAAATCCACCCTCCTCAGTACGAGTAGCGTTTTTGACCTAACTACTTTCACAAAACCTATCCTCACTAGCTTGTGCATGCAATTGATGATTCTCGTCAAGTATTCATAACCAGCGAAGATTCCCATCAATAGCATCTGTGTTAGTAAAATGGTAAACAGAATTATATGAATGCTTAATACAGTGTGTAGATACTTAACCTCTAAGGACAGTCCTCCGGAATGAAAAGAATTTTTGAGATCTTTAACTAATTGTAAGTAAGTATCGAGTCCATCAATACGATAGAATAGTTGCTGTCATCAACCTTTCCCTAGATTACTCATAGTTGAACGTTTCTAATTTTATATAATTAATTCCACAGGTTCATTAATTTATGATTAATAATTATAATTGTGTTCTACGTGTGTTTCAGATTTATTAGAACATAAATAAGGTATATATCCTATTATTAATTCAATTATTTATCTAATTAACTATTTATAAATACTTTTTCCATATCCGGAAAAATTAATAATTTAGTCGCTCCTTTAGGGAGGAGGCTGAGTGAATGTCTTGCCTCAGGATATTTCTTAAATAAACACTCATTTCAAATATTAAATCAGTATTAAATTTATTTAGAAATATTTCATCAACACTTAAGAACCAAACTATTAATAATAATAATAATAATAATAATAATAATAATAATAATAATAATAATAATAATAATAATAATAATAATAATAATAATATTAATAATAATGCACTTTTTTAACTCGGATGTAGCATACACACGACTGCACTCAACTACACTTTATGCTACATTGAAGTTACTAGATGCCCACCGGCTAGCATTTAGCACTGAAGAAGATCTAGCCAATAGAAAAAGTAAGATATTTAAGGTCAAAACAGCTGGTCAGGATTTTTTGGCGGCTCCCAATAAGAAAATATTATATTTAATGCATCATCATTCATGAATGTATTGGACAATGTGGCTTGTTACGGTCTCAAAGGTAAATTTTCCATCCAGCGCTTTTTTGGGGGATTCTATGAGATAGTATTCGTTGAAGATGGGCTTTCCAGTTCTGGAATATTTAATGCAACATGTCATCATTAGCAACAATTTGGACAGGAATTTTACAACGTATAGAGATCGTAACTGTATAAACCTGACAACAATAAATGTACCTTATACGAATATTATAACATGCTGCTAACATAAGGAAGTAAAATATATACATAAGAAATGCACAAAGTAGCATTGAAAAATATAAATAATTGTTCAGGTACCATGATGAAAAATTTGAATAACCGTTGGATTGAACAACGGAGTTAATCTATTACAAATATGATTGATTTAGATGACAGAAGTATTAGCGAATTTTTAACCTGAATTTGAAAATCAAATCTCAACATTTTACTGAAATAGACATGTTTTGGTGCAAAATAATTCCATTCTATTGTACTACCTTTTGAACCACAATTAAAAACAATGACCCATCATTGAGCTGATTAATTCTTCTGGAGAGGTGTGATCAAAAAGTATATTTGTGATCCAGAATTAGAATTTCAATCCCGACACATCATATCCCCGTAAGACCAGGAAACCATGGGACAATGTAAAGTTCCTTTAATGGCAGGGGTTAAACTAAGGCAAGGAGAGAGAAACGGCTAGAGCTAGACACAAGAAACTAGAAGAAAGTGAAGAGGTGTTTGTCTACTACTCATTTATTTTATATAAGGCCCACGTGAATGTTGGAATAAATCAATAATTCAAGAAAGGACTATGAAACATATTGAGGAATCACTCTATTAAATTCAGGTTACAAATACTTTTTCGAAGAAAAAAAATTGTTGCCTGAACCAGGTTTTGAACCCAAGACCTTCAGTTGTATCCACGGCATACTAAAAACCTACTCGTATGTCATGCAGGCATCCCTACTCAGATACAAATTTTACTCTCTAATTTTTAAGGCAAATGTTTTTCCTGAACGGGATTTGAATCCAGAACTCTAGTTTTACGTTCCAGGCATCCTTATAAAGACACACATTCTTTCAGACACCTTTTTTTCCTGAATTTGCTTCTGAGTAGAGATGTCTGGGTGGCATGGATGGTTAGTGCACCAATGCGTAAAATTGGAGATCTTGGGTTCAATTTCCAATTCAGACAAATATTTTTCTTTTCGAAAAAGTAATTTAGACAATCAACTTAAGTGTATAATTTATGTATTAATATCAGGTTACAAAATGTATTCTAGTATTATGAAAATAATATTATATGGACTTTTTGAAAATATTATGGATGAGGAAAACAAAATGGCTCCACCTTAATAAGATTTTTTTTATTCAATGTCTCCACGTCACTTCAACATTCTGGTATTCTCACTGGGCATTGCGATATTGCAAACCCCTTTGGTGGTTGGGGCGCCTGGAAGGCGGAGTTACGCTACCCAGATGATGATGGTAATGATGCTGTAGGAGAGGCCTTAATCCTAAAGTTAATGAATATGTTAATAATGGCCAGATGATGTTCGGGGACCGTTTTGGCCTTAAATGTTCCAGAAATTTGTCTAACAGATTAGGAAAAACCCCGAAAAAACCTTCACTCAGGAAACTTATCCCGAACGGGGATCGAGCCCGCTGCTTGAGAAGGTAGCACATTACCTCTAGACTACAGCGGTGGACTCTTAATAAGATCTGGATTTAATATATCAACTCATTTATTGATTCTGATAAAGATTTTGATCGGATAAATTGTTATATCTTATTAGGTATTTTGGTATATGATAGAATCTTAAAACAAATAATTTTAAATAAAAATATATAGGGCTATAGGTCTGAGGTTTATAAAAATACATTGCAGCAAAAATTATAAATAAATATAATTATCAGACTGGGCACAAGACATAAGACAAAGTTGTGGATTTTCTCCCCTTCTCTTGATTATTTATAAAACATTTCTAATTAAAATAATTTAAAAAATACACTGCTGTATCCCTATAAATAGAACATTGGAGTTTGGATATGTTCATTGGAGATGACTTAATACTTTCTACATTTAAAGATCTACATATCTCATTATACAATTTAGCAACACATTTTTCAATAATATCCGCAGAATACTGGATGAAAATATCTTCTGAAAAAAAAACTAATAACATGGCCTTTTCTGGAAGGGACCCAATACCTTAAAAAATCTGTCTGCTCAAAAATTAAAATTCAGGAGAGGGTAAATCCTTTTTCAGTATCTTGGCTGCAAACTCACATTCATGGAAGAATGATACATATCAGAGAAAATATCTAACTGTAATGGATGTTTTGGTATAATTATCAGTTTTCTAACTACCATTAGTACATAAACGAACACGAATCAAATTATATAACACACTGGTCTGTCCTGAATTACGTCAGTGAAACATCAACTCTGCGAAAGTCAGTGATATGAAGTTTATGCGTCACTTCACCAAATGGGATCGGAAAATAAATGAATATAAAGGGACGCATAATAATAGCGGCGTTTGAATTTCGCGAGTGAAGGCGAGAATAGTGGTCTCGTGTTGGTGGAAATAGATTCATGAGTTGCTAAATCACGAGTCGTAAGATCCTCGCAGATAATCGAAGCGTTTTGATTTCCCTTCCAGAGGTTTCTCTAAGCTTCCATCCTCCCTGTTGGAAAGATCTATGCCACAAACTTCCATACGAGAAAAGTTACGATTAGAAGCTGAGAAATTTCCTCACCCGGCCCATATAAAATATTGCCAGGATTAGAATCGAGTCAGTTGTGAAATGATAGCGATACAGTGTGATTGGAAGAAACTGCGGCAAGTGTACTCGATAGAGATTTTGAAATACTTGTATGATGGATACATTTTAAAACAAGATCAATCATTACGGCAATTTGTTGGTGAAATGTCAGGTAGAATTCACTGAATTAAATAAAGTTGTTTTTCGACATTACCTGTGTTGTTTTAATACAGCCAAAACAACATGATGACCCGACGGTATCTTGCGACAATATATTGGATCATATAAATATTACATGATTCTTGAATTACAATTAATTACTTTCAGAGGAATTGACAGGAACATTTTAACAGAATGACTACGTCAAAAATTCGTAGGGACATCACAGGAACCCTGTTTCTATAAAGGAAGTTGAACCTTAAAATGAATCTGCAATTGCAAATGAACCATAACGCAAAATATCATTGGGATGTCCAATGAAGAGATGTGTCGAAAACAGCAGTGTTTCATAAAAGGACCAACACATGGATAATTATATATACATTTTCAGACTATAGTAGTTATTGTGTTTATTGCCATGTGATGTATTTATGGTCTCCAACTGTAGCTGAGTAGTTAAAGATATTAAGCCTTAATGCAGGATACGGGATTTTGGCTAGTTTGAGTTCCCATGGTGGAGACATTTTCTCATAGAATTTTGGCCAGTTTGGAATTGGTGCCCATCAACCAATGTGGGATATTTGGATAAAAGCGGTTCCAGGTTAAAAAATAACCAGCTACAATGGCTCGGGACCAACATACCGATAATAGTCACCCCAATACTGGATGGATGATCGTCCACCTGTTTGATTAACATATATAGATGTGAGGCCGCAATATCTCATATGAAGAAGAAAAGGATGTAAATGCAAACATATCTAAATTTTTAAGACTTTTAGGGGTAATAAATTCTATCTTCAAGCCACAGTTAGTCCAAAAACATTCAAGACTAAAAGTGGATAAAACACTGCCTCTTCCAACTCTTTAGTATGGTAGCGAAGTATGGACGTTGAAACAGAAGGATATACAGAGACTTAGACCTGCTCACAAGAGATACCCTTGGAGGACTGCTGGATACGCGCTTACTAGATCACAAAATAGTGAAGATATCTTAGAAGAATTACACATGGAAACTTTAGAAAATAAAATTTCTGATTATAAGTCAAGATGGACGCAACATGTTCATCGAATGGAAGACCACAGCATACCCAAACAAATGTTAAGATATCAACCTGCAGGAAGAAGAAGACCAGACGTCCACTCAAAATATTTCTGGACGGTATTTCTCTTGAGGCCGAAACAGGTCAACAAATTCATGAATTTACTATGATGTTGAAGATGACGAGGTGTGAGGCCAGCAGTAAGGTGGTAGGCCAAAAATCCTTTAGGCTTGTCATGCCATGGAGTTGATATATTTATGACAAAATTGTATTAACTTTAATAGCTTACAAACATGAAATTAATTTCAAGATTTCTGGGGTTGTTGGCCGTGGTTATAAAACTTAAAACTCCTCAATATTTTGCCAGATACTGCCGTCCGGCATCCTCAAATATTGACTAGGTGATGCTGGATCCAGTCTCTAGCAAAAACTTGGGGAATTGTAAGCCAAACGATCGTGCCCAACAAACCTGGTAAATGTCTGATGATCATAATACTAATTCCGGCCGTGAAGCATTAAGCAAATCTATAATTTCAAGATGTTTAAAAACATTTTATTTGTAATTAATTCTATAATACATAATTACATAGTTCTATATTGTTTGTGTAATAATAGATTCCATATGTTAATATATACTTATCTCTTCAATAAATCACTTTTATAACATAGTGGATCGTAACTCAGTATATTTTATTCTCATGTCATAATTTCAGGCTTTTATGGCATTTTGTGATGATGCCAATTCATGAAGGAATAATGCGTTATTATTTTGGTTGGGAGCCACCTTCAGTCTGGACAGCAGAAAGCAACTTCAGTCTGGTAATGGTAAATAATCATTGGAGTCAACATTATCCCTTGCCATTACTGCCCTCTGTTGTACAACTAGGAAATATTCACCTTCAAGAAAAACCAAAAGAATTACCTAAGGTATGTTTGTTTGTAAGATTATACATACAAGGGGACTTAAAAAGTACTTTTATGAATAAAGTTGCATTTAGAGTTACCAGTTATCTCCTATATCCTGAACTTTTCCACATCCAGAGAGAACGTCTAAAAAATCTTGAATATTCTACATTTCGAGTAACAAATATTTGTTATATGGAAATTAATATTTCCAGACAAGCCATTTATAAGCAATGAGTAAAAAATATGCATGTGAACCAGAATTTAAACCTCATAACCTACAGTTTTATTCACTAACACTGTACCATTGAGCTACATAGACACACCTCTTAGATTAAGCACAAATTCTTCTCCCTTTATTCTCCTAATCCTCCATAAGAAGTGAAAATTGTGTTCATAAGACTTATTGGGAGTGTTTCTACTGCAAGAAGCAATTATAATGGGGGTGTGCAGAAATATCAACAAATTGCAAACCTTATTTAGTAGCTAACTAATGCTAACTAACTTAAAATAGGGTGAAAAATAAATATTGAAAATCTAACGAAACCTGAATTTTCTGGGCAACCTGAAATTAATTCAAAATTTCCCATGACTGAAGAGAGTACTCCCACAGATTTATTAATTTTTTTCGATGAAAACTTTTTTAGAAAATCCAGGAAGATAGAAATAGATTTGCAGATCAACAAATTATGCTGAAAATGTGAGATGGAACTAAAATATATCCAAGTACTTTTGAAAAAAAGTATCTATAAATTAAACCAATTTTTATTTCTCGGAATTATTATCCATGTTTGTCTTATCAGTAGAGTCCGAATTTTTATTTAATATTAATCTCCAAATATGTACACAAACATGTAGTAAAAAATAGTCACAATAATGTAATATTACATTTTTACAATGTAGTATAAAATGTGTGTTTTAATAAAATATTAATTCCTTTGTCCTAGTTTTTTTGTTAAGAGATATCTGTTTCTTAAAATGTTCTAATTTCTCGTGAATGTTGAGGTTAATACTATTTATATTGTCAATTATAAAATAACAAAAAAATACAGAAACATTTTCGTGTAAAAGGGTATATTGAATATATTTAAGACCTATATCCCGAACCTAAATTAAGATAAATAATCTAACAGTGTTTTTCAAATAAATTTACTTATATTCTTAGAAGTTTTAATTATATTGTATATACAACTCTGAAAATACCTACTTACACTTCAAAAATTATTTTTTATACAGTGTGACACAAAGTATATACTCGTACTATACTATTTTATCGTCTGTGCTAAAAGTATTATTGGTAATTAGGGCCTACCCACGACCGATTTTTTTGCAGATAATAATGAGGACGTCAAAACCATTTTCATCTGTGTTCACTCTTGTACAATCACAAGGTTCTAAGTCCAAACTTAATAAACTGAAAATTGTCAGACGAAATTAGAATAGTCCACACTTAAGGTTGTGAACATTCCTCACTCCACCCAGAATATCGAAGCTTTGTAAAATTATATTCAATTTTAAAAGAGTTGTATTTAACAGCATCACAAAGTAATTGAACATTGAGGGGAGGAGGAGGGCGGGAGAGGAAGAGGAGGAGGAGAGAGGGAGAGCAAAAAAAAGAGAGAGAGAGAGAGAGAGAGAGAGAGAGAGAGAGAGAGAGAGAGAGAGAGAAGACAGAGAGAGAGAGAGAGCGAGAGAGAATGTCCTTTACCCCCTTTTTGGATTAAAGTTAAGAATATCGTTGTAGAAACTGTTCACCCTCTCATTCACACACGACACTACCAAATCATCATGAAGATGGGGGAAAAATGAGGATACAAACTTCTTTTAACATTTGACTCCATTATAAAAGCGTTTCAAGTTAGGGAAAAATAATGAGGCTATGGTTTTTCTAGAAAATCTTTAGCCTTAATGAAGGTTTACATTTTGTGATTTTTCATATCAGTTTTTTCCTAGGATATCATATACCATTTGAGAGTTTGTATTGTGTTTCAGTGTGAGGTAGTTCTTGTCAGCAGAATAGACTATACTTGTACAAAGTATAGTGATAAGAATATGATCTGTCAATCACCTGAGCCTCAAAAAAGAGCTGAGAACTGAAATTATCAGTCAGAATATTTTCCTGATTCCTAGCACTGTACACAAAAAATTTGTGAACTTACATTTTAGGAACATTTTATGTAAAATATGTAACATTCTAACAAATATGTAGTATTGGGTAAAATATGTAAAATTACGTAATATCAAACTTCAGTACAAGGTTTAGATTGATGTAAATGGTTAATATTTCTGGCCATTATGAAAGAAAATAATGTAAATACATAAGAATCCGGACTCTACTTATCAAAAAGCCTTCAATTTGAGAATATTTGTCCATTCAGCCAATTTGCATGTATCATTCACAAAAGAACAGTCGGAATGCTGGGTGACCGATTTCCTGGCATTCTAGCAATATTTCACCTTAACAACAATGACACTAGTATTCACAGAGGCCAAAGAGGAGCTAGTAGTAGATGAACTCTGAATATAATCTAATAAAGGATTTTTGCCTTTCGAGGTCGGATTTACTTCTGTGTGTACTTTATTGTAAAACCTCAGAAAAATGGTATAAAAATTTACAAATTATGTGAGGCAAATCGGATTTGTAATCAATGTTGGAGGTGTATGGTGCTGGTATGCCTAATAGAAAATAAATACCTAAACAGAATTTCGGAAAGTAAAAAAAGAGGGAGTGGCTGACAGTACAAAGAGGACAACTTCTAGTAATAACAAAGTGTGATGTACATACATACATACATACATACATACATACATACATACATACATACATACATACATACATACATACATACATACATACATACATATATACATACATACATACATACATACATACATACATACATACATACATACATACATACATACATACATACATACATACATACATACATACATACATAAATTAACTATAATGTTAACAGGTCATGGGAACATCAGATCCTATCTAGATAGATTCAAAATAATAGAAAACCCAAATTGTCCCTGCTGTGATAAAGTGCAAGATATAAACCACATATTACAGGAATGCAAATTACTAGATAAGGAAAGAGATAAACTGAAATCAATAGTTATAAGAAACCAGAATTGGCCAATTAAGAATAATGAACTCATTAACATTTACACTAAGGAATTTTCAAAATTTTCAAATACAATTAAATTTGATACACTTTAGGTTAAGTAAAACATAGAACAATTGATTGTATATAGTTAACCATCTAGCTTTAAGTAAGATTAATTGTAAACACTGTTTAATTTTATAGTTGTATAATAAGAACACCACAATGCATGTAGTATTACTCCACGTAATGGAGCATGCAGTAGAATAATAAATAAAAAAAAAAATACATACATACATACATACATACATACATACATACATACATACATACATACATACATACATACATACATACATACAGACATACATACATACATACATACATACATACATACATACATACATACATACATACATACATACATACATACATACATACATACATACATACATACATACATACTTACATAAGGACTTTATTAAACTAAAAGTAAGATACATACAATGTTACTTACAAATACGGATCGCACGGGCAGTAAACCGTGCGTGCTGTCGACAGTCCGTTACAATAAGTTGATGTTTGGTAATAATATACTTAAAACCAAAATATAATATTACAATTAGATATCAATACAATTACATTATACGTTAATTTAATTATGTAGAATTATTAAGGATTAATGGTATTGCAATTTGTTAACATATTTATTTATTCCTGAATATTTTTTTTTCCGCGTTTTGTCCAGAAATCTACCCGCGTTTATCCAATTTTCTGGGTTTTCCAGTAACTCGTAACATGCCAACCTTTCTGGATTTGAATTTAGAAATCTTTCCGGTAATAACTGATGCCTCCAATATTCTAAATCGTTATAATTTCCTAATATATGTATCTCGTCTTCAATGCTCCCCACATTGGATATATTCGCATATCGTGATCGTCGCTAGTTGTTAAAAATTTCCATACCCCTAACTTGAAACAAGCTAGCCCTGATCGCTCTTTAAATCATAGATTGAGTATATAAGATTTGTTTCCCTAAACTTGTTTTAGATCTCTTTGTAAAAACAGTGATCGTTTTGCCACACATTCGGCCAAAATTTCTTCTTGGTGTATATCTAAGTACCTCCTTCTTATTTTTCTCCACACATAATTGAGAGATTTTCAGTCCCTGTTTCCCATACGCAACCCATCCCAATCTTTTGGAATTCTCTTCTAACCTCGTCTGCTCAGAATTTCCAATTTGCGTTCCTAAATTGGTGGTCGTAATAAATTGTTGTAAGCATTGTTTGTTCACCTTGGATTACCGCAACCAGTACTTGAGTACATGAATTTTGCCGTTTATGTCGTCCAGAAATGACCCGAATTCATATAAAACTCCACAGTTAAAAACAGCCATGCTAAGTCCTGTAATATATTTTAGAAAATGCGTATTTACTTTATTTATTATTTCCGTTCTTTGAAAACCCCAAATATCACTACCATAGTGCATTACTGGCCTCACCATCGCTCCATAGATTTCTTCTAACGTAGGCCTAATAACTGGAGTATCGGGCACTCTACCCAGAATACTGAGAATACTATTAGTTGTCCCCTCCCTTTGAATAATGCTCCACTTTCCGTTCATTTTCAACATCGTACCAAGATATTCAAAACGTTTCAAGTTTTGAAATATCTGATCTGTGTATTTTCATTCCTCTGCTCTACCATAAACCGTCCCTTTTTTGAACGTCATTGTTTTTGTCTTACTAATATAAAACCAACAATAGGCAAATTCAGTCTTCATGAAGGTAATAACGACAATGGGGTTAGATTAGTCACCTTCGCCACATCAAAGTATCTCATTGTTAAGAGCACAACATTTCAGCATACGGATATTCATAAATATACCTAGACGCCTCCAGATGGCGAAGATCGGAACCAGATAGACCATGTATTAGTGGACAAACGCTGGCACAGTAGCATCATCGGTGTTAGATCTGTTAGAGCGACAGACTGCAATTGGGATCATCATCTCGTCAGGGTTAAAATCAGACAACGGCTATCCCTAATGAGAGGAACAAACGCTAAAGATGATTCTGTAAAATTTGAATAAAAAACTTGAAAAATGATGAAATGCGGCAAGAATATCAAATTAAAATTGCTAATAGTTCCCAAGGAGCTATCACCTTGACGTGGTGGGGGGGCTTAGTACCCGATGAACCAGACGACTCTACTGGGGAAGATTGACTTAGGTTAATCTTGCTGGTAGGTAAGAGGCGAGGGGAACTAAGTATAGCTCACAACGAAGGAATGGCGTCTGTATCGATATTGGGCGGCCACATCTTCGTCAAGTCTTCAACGGTCAACAGGGCGACAAGGAATAGCACAGCTAAACTTGTAGGGCTTGAAGAGCGGAAGAAGCAGCCCTCTCTTGGGGGGTGGATACCCAGAGGAGCATGTTTGGAGGCTCAGAGGAAGCAGCCCTTCCACCATCCTTGTCCTGCGAAGCGCTCGTAACGCTTCCAGGAAACATTTATCTTACTGAGAAGCTTCATGGAAATCAGCCGCATTGTCATAAAAGGAACCGACCCAAGCAAGATAAAAGGATACGATTTGGAATAAAGGACATTTTGAAATTAGGAAATGGGAACGTAGGGGGAATAAATACAAAAGAAGAAGAATTAGAAAGAGAATTAAAGAAAGAAGAAATAAATATAGCAACAATAACAGAAACAAAAAAGAAACTAAAAGGAACAAAGGACTTAAAACACTATACTATGTTGTAAAGCGGAGTAGAACAGACACCAAGAGCGCAGTGTGGATTAGCAATTTTAATAGATGAAAAATGGAAGAACAAATTGAATAGCGATGAGTTTATAAATGAAAGAATCCTGATAGCCAGATTTAAAATTGAAAGAGGATATATTATGATAATTGCTGTGTATGCCCCAGAGGAAGGTCAGAAAGAAGAAACAAAAAAATTATAAAACATTACAAACATTAGTTGATAAATATACAAAATATCATCACTTAATAATAAGTGGAGACTTAAATGCCAGAGTAGGCAATGTCCCTATACCTAATGCAATAGGAAATAATGGAGAAATAACAATAAATGATAATGGACAGGATTTGAGACAGTTTTCAGCCTATAATCAATTAAAAATAATGAATACCTATTTCCGGAAAAAGGACATACATAAATATACAAGAAGTGGATATAACTCAAGATCAATAATTGACTATTTAATCGTAAACAACAAGCTAGGAGCCTTGGTAAATGATGTGAGAGTACATAGAGGCAGCGATATATACTCTGATCACTATCTCGTGATAAGTAAAATAAACATAATAGCTAAATGGCGGAAAAATAACATAAAGAACAAAAGAAACCAAGAAGAAGTATATAAAATATATTTATTACAAGATGAAAGTATTAGACAACATTTTGAAAGCAGAATGAATAAATATATATCAGAGATAGCGACGTCAGAAGATATAAATATTGAATGGGAAAATATATGAAATGTAATACATAAAACAGCAAACGAGATATTAGGAAAGAAAAATAGAATAAGAAATAGGAAGGGCTTGAGAATTTGGAATGCGAATATACAAAATGCAGTGAATAAAAAACAAAAAGCATATCATACATATTTACGACTGAAAACAGAAGAATCTTATGAAGAATATAAAATGAAAAGGAGAATTGCTAAAAGCATTATAAGAAAAGCCCACCAGGAGTCATGGGATAATTTATAAGCTCAGTAGAACATGATATGTATGGAAGACAAGAAATAGGTCATAAATTAGTGAAACATCTAAATCAGACTGAGAAAGATTCTGCCAGATTGAACAAGAATGGATCCAACATTATGAAAAACTTTGGAAAAAGGAGGAAATTGAAGGAAAAGAGAACAATGAGGAAGAAATAAAAGTGGAAAATATTGATGTAATAGACATAAATGAATTATAAATGGCTTTGAAAACCACTAAGAATAGGAAAGCAACAGGATTAGATAATATAAATATGGAGTTAGTCAAATATAGTGGAATATTGTGTAAACTACGAATACTTCATCTAATTAATATATGTTGGCAGTCCTATGAGATTCCAACCACTTGGAAAACAGCAATTGTGAAGAATATATTCAAAAGAGGAGACCGGAGAAATTGCGAGAATTACAGAGGGATTAGTTTAATGAATACTGGCTACAAGATATATACGAAAATAATAAATAATAGATTGAGAAACATAACAGAAGTAATAATAAAGAAAATCAAAGTGGATTCAGAAAGGGAAGGTCATGTATAGACAATGTCTTTACACTGAAACAACTCATAGAAAAGAGAAGAGAACATCTTAGAAACTCACATAGGATTTATAGATTTGGATAAGGCTTTCGATCGAGTAAACAGACAAAAATTATGGGAAATATTACGAATGAAATGATACTCGCTGTGCCTTGTTGAAACAATAAAGAAATTATATGAAGACACAAATATAATTATAGATACCGGATTCAAAAGAACAGATGCAATCAAAACAAATACTGGATTACGACAAGGATGTAGTTTATCACCCACTTTGTTTAATATATATAACCGAACACTCACACTGAAAAAATTACTTCGAATTTGACTTGTGAAAATGAAATAGAAAAACCAGACATAACAATGGACGAACTAGAAGAAGTTTTAAAGAAGGCCAAGAACAGGAAAAGTCCAGGTTTAGATGATTTAAATTTAGAACTTTTTAAGTATGGAGGAACTGCCTTGAAAGAGAAACTATTAGAACTTTTTAACAATATTTGGCATTGTCTTAATATTCCAACGGATTGGGAAACGGGTCTAGTAATTAATATACATAAAAAAGGTCAGAAAAACAAATGTGATAACTACCGAGGCATTACCTTACTCCCAACTGCATCTAAATTATATGCCAACATAATTAAAAATAAGTTATCAGTAAGTACTGAAACATTTTTGGAAGAAGAACAATGTGGATTTAGAAAAGGGAGGAGCACTATAGATGCAATATTTACCCTGCAACAAATTATGGAAAAAAGGAGAGAATTTAATCTCCCACTGTACATACTATTTATAGATTATGAAAAGGCATATGATAATGTAAACCGAGATAAACTTTGGCAGATACTGCATGAAGAACATATACACTCACATGTAATACGAGCCATACAAAGCTTATATCAAAATTCTAAAATCAAAATTAAATTACCAGATGGAGAAATTACAGAACACATAAACACAGGCAAAGGTGTTCGACAAGGATGTGGACTATCTCCACTCTTATTTAATATATATATTAACAGAATAGTGCAAGAATGGAAACAAACAGTAAACAGTGGAATTTCAATAACTAGGAATAAAATAATTCAAACAATATTATATGCTGATGATCAAATAATATTATCAGATTCCGAAGATAGCTTACAAATAGCAGCATATCAATTATTCAAAATTGCCAGCAAATATAATATGAAAATTTCCACATCAAAATCCAAAACAATGGCAATGTGTGGAAAAAACATACAACGGGTGGAAAATTGAGATTGATGGAAAAATTATAGAACAAGTGTCAGATTTCTCTTACTTAGGAAGTGTATTTGCAGAGTATAAGAGTGACATTGATTCAAAATTACAAAAATATAATAAAATGAATGGGGTAATACGAAGACATTTTGGTAAACAGATGAGGACAGAGACAAAACTAAGATTACATAACGTCACATCAAAAGCTGCTCTAAAATACGGAAGTGAAATTTGGATTTTAAATAAAAGAAACTCTCATAAACTTCAAGTAAGCCAAATGCGCTTCTTACGATCATTGTTAGGAGTTAATAGACTGGATCACCAAAGGAACACTACTATCAGAGGAAAACTTGGAGTAGCAAGTTTAAATGAAGATATCCAAAAATACCAACAAGAATGGAAAAATCATCTGAGAAGAATGGCAAGAAATAGACTTCCAAAATTGGCATTCCAATATACCCCAACTGGACATAGGGACCAAGGAAGACCAAAACATCGGTGGAAAGATCAAGACCATCTTCGCTAGGTTTACCGTACAGGCCACATGGCCTAAAACGAATTTGTTCATGATGATGATGATATATATATATATATATATATATATATATATAGACGATATTTTAAATAAATGGAAAGTTTTAGTAAATCCAGGAATAAGAATGGATAATAAAGTGTGCATAAATAATCTTCTATTTGCTGACGATGTAATCATAATACAGAAAAATGAAGACGACTTACAGAAATCAATGCATGCATTAAATGAAATATATAAATTATACGATCTAATAATTTATGTAAGGAAAACAAAGACCATGGCTTTTAGAGGAAGAGATCCAGTGAGATCCAAAATTATTTTAGAAAATCAAAGTATAGAACAGGTGTCTAGTTTCAAATATTTGGGCTGTGATGTTGGCTACAATGTGGAAAGAGATATTCACTCCAACATAAATAAATTTCAGACGGTGTGTGGAACAATATAGAGAACATTCAAAAGTAAAATTAGAAAAGAAACCAAGATAAAAATGTATAATGTTATGGCGGTTCCCACAATATTGTATGGGTGTGAAACTTGGGCTCCAGTGAAAAGACAGAGGGATAGAATACAGACGGCAGAGATGCGGTTCCTAAGACAAGTTAAAGGATGTACAAGACTTGATAGAATAAGAAATGAGGATATAAGAGAAGAATTGAAAGTGCAGCCTTTATTGGATAAAGTCACGAATTACAGACAGAAATGGATTGATCACATGGGTGGAATGAGTAAGGAGAGATATCCATTGTTAGCAAGAAATTATCAAGCAAGAGGAAGGCGTGATGTTGGAAGACCTAGAAGACGTTGGGCTGATGCATTATGAAGTCGGAACGGGCAATTGCCTAATCCCTGGAGTGATGATGATGATGATAATAGATTTGAAGTACTGCGATCTTCACATGACAATGTGGCAAACGAAGAAGAAACTGATACAAATAAAGAAAGGGAGGCTATAAGTGATACTATTAAATTGTCAGCATCAGAAAGCATTGGTTGTTTAAAACAGAGGCAAAACAAGAAATGGTTTGATGAGGAATGTGCCGACATTGTAAAGAAAGCTAGCAAAAATGAAATGGTTACACGAGCCAAATGAGGTCAATATAGAGCAATTGGGTAGTATTAGACGGGGAACCACCAAGTTACTAAAGAGTAAAAAGAGGGAATATTTGAGAGAGAAGATTAATGATCTTGAAATGAACGAAAAAATAGGAACATTAGAGAATTATATCATAGAATTAGTATAGACAAGAAAGGATTTCAGGTTAGAACAAACATAAATCGGAATGAAAATGGGGTTATGACTGCAGATTCCAGGTGTATATTAAATAAATGGAAAAGTTACTTTAATCAGCTATTAAATGTAACTACAGAACAGAACATTGAGGAGGATAATTTACAGGGAGCAGAAATGCTACTCGCAGAACCAAGTGTATCAGAGGTTGAAATGGCGATTGAAAAATTGAAGATGTATAAAGCATCAGGTTCAGATGAGATCCCAGCAGAACTGATAAAATCAGGGGGAGAAAAATTGATGGCCATGATACGCTGGTTGCTTAGTATGATTTGGGAAAAAGAAGCTATTCCAGATAAATGGAAAGTATCATCGAACCAATTTATAAGAAAGGAGATAAAACTGATTGCAACAACTACATGGGCATCTCATTACTTTCAACTTCGTAGAAGATTCAAACAAATATATTATTCAGCAGACTTACAGCCCTTGTTGATGACATTTTAAGAGATATTCAATGTATTTAGAAGAAACAGGTCTACAGCAGATCAGAATTTTAGTATAAGACAGATTTTAGAAACGAAATGGGAATATAATGGTACTGTACATCAACTATACGTAGACTTAAAAAAGCATATGATTCAATTAAGAGGGAGAAGTTATATAGTATCCTGCTGGAGTTCGGAACTCCTAAAATTATAGTTTTACTTATACAAATGTGACTAAATGGTGCGAACAGTAGGGTGCGTTTTCTGACACTTTTGAAATCCGGAATGGGTTGAAGAAAAGGGATGCACTATCTCTTCTACTATTTAATTTTGTACTAGAGCATGCCATTAAATCTTTAGAGAATAAGGAAGGCTTACAACTCAATGGTATTAATAAGCTGTTAGTTTATGCTGATGAAGTAGTACTATTGGCTGATAGCGAGGAGATACTAAACGACAGCACGCACACGCTATTGAGTAATACTACGAAATTAGGACTGGAAGTAAATATCAATAAAACTAAATATATGGTCACACGTATAAATACAATATATAATGGAAATGGACAGCTAATGTCAAATGAGGGAAATTTGAGGAAGTGACTGAATTCAAATACCTAGGAACAATAATCACAAATAGGAATGAGATGCACGAAGAAATTAAACTTAGGCTCAATTCTGGAATTGCGTGCTGTTATCCATTGCAGAGACTCTTGATATCCCAACTCCATTCAAAAAACGTTAAACTGAAAATATATAAAACTATTATTCTACCAGTTATATTGTATGCATGCGAAACATGGACTCTTACTTTAAGGGAGGAAAGGAGATTATAAGTATTTGAGAATAAAGTACTTAGGAAAAATTTTGGACCAAAGAGTATTGAACAAACAGGAAAATGGAGAAGACTACATAACAATGAACTACATGGTCTTTATAGGAAATCAGATAAAATAAGAACAGTTAAGTCTCGTAAACTACGATATGCAGGACATGTTGCACGTGTGGGGAATGAAAGACTTGAATGGAAGCTTCTTGTAGGAAAGCCAGAGGGAAAACGCCCAGTTGGTACACCAAGAATGAGGTGGGGGAACAACATTAACTGTGATTTGAGGGAAATAGATTTTACAGGGAATGATTGGAAAGCATTATCTCAGGATAGGTATGTATCGAGAGCTTATGTCGGCGCGGCCATGAACCTATGGGTTCGATAGTGCCGGTAAGTAAGTAAGTAAGTAATATTTACAGTCAATCCACAATTCCTACAGAATATATCCAATTGGTCAAGACCTCTTTGCAATCCCTTGATTGTCTTGGAACAGATAATTAAATCATCTGCACACAACAGGACTGGGACCATAACATTTCTTATCTCCAGAGCCTCAATGTCTCCTTCTAGCATTATGGCTGCTATATCATCAACGAATAGATTAAGTAGCATTGGTGACAAAATGCAGCCTTGTCTCACTCCCCGATTGGCTAGACTGCTCTCTGTGATGTGAACTTGGTCTACTTTGTACAAAATTTAACTTATTTATAAATTGACATTAAGGCATGTTTCATTTTATTGGACAATCCTTTCCGATTTAATTTTTCCCACAGTGCACTTCGGTCCACAGCATCGAATGTCTTCTTAAAATCAACGAATGCACAAAATAATTTATCCCTATTGTTTTTCAGATTATCATCGATTAATGTTCTCAGATCGAATACGTTTTCCTCTGTGGAGTACCTTTCTCTAAAACCTGCCTGATGTTCTGAAATCCTATTGTTCACTTTAGCCCATTGTCTCATTCGTTCGTAAAGTACTTTACAATATATTTTTCAAACACTGACAAGAGGCAAATTCCCCTATAACTTTCTGGTTTATGACACCCACCTTTCCCTTTGTATAGCGGTTGGATTACACTTCTCACCAAGGCTTCCGGATAATTACCTCCATTAAATAGTTTGTTGAACGCAGTTTTCAAAACTTCTAATAATTTATTTGATGATATCATATCTTTCAACACTTCCCTGGTAATTCGTCAATTCGAGGTGCTTTACCGTTTTTTAAAATTTTAATGGAAGAAATCACTTCATTTTTCGAGATATCCTGCTCTAGTAATGGTATATTGTGTCGTGTATCTCCACTCTATTTCCTTGATTATATCTTAACCCCTCACCTCCCAGCACCCTACCAAAGCAGTTTTTCCATTCCCCGGGCGATATTCTTGTCCGATTTATGTTCTTTACTTTGACTTCTCTTATCGCTTTCCACATGTTCGTAATGTTCCCACTTTCAGTCTCGGTTTTCATTTCCTCCGATTACTTATTTTTCCATTCTAGTTTTGTTTCACTTAATAATTCTTTGCAGTCCTTTCTCTGCTGCGCATGCATTTTTATGTTTTCAACTGTGCTTTTCTTCTAAACTTTAAGAGACTATTTTCGACTCATTTCTTCTTCTTTCTACAAACCTTATTTTACCACCCTTTGTCCATATGGTTCATTGTGAACTTAACCTTGAATTTTTCCCCTGTTTTTTATAAGATTCTCTCAATATTTCAATAATTTCATCCCCGCTAACATCATTTATTTGAAAACCCTTTATTAGTGTCTACAGACACCCGATAAATTCTTCCGATTCTCAATCCATTTGAAACGTATAATTGGCCGTAATGTTGTTGCCACCCCATCATCTCCCTAATATCTTATATATTTAAAATAAGTTTGTTTGGGAAATGGTGAGATTCGATTCTGGAAACTATACAGAAATTACTTAGGACTGGAATCATGTCTTGTGTGCATAATATATATTCGAATACACTCTCCCCATTTTTATTAATAAATTCAGTTCTCCATTTTTATCTTCCCCATACTTCCCGTTCAAAATTTCAAGTTGAAATGCATCGCAAAAAGCTAACAATTGATTTCCTTATTTCTTTCTGAATTTATATTTCTATCTTTACTTCTCCTATCCTCACCTCGTGTTTCATTATCATCTTTTTTTAATGTGATATTTTCTCTCCCAATCCTACAGTTAAAGTCCCCTAAAATTAGTATTCCAGCTTCCGGAAGCCTATCTTTTATTTCCGCCAACAGATCTGACAATTCAACAAAAAAATGTGGATTGGCATACCTACAAGTTAGTGGTCGGCGGTAAATAGACAAGATACAAATTTCTGCTCCGCCTGCTTTGAAATAAACACAAATTGCCTCTTTAAATGAGAATTTACTTCTTTAATATAGGGGTCTAGATGTTCCTTATATATAAGGGCAACACCTCCTGGATATCTGCCTCTATTTCCTTTCGTTTGACTACCTTTGAAATATCCTTTCACATTATTTATATTTACACATTCATTACCCTTTAACCATGTCTCTGATAAAGCTAATGCATCAAAAGTCTCAATAAACTCCACACATTTTTCCATTGAAAGTTTTCGTTTTAACCCCTCAATATTCCAAGCACCGACTGTCAACCAATCCTATTTTTTTCCCTTGATAGCGCTACGTGACTTTGTCTTAACTGTATTTTTTGTGTCTGTCAAAATTTTCTTGTCAGCTGGCAAATTCCTTAGCTATTTTGTTGTTACTGGTGTAGTGTCCGATGTAAGGGATGTGTACATTTCATCAACAACACATGAAAGTTTGACAATAGAGATACCCAGAGTAAGAGGAACCACCAAAATTCTAAACCAAAAACATTAATCGGTCATAATAAATTTAACATTAGTGTAGATAAATCGGACCTGCTTTTATCATATTATTAATTTCAAAGAAAAACTGTAAAATGCTGTAAGAAATCATTTTTTTCACTTTGTGGACCCCATATTTTTAAATTCGTACATCCTATATATGAGAGGAAGAAATTCAACGAGTCTACATAATTAAAAGAAAAGTAGCAGAAGAAAAAAAAGTATGACTCTGCCTCAGAGAGTGTTTTGAAATGTTTCAAAAGAAATAAATTTACTGGGAGTAATCGTATTTAGTTTTATTAAAAAAATATAACGTATAGTATATTTTAGTTTTATCTAAGAGTTATATCTAACTGTACATTAAGAAACACGAATATGGAATATCGCAAATACAGGAATGCACGAAAAGTGAGTAACATATTAATTCATTTACCGTATTCATTATTTTAATTTTATTGTTGCCTTTAAAACATAAATCGTCATTTTAATGCATAATATGTTGATAGTATTTAAGAATGGAAGATGAGCGATGGCCGAAGCAACTATATGAATGGCATCCTAACAGAAAGAAGAAAAGAGGAAGACCAAGGTTAACATGGAAGGAAAACATGAAGACAGTAATGCAAGCTAGAGGGCTAAGCATCGAAGATGCCCAAGACCGTAGGCTTTGGAGGTTTGGCACGGGAAGACGGCAGCAGCTGTAAAAACCCGAAGATAGATAGATAGATGTTGATAGTACTGTAATATAAAACTCTATGAAAAATGACTATGTTGTGATCGCTGATAAAGGAATTGTAATTATTTCTGCGTTTCCCTTTAAACTCGCTGGCACAGGGTCTATGACATATTAAATGAATCCGCGTTTAATAAGACGCACTAATAAGTGAAAATATCTTAAGATCAAGATAAACACTGTTGATGCATGCGTATGATCAGTTGTATGCTTCTTTATTATTCTCCTTCCTTTATACGTGATCCGAGATAATTCTCCGATGACATGATAACTCATGTAAAGATATTCCACTAGCAAATTTCCTGTGATTCCTTATGAGATATAGAGAGTAACAATTTAGTTGATATATTGCAAATCATCTGTTTTATGATTGGCTTCCATTATGGTAAATAGGTCAATGCTGAATCATTGAGTTCTGCCTTTTTGTTCTGAGATAGTGTCCCTATATTTCATTGTAGTATTTTTAGCTGTTCGAGATTATTCGTTAAAGAATGGTTCCTGTTTATTCTTCTTGATGTCACTGGTGAGGAACCAGATTCGCAGACCGTTTTGCCATCTTATAGCATTGCTAAGGCTGCACCACGAGGAGGTAGGTCTACATTACACCATACATTCGCAATATTGTTTTATGCATTTTCTACGGAAAGTATTTTGTCTATTCCCAGCATGAATGCATGGGGTTTAAATCACAACTTCAGTCGCGATACGACGGCAACATAACTTACTTGATGGCAACTCTGGACAGCAATGTATAAATAATCATTACAATTTATTTCACTTCTGGCCTTCTGACATTTTATGTACAAGAATATGTATGCTGATGAAATTTCTTAATATTATAAAAAAAAGATTCTGTGATTTGTGTAATTAATTTATATTTTACTGTTAAGGATTTGAAAGAATTTCTGGATGGTTCACCTGAGGGAGTAGTTTACTTCAGTCTTGGAACAAATGTGAGAAGTGAGACTTTACCAGAGGAAAAGAGACGAGCTTTATTGTCTGCCTTTGCTGAACTGCCACAAAAGGTTTTGTGGAAATGGGAAGCTGATAAAATGTCTGGATTGCCTCCTAATGTCAAATTAGCCAAGTGGTTACCACAACAAGATGTCTTAGGTAAATACAAATTAGTTAAATAAAATAAATATTTTCTTTCTTGTGAAAATTAAAAAGAGTAAAAAAAGCAATGTATCAAATAATTATTCCAACTGAAATTCGAACTATTACACTTCTACTTATGACCTTGAGAAATTCCCAGTATGTTAGGAACACAAAATACTGAAAAATAATCCAAACAATATATGCTTGAACAGGACATTCCTATGACTGTTTCTTAAGTGAGATTTATTTTACTTCTTTTCCATGATTGATAATTTTTTCATTATTGTCATATGATAAAATTGTGATTAAATTAAAGATAGATTGCATTAATATCATTCTATCTGCCTTCGTTGAACCTAAAGGACCTAAAAATGCAATGGACTGTATTAAAACACAAACACACATATTACATTATATTATTAACTGATTACCTGGTATTTCCCAGATAACTATGTATCCTGATCTTCTTTTCACCATCAGCTTAGTGATCCCAAAAACCATAGATTTGACACTAATCTGTCATTTTGGACATTTCATTTTTCACCCTTTCTCACCCTCATGCAGATTAGGATTTTAAAGGGATTGAAAATGCCAATATTCATCTGAGCGACCATAGAAGCTACGGGTTCAAAACGAATATCAGTCAATTTTTACATGCTACTTTTTGTCATTCCCACAAAAAAAAAATTAGAGTCCAACCTAGAGCTTACATTTTTTTCTTAACAGTTATCAACGAGCTCAGCAAGCCTGAAAACTCTGTAATGTTGAACACTATTTTTCACACTTTATCACAACCTCAGTGGTGCTGGGGGACAAACTTGGGCTTAAATGACACCTGGACTGTCACCAATCATGTAAAATGTACTATACACAGACTCACTCAGTAGTTTAGTTAAAATTACTCCAAAAACATTCCAGAGATATATAGAAACATGTATTTTATCCCTCTCTAATTCCCTAGAAGTTCTAGGTGCCTTTTGTCCTCTATAGCAAGTTTTCAAGATTTCAATTTATGTGTGTAGGAAATTTGGTTGAAATAGTTCGAGAGTTATGCTGGGACACATATACATACAAACATCACACACACACTCACACACACACACACACACACACACACACACACACACACACACCACACACACACACACACACACACACACACACACACACACACACACACACACACATATATATATATATATATATATAATTACGTGTCACGTTGTTTCTCCGCGTAGGAATCCTAAACTACTGAACCGATTTTAATAACATTTTGCACACTGTGTGCTGTTTGATCCAATTTGAGACCTATGGTTGTTTATAACTAAATTTATAGTCACATTATTTTTATTGCAAATTATTTGTTCATTATTTAACAAAAAGTTATAATTATCTGTGAGTTCCATACGATTCTAACAGATGACGGTGTAAGGTAATTGGTTTATTATTTAACCAGGTGGCTGTGCTGTTCGTTGCAACAGCGAATTTCAATTGAATTCAAATATTGATTATTTCATAACTTAAGTATGTCTATGTTTATTTTAATTTCAATATATTGATAATAATATTAATTTCGTGTGTAAGTATTAGTTTTAAGTAATCTGGCTGATAGACAGCAACTTAATTGAAATTTAACTGGACCAAGAAGATGCATTGAACAATATGGCGAATCAGTTCTAGAGACCATGAATTATAAAATATCAAGTTAATTTCCGCAAATTGGTATAGGGCTATGTGACATAAATCTTACATTTAAGAAGAATGTCAATTTTAAAACATATGAAGTTCCTAAGGAACGGAATAACAGAACTATAAGTAAGTCTGTTAGTTATAATAATATGCCTAATATTACAGAAACAATCTCCATGCTTAAATTAAATGAAAAACAAGATGACTATAATATATCACAAGATGATATTACTATACAGTTATTATTTAACAAGGTGGCTGTGCTTTTTGTTGCAACAGCGAATTTCAATTGAATTACGAATATTGATTATTTCATAATCTAAGTGTGTTTGTGTTTATTTTATTTTAAATATATTGATAATAATATTAATTTCGTGTGTAAGTATTAGTTTTAAGTAACCTGGCTGAAAGACAGCAACTTAATTTAAATTTAACTGGACCGAAAAGGGACATTGGACAATATGGCAAATCGGTTCTAGAGACCATGAATGATAAGATATCAAGTGAAATTCCGCAAATTGGTGTAGGCCTATGTGACATAAATATGACATTTAAGAAGAATGTCAATTTAAAAATGTATAAAAGTCCTAAGGAACGGAATAACAGAATTGTAAGTAAGTCTTTTAGTTATAATAATATGCCTAATATTACAGAAAAAATCTCCATGCCTTCATCAAATGAATAACAAGATGACTATAATATATCGCAAGATGATATTACTATACAGATACTCCTTGATGATGATGAGAATCCAAAGTGCCAACAAGTTCGTAGAAAAAAACGAAAATATAATGAAATCAGCAAGCCTCCTCAAAATATTCCATCAATAAATGTATATAATCCTTATGATACACTTATGGATGACATTGAGAATGTAGGCAACATAAAATCATCTCAATCAACAAAAGCACTTCCACATAAACCACCACCCATATTTATACCGGGTGTAATTAACGTACCAGAACTAAAAAATTGTGCAAAAAAATACTTTCTTATTTATATTTCTCACTTAGTTTACTACAACATAATTTAACGTATATTTTAGCCACAACAACGCGTGGCCGGGACTTCTATACATATAAAACAAAGTCGGATTAGTTACACTATTTATAACATAAGAACGGCTGGACCGATTTTTATGATCTTTGATTTGTTGGATTTGTTTCCGTCCCAAATAACTATTAAAACATCGGAAAAATTAACATAAACATATTTAAAGGCGATACCACGTTCTACGGGCCAGGTAGTATATATATATATATATATACACACACACACACACACACACACATTAATTTTTTATGTAATCATGTATAAA
This sequence comes from Diploptera punctata, assembly GCA_030220185.1. Classification (NCBI taxonomy): domain Eukaryota; kingdom Metazoa; phylum Arthropoda; class Insecta; order Blattodea; family Blaberidae; genus Diploptera; species Diploptera punctata. The sequence continues at coordinate 92,381 of JASPKZ010003837.1, read as the reverse complement.
CTTTACAGTTTATAACATAACTAACTAAAATTATTTTCTAAGACTCTCCATCGATGAATGCTGCTGAGAGTCCGCTGAGGGCCTTGTGGGCTAGTTGTTCTTGTATTCTTGTAGTGACTCCCCGACGCGCTGGACACGGGCTTTCAGTTGGGCGCGGTAGGCTGCACTGAGGTGATGATTGCCATGTCGGTTTTCTAAGGCGTCCAATATGTCCTCGGCGCGACATTCTCCTAAAAGGCTTCTTAGAATTGCTGCAGCAGATTCCTGTAAGGGGGCGATTAATTGCGTCGTCGTTTCTTCGCTGTCCGACCAATGTGTGGTGAGGTGGTGTTAAATTGCCGTTAAAATATGTCCCATGATGTGGAACTGTCGAACTTCGGACTCTTAATTCCATGTCGGCTAGAGGCGTCAGTCAGTTGTCGAACTTCGGTCCTCGTCATAGAATCACTTTGTAAATTTTCCACTGCACGTTCAACTTATTAACTTATAAACTGATGATTATTCTTTTCTTGTTGATCAAATTTTTCTTCCCGCAATTCTTCATCGATTTTATGTAAATTGTCATCTTCATTTTCTCTTTCTTCAATTTTAGGAATGTCTGTTTTCAATTCGTCTTTGAAATGTTGGATTTTGTCCTGCAATATTTCTCTCTGTGAATTTATCTGGGTTAGCAATTCTGTTGTAGCTAGTTCATTTTGTTTTTTTTTCCATTTCTTCATTTTGTGTACTTATCTCTGATATTAGTTCCTGTCTAGCTTCCTGGTTAGAAGATTCAATCTGTGTTTTGATCTGTTTTATTCATAAATTGGACGTATTAATTTGTTTTAATAATTCATTAACAATTTTTTTAATGTTTTCCATTTTTTAACTTATTACTTACTGACGTAGTTCTCCTTTTCAATGACCCTCCGCTGATGCATCACTCTGTTTTACCAACTTCACCGACGTTTCAGGCGTGACCGTAATCCCAACTCTGACACCAAGGTGACGCGGATAACACGGGGTTTTACTCTCACTTATTTAGACTTAAATAAGTTCACAGTTGTTATTTAACATTTTCCTTTTCACATTATTTTCTTCTCCACAATTATCACTTAATCTTCAAATACAATTTTGTTTCAAAACTATTATTTTTATAACGTTAATCAGATAATCACTTCTAACACAGTTGCAGACACAATACTTCCACACAGTCTAGCTTCCAATTTAACTTATGGGCTTTCACTGTAGCACTATCGCGTAATTGATTATCGCAACAACTGACTGGCCGGCCTTCCCCTATATTTTATATAAGCGGGAGGACAGCTCTCGAAATGGCTTCGCGCAATGTCGGCGCCTAGAATCCTCTAGACGTGGATCCTTTTCCAAGGGGGAGGGAAGGGTAGGGCCGCTAGAAACATCTGGCAACAAGTCCGAGACAATCAAAGCAGCTCTGCGGGTCACTAACTCGCTAGGGGCGACTTACCCGCGCAATTTAAACGACGCTTACACGACATGTAACAATATCTGAGCTGAAATTACGGGTCAGTAACTCGCTAGGGGCGACTTACCCGCGCAATTTAAACGACGCTTAGCTGAAATTACATATATAGACCTAAAATGTATGTCAAATAGATTTTCAGTTGTTCTTTGCTTGAAGAAAATCAATCTTAGTGTTCAGTAATAGCCTGTCTACATATTTGGACATAATTTCGAATGGTCAATTTGCCCTAGTGGAGCCTTTCCTTTTTAGCGATATCCTGGCAGAAACACTCCCCATGTTTGTCACTCGCAGCCCCTAAGTTTTCATGGAAGAAATTGAGATGAAATTTCAGGAAGTGTACTTTTAATGACATTACATGATATGATACTGTGAAAGACTATAAAAATATGTATTCTAATTCTTTATAGAATTCATCCTTGATATTATCATCATTATCTTTTGTGGGACCATGTACATTTTATGATTACACAGTAATGACGTTACCCATTAGAATTATGTGTGATATTCTTCTCATCACTAACTTAATCTCTCAGATAAGAGATTTTATACAAAAGTGGGCCATCCGTATACAGATTCATGAAGGTAGTAATGACAATAGGTTAGATTAGTCACCTTTACCACGTCAAAGAATCTTATTGTTAACAGCATAGGGATATTCTTAATTACACCAGTACATCTCCTGATGGAAAAAATTGAAACCAGATAGATCATGTATTAGTACATCAACACAGGCACACTTAGCATCATAAAGATAAGTCAATTAGAGGGTCAGGCTACAATCTGTATCATCTCTGGTCAGGGTGAAAATCAGAGAACAATTTATTGCTAAATATGAGTCTGAAAATATTGAATTAAAAACTTGACAAATGATGAACTACAGAAACAATACAGGATCAAAACTTCTAATAAATATGAAACACTGGAATCTTCAGATGAAAATGTGGCAACCAAAGAAGGAACTGATATTAATAAACAATGGGAGACTGTGAGAGATACTATTAATTTGAAGCATCACAAATCGTAGGTGATTTAAAGAGTTGCCCACATTGTAAAGAAAATAAAGCTGGAAAAAGTTATAGGTTACTTGAGCCAAATGTAGTAAACTGAGAACAATTGAGTAATATCAGATGGGAAACCACTAGACTTTAAAAGAGTATAAGGAGGAAATATTTGAGAGAGGAGGTTAATGATCTCAGATTGAATGCAAAAAACACAGGAACATCAGAAAATTATTTCAAGGAATTAGAATAAAAGGAAAAGGTTTTCAAGGTCATACAAATATAATTACGAATGAAAAAGGGGATATGATTGCAGATTCTAGGAGTATATTGTGATGCATCAAAATAACGGCGTTTTGAATTTCGCGGATATCGTATTGGTTGAAATAGGTTCGTGAATTGCTGACTCTGGTGTCGAAAGACCCGCGCAGATCGTGGATGCCTCTATACCTCTGTTCCTGAGATTTCTTTAAACTTCTACTTTCTCTATCGGAAAAGATCAATGGCCAGAAAATTCCGTACTAAAGTTTCTGTGCCCATAATCTACGGCGAAGTCAGAACGTCAGTCAGATTACAGTGACAGTGATCTAGTGTGGTGCGAGAGTGGACTCGTCAGATACTATCAAATAAATCTATAATAGATTAACTATAAAACAACATTAATTATTGCAGTAAATTGATAATGAACTGCCAAAGATAGTTTGTAGAATTACATAATGTTACTGTGGAGTTTTTCGACATTAATATTGTTTTTATTAAGGCAAAAGAAAGCGAAGGCGACCCCACAGCCATTTGGTGACAGAAGTTGCAATCACGTACCCAAATCGCCGTTCGCAACTGCTATCAACAACGATTAAAATTACACGAAACTACATCGCAGTGACATCTATGCACGGAGAGTAGAAACTTGACGAAAGTAGGGGAGATACAAGCCATGGTGCAATACTGACTGCTACTGTGCAAGAAAAGTTGCACTATAGGCACTTCAGAATTACAAGCAAACGCAATGAGAGCAGAAATTAAATTATTACTCAAAGAAAATAAATGATTATGAGGAAAAACTGAACTGCAAGGAAAACTGTATTACCTCAGAAGAAATCAAATTAAGAGAAATAGCAGAAAACTACCCATTCAAAGTCTTACGAACGAGACAACCGAGACTACACAGATAAATCTCCATGGAACTCTGGAAAACTCATTTCCGAGGTGCGCTATAGTACAAAGACACCCGACCTCTGGCAATTTCCAAATTGGGAGATGAAGTTCAAGACAACGACCTCCTGTTCAACGAGAGAGACATTGAAGACGTATCCGCACAGTCCAAAAAAAGGAAAGTCTGCGGACAAGATCATATATTCAACAAACATCTCCAGAGCACCATAGGGCTCTTAATGACATCTTTAAACCATTCTCATGAATGCCTCTTGCATTCAATAATCCCAGACGACCTCTACAGTCAAGAGCCTCTACAAAGGGAAAGAAAGACATACGAAGCCCAAACCACTACAAAGGCTTCGCGATATAATATGCACCATTCTATGCACCAAACTAATTACGTACGGAATGAATAGCCTACCTGATGAAAATTTACCGGAAGAAAAATTTGGTTTTAGGAAAAGAATGATCTATCACACATGCAAAGACGGAATTCAACAAACACTTAAGTATCAAAGAGTAAAGCTTCTTATTTGTAGATTATAGTAAAGCGTTTGAACTAATCAACAAAAATAGTCACAAACAAACTGGGAAAACTGCTAGGAGAATAACACAACCTCAAAATAGTAGTAAGTAATATCTTGGCATGCAACAATGTCCATATAGACAATCAGATAGAAAACACAGTTTGGATAACAGGACTCAACGGAGTCCTATAGGGGGACCTCATAAGGCCACTGTTATTCAATTTTTGCGCAATGGATGTTTCCAATCCATTACGATAGACAAAGTAAACGTATTGCCTTATTAACAATTAGACGATACAACTGGTAAATCACTTACGTATCTGGGGGTCATCTTTCAAACATGCGGAACAATTTTTAAATAGGCAAAATGGACAAAACAACAGCGGTAATACCAGATATGTATGACAGCGACATCATACACCGATTCTCCTTGGATACAGCACTAGCGCTCCTTAAAGCAAATATCTCACCGATCATCACATATGGACTAGACAACTTATGGATTCACTAACAAAGAGAGACCTTGTACAAATGGAGAAGGTGAAAGCCACAAACCGGTACCTGAAAACGGTGTCTGTATGTCGAAGTACACACAATCACGCATTCTATACGAATCGGCAGAGGAAATCTTCCATAGTGAAGAGCTAGAAAATATCTACACCTGCAGTCCACAGTCGCATACAACATAATGGAAGAATTGAGAGGAACGAAAAAACGAAGCTGCATGGAATTCTACTCCACGGACACATGTGAATGACTCAGTGTAATCAATGTGAAAAAAATTTACATTATGCACATTGTGCTCTGTGCTAATATTATTAAAGATTAACTAACTGACTCACTGGCACTATCGAACCCGTAGGTTCATGGCCGCGCGGATATAAGCTCTCCATATATCCCTATCCTGAGCCAATGTTTTCCAATCATCCCTGTATAATCTACTTCCCTCAAATCATAGTTAATGTTATTCTTCCACCTCATTCTTGGTTTACCAACTAGGCGTTTTCCCTCTGTTTTCCTACAAGAATCATCCATGCATATCTTTCATTGCCCATTCCTGCCACATGTCCTGCCCATCGCAGTCTACGAGACTTAACTGTTCTCATTATATCTGGCTTCCTATAAAGACCATGTAATTCACTGTTATGCAGTCTTCTCCATTCACCTGTCTGTTCATCTCTGTTTGGTCCAAAATTTTTCCTAAGAACTTTATTCTCCAATACTCGTAATCTCATTTCCTCGCTTAAAGTAAGAGTCCAAGATTCGCATCCATTTAATATACTGGTAGAATAATTATTAAAGATAGAATGTTAAAATTAAATTAGTGCTAAAATGGAACAAATACAGAAGAAAGAGATTATAAAGAAAAATATAGAACTGATAACACAAATCATTGCATGCAACAATGAAATAAAGAACACAACACAATAAATATTAATACAAATCAATACATAGAACGAGAATTGCCTAGACAAATTGAACCACCAAAACAATAAATTAAAGTAACACAGAATATGATATTTAAAGAAATAACGGAGTAAAATAAGAATTTACCTCAATTAAAAAGTAGAATACAGTTTGAATCAATACAGTTTGAAAAAACAGAAAAGGGACTCATACCTTATAAAAAACGGAGGTTCAAAGCGCAAATGAAGATCTACAGAGCGACCTACCGCCGAAGTCTGACGTTAGACCACCGACTGATGTCCGAAGCCGAAATCGAATGATGAGTCTTAGGTTCGATGGGTCTACATTGTGAGACATATTTAAATTTCAGTTCAACACATCTCTGCTCACAATAGAACGACACAGTAAGTTGCCACCTTGCAAGGGCCAGCTGTAGAGATTTTAAGCAGTATTCCAGTGGAGGATCACACCGAAGACATCGTGCAGGCTCTGCAAAATCGTTACGGCCATCTAATCGCCATCAACTAAAGGCTACGTGAGTCACTTCACGAATAGAGCATAGAGAACAGCTGGCCCATATAGCCCTCATTGGACTCCCAGCGACGTTCATCGATGAGGAGGCGGCGTCTGCTTCCGTATGCGGTCAAAGGTCCGTGAGATTAAACAACACCTGCTCCTGACGGAACATCACGCCATTAAAACTGAGCCTTGAACGCGGCATTGCACAAGAGACCACACGCTACATCGACCTGGAGACTTCGTCACGAGTGAGACAGTTTATTGCAGACGACGCGGAAGGACGACGCTCACAACAATTCTAGCATCGCATGCATGGAAGATCAACCTGCTATAACTGCGGTAAAATTGGACATCTGATGCGGGATTACGACCACAAGCCCTCAGGGGTTCAGGAAAACTAAAATGGGCCAGTATGAGGAGCGGACCACCGGTGCCATAAAAATCATCAACATCACCATCCCGTCGATTCATACTGAACGCTGAACATGGACGACTAGGAACGTATTTCCAATGGACCCTGCAGAGTGCTCTTCCATACAGGAGCTACGATGATCATTGTGCGATCGAAAGTAGTGGAAGAATTGCCTGAGAGGACACCGCTGGTACGTTTGAGCTGCGCACCGCATCGGGGGATGAGATGCCTCTGGAGAAGGAGGTTATCCTGGAGTTGATTCTGGAAACGGCGTTCGTCGCCGAAATTGCCGGACGTTATCTTAGGCCTGGGCGCCCTGTGGATGTACAAAGCTAGAGTTGACATCAGACTACGAGTACTCCATGTCGGCCTTGATGAGCTGCTACTCAACGACGTGGACCAAATACCAACCGCCTGCAGACTGATTTTGAAAGAGAAGAAGGTGATTCTAACTGGGTGTGGGATATTGGTGACGGCGCAGGTGGAAGGACATCCCCGACGAGACATACTGCTGAACGCCGGAATAAATTCCCAATATAGACTGTTTGTGGCTAAATCCGTATAACCGGCCCATGAAGTTCTTCCAGTAAGAATTTCTGAACGTGATCGGCCAAAATCAGGTGGTACTTAGTGGGACGGTACTGGGTACCTGTGAGACTGTAATGACTATGGACGAAGAGATACCAAGTGAGATAAGCCGTCAGGATTATCCATCACTACGGGAATTGCTATAAAGGACTACTAGCAATCTCAACGTAGTACAGGCGAACGAAATTTATGGCGGGATTACGATCAACGTTCATTGAAGTAACGTTGCGTTCCGTTGCATTTGGCGGACAAGCTACAACGAACAATTTAAGTAGGTGTATTTCGATCAACATTCATTGACGTTTACGGCTACTAACTCACTCTGTTGTGAGTATCGAGAACTGCAATGGCTCGCAGTCAGCTGTTGATGAACATACACTGATTTATTTGCTTTTTTATGTACTGTATTTAAAGAAGGGAAATATTTTAAGGCGAAATGTGTTAACTAGACATATTATGTTAGTTAGAATTCTTGTCTTGCGTGGAAGAATTCAAGAAGAAAATTGACTCAATACTTTAAAATTCATTTTAAAGCACCGTTGCGGTTATGTAATAATATATCATCATCATAGTACTTTCACGAATTTAGGCCATTTGTAGGCCTGTTTCGGCCTCAAGAGAAACACCATCCGAAAGTCTTTTGAATGGACGTCCTGGTCTTCTTCTTCCTGCACGTTGATATCTTAACATTTGTTTGGGTATTCTGTGATCTTCCATTCGATGAACATGATGCATCCATCTTGACTTATAATCAGAAATTTTGTTTTCTAAAGGTTCCATGTGTAATTCTTCTAAGATGTGTTTATTTTTCTTGTGATCTAGTAGTGTGTATCCTGCAGTACTCCGAAGGTATCTCATTTCAGCAGATCTAAGTCTCTGTATATCCTTCTGTTTCAACGTCCATACATCGCTACCATAGAAAAGAGTTGGAAGAACCAGTGTTTTATATACTTTTAATCTTGAATGCTTTTGGACTAACTGTGGCTTGAAGATAGAATTTATTAACCCTAAAATTCTAAAAAAATTATATATTTTTGCATTTACATCTTTTCTTCATCATATGAGATATTGCATCCTAGATATGTAAAGTGATTCACCTGCTCCAAAATTGTATTTTCCAGTACAATTTTACTTCTGCCATAATTTTTGTTTTTTCTGTAGATATCTTCAAACCATATTCTTCTGTAATTTTGTTAAGTTCATACAGACCTTTCTGTAGATAATCTTCTGAATTTGCTATTATTATGTGGTCATCTGCAAACAATAGGGTGTTTAATTTTCTATTTTCTGATATTCTTATTCCAAATTTATATGTTTTGTTCCAGCAACATATTACTTCATTGATATAAATTGCAAAGAGTGTTGGGGATAGGGGGCAGCCTTGTCTCACACCACGATTTATAATTCCTTATTCAGAAAATATATTATTTAATTTAATCTGTATGGTGTTGTCTTTGTAAATATTTTGTATGTTCTCCAAAAGTAAATTTGGTATATTTCTGTCTTCCAATATATTTAAGAGTTTTGATCTCTTGACTGTGTCGAATGCTTTTTCAAAATCTATGAAAGCAAAATGTGTTTCTAAGTTGAATTCTCTTCTTTTTTCAGCAATAATTTAACAGAAAATGCTGAATCAATACAAGATCGTCCTTTCCTAAATCTATTTTGACATTCCATAAGGAATTTTTCACTGAAACTTTTCAATTTTCCATTTAAAATGTCTGCATAAATTTTGTAGCATGTGTTTAACAAACTAATTCCCCTATAGTTGTCCATTTTCTCTTGTCTCCTTTCTTGAACAGGGGTATAACAATGCTTGTCTTCCATTCTTGTGGTTTATCTGCATTTTTGAATACATTATTAAAGAAGGACAACAGTCTTTCATGGAACTATTTGCCTGCATATTTGTACAATTCAGAATTCAAGCCATCTGTGCCAGTTGCCTTCCCATTTTTCAATTTCTTTAAACTATTGTTCAATTCTTCCAATGATATTATGGAATCTGTCTCATTATTATTTCGGAATAATATTATATCAACTATAAAATTCGTACTCTTCAATTCTGGTTTTGCGTGGAACGATTCAAGAAGAAAATTCAATCATTACTTTTAAAATTCAATTTAAAGCACCGTTGAGTTTATGTAATAAGATATTAAAATCCAAAATTGTTACCTTGTTTCGCGAGAAAGGTTTCAAGATGAAAATTCAATCAATACTTTTAAAGTTCATTTGAAAACAACGTAGAGGTTATGGTATAATATGTAATTACTTGATGAAGTTTCATAATTTAGTTGAGAACTACTGATTACCAGGTATCAATTTTGTATTTTTATATTCTAAGAAACTTCAAAAAAGAGAAAATTCGGAGTAGGAGACATTTTCCAAAGACCAAAGACCTATAGTTCAAGGAGTTGGTTTCAATTTATAGGGAGAGCTGAAACTTTAGGATTAACACTTTTTTTGTGTAAGAGAATTCGAAGCTCCCGAGTGAATCTGTCTCCATAGCCATTTCAAAAGATATTCCCTAGCTGAGCCTACGACAGTAAATCGTTATATGGGCATTAAGTTTAAGGTTATGTTAAAATAAAGTAATACATTAAAATTGAACGATTGTTTGAGAATAGATAATATAACTACCTTACTTACTCGCTGGCACTATCGAAACCGTAGGATCATGGCCATGAACATAAGTTCTCCTTACATCCCACTCCTGAGCTAATGCTTTCCAATCATCCCCTGTATAATCTACTTCCCTCAAATCATAGTTAATGTGATTCTCCCACCTCATTCTTGATCTAACAGCTCGGCGTTTTCCATCTGGTTTTCATACAAGAAGCTTCCTTGCAAGTCTTTCATTCCCCATACGTGCAACATGTTCTGCCCATCGCAGTGTACGAGAGTTAACTGTTCTTATTATTTCTGGCCTCCTATAGAGACCATGTAGCTCATTGTTATGTAGTCTTCTCCATTCACCTGTCTGTTCATCTCTCTTTGGTCCAAAAATTTTCCTAAGTACTTTATTCTCAAATACACACAATCTCCCTCCTTTCTTAAAGTAAGAGTCCAAGTTTCGCACCCTTATAATATAACTGTTAGAATAATAGTTATATATTTCCAGTTTAACGTTTCTTGAAAGGAGTTGGGACGTCAAGAGTCTGCAATGCATAATAGCACGCATTTTCTGAATTGAGCCTATGTTTAATTTCTTTGTGCATCTCATTCATATTTGTGATTATTGTTTATAGGTATTAGAATTCAGCCACTTCCTCAAAATTTCCCTCATTTGTCATTAGCTGTCCATTTCCATTATATAATGAATTTCTACGTGTGACCATATATTTGATTTTATTTATATTTTCTTCCAGTCCTAGTTTCTTCGTGTTACTCAATAGTGTTTGCGTGTTGTCCTTTAGTATCATCTCGTTATCGGCCAATAATACTGCATCAGCATAAACTAACAGCTTATTAATACCATTGAGTTATAAGCCTTCCTCATTCTCTACAAATTTAATGGCATCCTCTAGTAGAAAATTAAATAGTAGAGGAGATAGTGCATCTCCTTGCTTCAACCCATTCTGGATTTCAAAAATGTCCGAAAAATGTTTGCCTACATGCCCCCTACTCTGTGTGCCATGTAGACACATTCGTATAAGTTTCACGAACTTTTTAGGAATTCCGAACTCCAGCAGGATACTATATAACTTCTCTCTCTTAATTGAATCATATGCTTTTTTGAAGTCTACATATAGTTGATGTACTGTACCATTATATTCCCATTTCTTTTCTAAAATCTGTCTTATACTAAAATTCTGATCTGTTGTAGACCTGTTTCTTCTAAATGCACATTGATGATCTCCTAGAATGTCATCAATATAGGGAGTAATCTGCTTACTAATATATTTATAAGAATTTTGTATGAAGTTGAAATTAATGAGATGCCCCTGTATTTTTTGCTGTCAATTTTATCTCCTTTCTTATAAATTGATATGATAACTGATCTTTCCATTCATCTGGAAGAGCTTGTTTTTCCCAAATCATACTAAGACACCAGCATATCTTCTCCATCAATTTTTCTCCCCCTGATTTTATCAATTCTGCTGGGATCTCATCTGAACCTGATGCTTTATACAACTACAGTTTTTCAATCGCCATTTAAACCTGTATTGCATTTGGTTCTACGACTAGCATTTCTGCTGTCTGTAAATTATCCTTCTCAATGTCCTGTTCTGTCTGTAAATTTAATAGCTGATTAAAGTAACTTTTCCATCTATTTAATATACTCCTGGAATCTGCAATCATATCCCCATTTTCATTCCGAATTATGTTTGTTCTAGCCTATGAACCTTTCATCTATATACTAATACCCTGATATAATTCTCTAATGTTCCTATTTTTTTCGTTCATTTCAAGATCATTAATCTTCTCTCTCATATATTCCCTCTTTTTTCTCTTTAGTAACTTGGTAGTTTCCCGTCCAATACTACCAAATTGCTCAAAATTTGTCTCATTTGGCTCGTGTAACCATTTCATTTTTGCTAGCTTTCTTTTCTTTACAATGTCGGCACATTTCTCATCAACCGTGTCTTGTTTTGCCTCTTTTTTAAACAACCAATGCTTTATGATGCTGACAATTTAAAGTATTTTTATAGCCTCCCATTCTATATTTATATCAGTTTCTTCTTCGTTTGTTACATTGCCATCTCAAGATTCCAGTACTTCTAATCTATTAGCAATTTTGATTTGATGTTCTTGCCGCATTTCATCATTTATCAAGTTTTTTAATTCAAGTTTTACAGAATCATCTTTAGCGTTTATTCCTCTCATAAGCGATAGCCGTTGTCTGATTTTCACTCTGACCAGATGATGATCCGAATTGCAGTCTGTCCCTCTTACTGATCTAACATCGATGATGCTACTGTGCCAGCGTTTATCGTCTAATAATTCTATCTGGTTCCGAGTTTCTCCATCTGGGGACGTCCAGGTGTATTTATGAATATCCTTATGCTGAAATGTTGTGCTCTTAACAATGAGATTCTTTGATGTGGCAAATGAAACTAATCTAACCCCGTTGTCGTTACTGTCCTCATGAAGACTGAATTTCCTTATTTTTGGTTCGAATATATCTTCCAGTACCCACTTTTGCATTAAAATCTCCTAAGATAATTTCCATATGATATCGTGAAATGTTATCAAATAAGCATTCTAATTCTTCATAGAACTCATCATTGATCTCGTCTTCTTTATCTTCTGTGGGGGCATGTACCTTTACAATTGTAAAATCATGTCGTTTACCCTTTAGAATTATGTATGATATCCTATCACTAAGAAACTTAATACCTCGGATAGCGGATAGGATCCTTCTTCTGACTAAAAAACCCGCTGCAAATGCTGGTCATTATGCACCCCGGCAGTATAATGCAAAGCTTCCTGATTCCTGACTACCTTCTCCTGGCCACCTAACTTCCTGTAAAGCGACTATATCCAAGGGAGATTTATCTGATTCCCGTGTTAATATCTCTAGTGCCCCGCTATTGTATAAAGTCCTAACATTCCATGTTCATAAGAACATGTCCCTGTGTTTGAGCCTTTGGCATGAGTTCTCTGAAGTAGTCCCCGCCCGGATAACCGAATGGGGGACTATTTGAGCTCCTTAGAATTTTACCCCAGTTGAACCCATGTCGTCACTCTTTCGACGAAGGTACTTTTTTCGTCTGGCTTATCACTTCCGACCAGTCCGGCATGGGTAACCCTATCGGCAGGAATGCTACCGCCGGCATAGCTCTCAGGATCATTTAAGCACAAAATCCACTCCCCCACGACAATGTAAAGATACCATGGAGGGAATATAACTAACTTAACTTATATTTATTTCTATTTAATTTCATTTTATTGAAAATGAGAAATCTGATCAAAATAATTTGATCTATAGTCGTACTTACATTGCAAAATATTTTCTAATTCTTTCTACCTTTTTTCCTCTTATTTTTATACTCTGGGCAATTTTTATTGTATATTAATTCGCCGGATGGCATAAACGCAAATAGCATATTCTCTCTGATGATGATAATATTATTAAAACGTAAAAAAATTTAATTTATAGGCTCTAACAAGGTTGACAATATTCAGCTTGAAAAACAAATGAAATCGTCTATGTCACGTGATTTTAATGGTATGACGTTACCTTTGCTTCGTTGAAAACTTGACCTCGTCAATGTACAAAGAACGCCATCATGCGGCGTTCCCTGCAAACGTTCATCATAATATGATACGTGGAAAGTTCATTTGATAAACATGAACGAACTCAAACGGAATTCAACTTAACGTCAACGAACATTGATCGTAATACCGCCTTTAATACCTGGTGGTAAAATTTCTAAACATCTTCAGCATTACCGAAGAGGACCATGGTAGAGCCGACAGAGTGATGCATCGCATCAACACCGAAGACGTCCGCCCGATACGACAAACAGTTCGATGGGCCCGACTTGCAAAGCAGGTGGAGACAAACAAACAACGGAGGATATGAGGGCTCATGGCATCGTTGAAGAATCTGATAGCCCCCTGTCGTCGCCTGTGGTGCTAGTAAAGACGAATCGAGATATGCGATTCTATGTCACTACTGAAGGCTGAACGACGTAACGAAGACGGACTGCTTCCGTCTACCAAAAATCGACGACACCCTTGCAGGTTTCCAATGGTTTTCCATCCTTGACCTTAAGTCCGGCTATTGGCAGGTGGCGCTTCATCCAGAAGACAAAGATAAAGTATCATTACCCACCGTTCAAGAATTATGGCAGTTCAAAGATATGTCATTTGGATTGTGTAATGCCCCTGCCCATTTGAAATGTCTACAGTCATTGGAAGCCTCACGTATGATGCCTGGTTACTGTAACTGGACATCATCATAATAGGTAAGAATTTCAAGGATCAGCAAACCCTAGCCAATCTATGAAAGGTATCTGAGAGATTACGGAAAGCTCAAGAAATGCCAGCCTTTTCAACGGGAAGTTCCGTTCTGGGATACATTATACGGACCGATAGAGTGACTATGGGCCTTGAGAAACTAAAGGATGTACATAAATGATACAAGAGCTTCGTCGTTTCTTGGACCTGTGTATCTATTGGAGAAGATAGTCAAAGATTATGATAATATCCCCAAACCCGTAATATAACTGACTGTAAAAAAGCGGAATTTCCACTGGAGAGAAGAAACCTAGATAGCGTTCCAGAATCTGAAGGAATCCTTATGCTCTGTTCCTGTCCCAAGACCAAGGTGGCCATTGCCTACTTTTGTCGAACCCTGTGCAAATCTGAGAGGAACTACTGTGCCACCGGCAGGGAGCTACTCGCCATCGTGAGTGCCCTCAAACCATTTTCACAAGTACTTATATGGTCAGAACGTCCACCTCAGAACTGACTATTCTGCGCTCATCTGATTGCTGGTTTCAGCAACTTGTAAGGACAGATGGCTCAAAGGATACAACAAATCCAAGATTACCACTTTACATAGGAGAATCGCCAGGACAAGAAACACTCAATGCCTTATTTTGTCCCCTGCCCTGATTGCTGCAACCATTGTACCAGAGCTGAGCAATATGAAGGCACGGGAAATGTTAACGTTCCAACCACCCAGCCTACCGGTGGTCGAGGTTCTCGAACTCGCAGCAGTACAACGTGTGAATCATTTTAGAGAATCGCTGTCGCCATCGACGTGGCTGGTCCCATTCCAGAGATGGATGATGGGAACCGGTACATGTTGCTGGTCATATATTACTTCACTAAATGGCCAGATGTCTACTCCAAAATGCCTCTACAGTAGCCGAGGTACTGGTGTGTCGCTACGAGGTACCAATGGAGCTGCATAGCGACCAGTGTCACGGCTTTGAATCCCAGTTTATGAAAGAGTTGCTGCAATGCATGGGGTACACAATACCAGAACCACTCCCGTCTATTGGATGATAGAACGCTACTTAATGACTGTCGAGGAATATCTACGCATGATGGTATCGCGTCATCAGGGAGATTGCGACACTACGGTTCCACTGGTCCCTTCTGGCCTACTGTGCATTTACCCTCGACACCACTGGAATGACACTAGCCAAGATGACCTTAGAGAGGGAGTTGCGACTTCCTTGCTACCTCCAGTTTCATACTCCACCTCATATAGATAGCCGGCAATCTACTCTGTATGGGAGTTGACCGACAGACTGAGAGAAGATCAACAGCATGCAAGAGATCACCTTAAACTAGCCAGTGACAGGAAGAAGATGCGTTACTACCGTCTATCCAAATCCACTGGGTTTAATGAATGTGATTTGGTGTAGCTGTAACACTCGACCCGAACAAGAGGATAATCACCGAGGCTACAATATTCCTGGAATGGACTATATAAAGTAATGAAGAGAATCAATTATGTGGCCTACTAAATTCAGCGCCAACCCGAAGGAAAATTTATAGTGGTTCTTTTAGATTGACTCGCGGCATACAATACAGCTGATCGGGATGATGAGCTCTAAGGTGAGCATTGTGTCTCAGCTTAATAACGGCGTTTGAATTTCGTGTGTGACGGCGAGAATAGTGGCCTAGGATTGGTAGAAATCGATTCGTGAATTGCCAACTCTCGAGTCGAAAGATCCGCACAGATCGTGAAAGTGTCTACACCTGGGTTTCAGACATATTTTAAAGCTCTTATTCCCCTGTCGGGAAATATTCTTGTTGGCAACTGTGCCCTTAATTTAAGAGAGGTTTTATTATATCAAGCAAAAACGTAAGAAGTAATCTAGCAGGAAGTAATATTTTGAATACTAATATGTGAACCAGAAGAAAAAAGAGAAATTCTAATAAATATCCATTAAATATAAAGATAATAGTATTGCTCTTCATAATTTGAAACACATGCGAGAGCTGGGAGACAGAACACCTATCTATCAACATTATACTGGAAACCACAGACCCTTACTTGTACCTATTTTGTTTAAAATTTGTGACATATAAATTAGCTAAAAATGGGGACTGGTCCCCATAGAAAGACCTGAGTTTTGTTTGTAGAGTTTTAAATTATACATGAAAAGCAATTGTTCGGTGCATAATCTGGTTAAGCTTTTATTTTCTATGTTAACCCTTTGCTCAGCTCAATGATTTCTACTAGTTAGCTGTGGAGAGACATATTAATTTTTTGGATATTTACATTTTAAATATATTCTCGAAAATTTTAATTGAAGAATGTCATACGTGAAATAGTTATGGCCACTTCTATGAACATAATGTGAAACAAATTATATCAGAAGCAGGTTGTTGTGTAATTTCGAATTTCTTCATGAAATAATTATGCAAATATGTAGAGATACAATATGTGTTATATATATATATATATATATATATATATATATATATATATCATCACCATCATGATGATCAAATTCGTTTTAGGCCATCTGGTCTGTACGGTACACCTAGCGAAGGTGGTCTTGATCTTTCCATATATATATAGTAGTAGGACTTTATTAGACAAAAAGTAAGATATTTACAATATTATTTACAAATATGGGTCGCACGGGCAGTAAGCCGTACGTGCTGTTGACAGTCCGTTACAATAAAGTAATAATTGGTACTAGTGTAAAGAAAAATAAACAACAACAAAAACAGCAATAACATTACAATTACATAAAGAAAACACAATAATAATATTACAATTAAATAATAACACAATAGCATTATACACTAAAAACATTAACATTACAATTACATAAAGAAAACACAATAATATTACAATTAAGTAATAACACAATAGCATTATACACTAAAAAACATTAACATTACAATTACATAAAGAAAACACATTAATATTACAATTAAATAATAACACAACAGCATTATACACTAATTAATTTATATATAATTGTTAATAATTAATGGTATTGCATTTTGATAACATATATTTATTCATGAATGAGTGTTGTCCTTATTTTTCGCGTTTTGTCCAGAAATTTACCGAGGTTTATCCAATTTTCTGGATTTACCAATAACTCGTAGCATGCCAATCTTTCCCGATTTGAATTTAGAAATCTTTCCGGTAATAACTGACGTCTCCAATATTCTAAATCATTACATTTTCCTAATATATGTATCTCATCTTCAAAGTTCCCGCACATTGGACATATTCGCATATCGTGATCGTCGCTAATTTTTAGAAATTTCCATGCCCCTAGCCTAAACCAAGCAAGCCCTGATCTCTCCTTAAATCCTAGGTTGAGTATATACGATTCTTTTCCCCAGACGTGTTTTAGGTCTCTTTGTAAACACAGTGAGCGTTTTCCTGTACATTCGGCGAAGGTATCTTGTTGGTTTACATCTAAGTACCTCCTCCTTATTTTTCTCCACACGTTCTTGCGATTTTCAGTCCCTTTTTCCCATATCCAGCCCATCCCAATCTTTTGGAGTTCTCTCCTAACCTCGTCTGCCCAAAATTTAACATCTATGTTTTTAATTTGGTGGTCGTAACAAATTGCTCTAAGCATTGTTTGTTCACCTTGGATTACTCGCAACCAGTATTTGAGTACACGAATTTTACAGTTAATGTCGTCCTGGAATGACCCGAATTCATATAAAATTCCACAGTTAGAAACGGCCTTACTAAGTCCTGTAATATACTTTAGAAAATGCGTATATACCTTATTTAGTATTTCCGTTCTTTGGAAACCCCAAATCTCACTACTATAGTGCATTACTGGCCTGACCATCGCTCCATACATTTTTTCTAATGTGCTGACTGGAATATCAGGCACTCGACCCAGAATACCGAGTACACTGTTAAGTTGTCCCCTCCCTTTAAATAATGCTATATCAATGTGTTTTTTCCACTTTCCGTTCATTTTCAACGTCGTACCAAGATATTCAAAATGTTTCACGTTTTGAAGAACTTGATCTCTGTATTTCCATTCCTCTGTTCTACCATAAACCGTCCCATTTTTAAAGGTCATTGTTTTTGTCTTACTAACATTTACAGTCAATCCCCAATTCCTACAGTATATTTCCAGTAGGTCAAGACCTCTTTGCAATCCCTTGATTGTCTTGGAACAGATAATTAAATCATCTGCATACAACAGGACTGGGATTCTAACATTTCCTATCTCCGGAGCCTCAATTTCTCCTTCTAGCATTACGTCTACAATATCATCAACGAATAGATTAAATAGCATTGGTGATAAAATGCAACCTTGTCTCACTCCCCGATTGGCTTCACTGCTCTCTGTAATGTGCCCTTGGTCTACTTTTATACAAAATTTAACATATTTATAAATTGACATTAAAGCATGTATCATTTTATGAGACAATCCTTTCCGATTTAATTTTTCCCAAAGTGCGCTTCGGTCCACAGTATCAAATGCCATCTTAAAATCAATGAATGCACAAAATAATTTACCCCCCTTCATTTTCAGATTGTCATCAATTAATGTTCTCAGAACAAATAGGTTGTCCACCGTGGAGTACCCTTCTCTAAAACCTGCCTGATATTTTGAGAGCCTATTGTTCTCTTTAGCCCATTGTCTGATTCGTTCGTAAAGTACTTTACAATATATTTTTCCGAACACTGACAAGAGACAAATTCCCCTATAACTTTCTGGTATCTGTGCCCCACCTTTCCCTTTGTATAGCGGTTGGATGACACCTGTCGCCCAGGCTTCCGGATAATCTCCTCCATTAAAAAGTTTGTTGAACGCAGTTTTCAAAACGTCTAATAATTTATTGGATGATATCATATTTTTCAAGAATTCCCCTGGTATTCCATCAATTCCAGGTGCTTTACCATTCTTTAAACATTTAATGGAAGAAACCACTTCATTTTTCGAAATATCCTGATCCAGTAATTGAATATGAATTGGGTCAGGGATCTCAACTATATTTCCTTGATTATATCTTAACCTCTCATTTCCCAGCACCCTATCAAAGTAACTTCTCCATTCCCCGGGCGTTATTCTTGTCCGATTTATGGACTTTACTTTGAGTTCCCTTAACGCTTTCCATATGTCCGCAATGTTCCCACTTTCAGTCGCGACTCTCATTTCTTCGGATTTCTTATTTTGCCATGCTAGTTTTGTTTCTGCCAATAATTCTTTATATTCCTTTCTCTCTTGCGCATAATTTTTTCTGCTTTCATCTGTGCTTTCTTTTCTAAACTTTAAAAGACTACTTTCGACAAATTTCTTCTTCTTTCTACATGCATTATTGTACCACCCTTTGTCCTTCTGGTTCATTGCGTATTTAACCTTGAATTTTTCCCCTGCTTTTTGAAAACATTCTGTCAAAGTTTTAATAATTTCCTCCCCGCTAAGATCATTTAATTGCAGATCCTGTATTAGCGTTTCCAAACTCCTGATAAATTCTTCTCTCAGATCCTCGATCCACCTGAAACGGATAATTGGCCGCAATATTGTTGCCACCTCATCATTAACTGTCTCACTAATACCTTTCATATTTAAAATAAGTTTGTTTGGGAAGTGGTGTGATTCGATTCTGGAAACTATACAGAAATTACTTAGGACTGGAATCATGTCTTGTGTGCATATTGAATAATCGATTACGCTACTTCCATTTTTATTAATAAATGTCAGTTCTCCATTTTTATCTTCCCCATATTTCCCATTCAGAATTTCAAGTTCAAATGCATCGCAAAAAGCTAACAATTGGTTTCCTTCTGAATTTAAAATCTTATCTTTGCTTCTCCTACCCTCACCTCGTGTTTCATTATCATCCGATTTTATAGTGATATTTTCCTCCCCAATCCTACAGTTAAAGTCCCCTAAAATTATTATTCCCGCTTCCGGAAACCTATCTTTTATTTCTGCCAACGAGTCAGACAATTCAACGAAAAAATTTGGATTGGCATACCTGGAATTTAGTGGTTGGCGGTAAATAGACAACAGACACATTTCTGCTCTTTCTGTATGGTAATATATACAAATTGCCTCTTTTAAAGTAATATTTACCTTTTTAATATATGGGTCTAAGTTAGCTTTATATAAAATGGCAACACCGCCTGGATATCTACCTCTCTTTCCTCTCTTTTGATTACCCTTAAAATAACCTTTCATATTACATAGATTTACGCATTCATTAGCTTTTAACCATGTTTCTCCTAGAGCTAATATATCAAAAGTCTCAATAAACTCTACACATCTGTCCATTGAAAGTTTTTGTTTTAACCCTTCGATATTCCATGAACCGACTGTCAACAAACCCTATTGTGTTCCCTTGTCATTAGTCTTACCTGTATTTTTCGAACTTCCCCCTCTCAATAGTTCCTTTTCTGCGGGTAGATTCAGAAGTCTTAGTGATTTTCTTGTTGGAGTTCTTGTGTCCGCCGGTCGTTCACCTCTTAGAGGTGGGGTATGCTGTTTGCGTTCGGCCGTTTTTTGCTGTATGTTTATTGGATTCCTGGGAGTTATTAAGGTAGTGGTCCCTCTCTCTTTCTCTCGTGTAGAATTTTCTCCCTCCTCTGCTGTAAGGAGACCACCTGCTGTTGAAGCGTCCCCTGTATGTTTTGGGGACTCGCTGTCAATGACCTCTTCAAATTCATTTTCAGAGTTGTCCATATTTTGTAGTTTTTCCCTGCTCCAGATTCGTCCATTTATAATCAATTTATTAAATTGCATGATTGCATGGCAGCCCTGCCTCCTCGCCTCGAGCATGTGTCGCTTAAGAAAGTCTCTTTCGCGGCGCACCTTCTCACTAAAGTCTTCGGCAATATTGATACCGGTCCCTTTAAGATATTTACTGTCTCTAAGGATCCAACATTTTATTTTGTAGTGTGATAATTTGCATACAATCGGTCTCTTTCCACTATTCCAACGACCTACTCTGTGCGCTCTTTCAATATCACTGTCCACCAAATCAATCCCGATTTGCGCCACTACTCTTTTAACTATATGTTCAGTTTCCTCCCAGCTTTCTCTGTCTTCTTCATGCACACCATATATCACAATATTATTACGGCGACTCTGGTTTTCGAGATAGTCTAATTTAGATTCCAGCCATTTCAATCTGTCCTCCATCCGATGCATGTTCGTCTCAATATCACGAATTTTTTCACCCACGTTGCACTTTTCAAACCCCTCTTTCACTTCAGTTGACAATGTTTCAATCAGCTTTCTAACTTCTTCCATAATGCTTTGTCCCCTGCACACTTCAACCACTCTAACAAAAACACGTCCGCTCTTCCCGACGGCTAGCAAACTCCAACTGAAAGTATTATCTCAGTGTTTAAAAAATACTATATATTGCATAAATAAAACAATATATAGACAGAGAAAGTAATATCATAGGCTACATGTAGCAAATCCAATGTTCGAATACGGACAAAATATATTTGTTGAAATGAAGTAAATTTACTTACTACTTTATTTGCGAATTTATTTTCTTATTACTCTCTCTCTCTCTCTCTCTCTCTTTCTCTCTCTCTCTCTCTCTCTTCTTTCTCTCTCCTCTCTCTCTTTTCTCTCCTCTCTCTCTCTCTCTTTCTCTCAGTCTCTCTCTCTCTCTCTTTCTCTCTATCTCTATTTTACATGTGAAGAAAAAATTCCCTCATATGTCGTAATAATTTTAATATAATATACCGACAAAAATGAAGTGTTATACCTTTAAAAATAATTTATTAAACTTTTGATCTCTGATTTCATTTTTCCAAGTAATCACCGAATGGAATATGTTTGTTTTTTTTAAACTTAGTAAGTAAATTTATTACAATTTCAACACATTTCTTGTTTTGTTATCATGAAATACTATAAAAATATGATAAATTAATTTAGAATTAAGTAAATGTTTAAAAGTAAGTAAATATGTAGACTATATTAGCATTCATAATTATTAAAAATTTGATTTATTAAGAGTACTCACCATTTTCGTGTATAGCTGTTCTTCTCAATACGACAATACACAATATTCATTGCATATATACACATAGCTAAAACATTCTTCACTATAGGCCCTACTGTAAAATTGCACTATACCTACATTAAAAATTAAAATATTTGAATTAACACTAAAATTTTAATTTGCACTCCTCTCTCATTGTGATATAAAATTATAAGACCTTTTATAATCAGCCCTAATATATGTACCGTTTAATGTTCAGTGCATGGCGCACTTTCAATACCATTTCGTGATATTCTTCCCATGACATCACTCAAATGGAGATACTGCGACTTTTTTTCGAATCGCTTAAGAGTCATTGCTTGTCTTACAATTGGACATACACAAATATCATCTAGAAAATAGTCTCTAAATTATGGAAGATCGAATAAGATTTACTATAAATCAATATATATATATATATATATATATATATATATATATATAATAGTATCCGTGAATATATTCAATAGTCGACAATACGGTATAGAGTATCTTATTGTTTCAAAATTTAAAAATAAACAAATCAATATTGTCTTCGAACCCTCATTATAGTCTCCATGAATATATTAACTTTGACTGGTTGAAAACTCCACACAAATTACCTACTAATTGATGTCATACATTGTACTATGTTTCTGGCAATAAAAATATCTACCAGAAGTATTAAAATTCCTTTTTAAGCTTTAATTTCATTTGGATATGTTTCCACCCATTTTAGCTTCTTTTTTTTCAATTTTCGCGGCATATTATTTTCTTCTGAAATCAGGACATAGAAATTACAATCTATAGGCCTGACTAGTAATATACAGGGTGGACCGCTCGAATGGACCTAATTTCAATTGCTTGTTACTGGCAAACGGTTGAAGATAGAAACTTAAAACAACGTTCATATTACAGAAAAACTCACCAAGTTTTGATATCCAGATCACCACATCTCTATATGAGCCCCAGCAGTCACTGTGACGATATCAAAGCGATGAACAATTTCTTGCCAAGTACGTTGGAGTATGTCTTCTGGAATGTTCTCAATAGCCTCTATGATGCGCTCACGAAGATCACGAAGGTCTTTGACTGGGGTGGTGAAAACTTTATCTTTGACATAGCCCCAGAGAAAGAAATCCAGTGGTGTTAAATCGGGAGATCTCGGGGGCCACGCGATTGGTCCTCCCCTACCAATCCAACGGCCAGGGAAAATGTTGTCCAAAGTCGTACGAACTTCATTGGACCAGTGGGGAGGAGCACCATCTTGCTGGAAACGATGTTAGGCTGCAGTTGTTCAATTTGTGGAAAGAAGAACTGCTCCAGCATGTCAAGATATGTGGTACCACGAACAGTTTTCTCGGCGAAGAAAAACGGTCCAATGACCTTATTATGTGACAAACTGCACCAAACATTCATCTTCGGACTATCACGAACATGCTCTTGAATAGCGTGAGGATTCTCCGATCCCCAGATCCGCACATTATGCCGGTTTACCTTGCCTGACAAATGGAAAGTGGCTTCGTCCGAGAAGAAAATCTTGGTCATGAAGTCAGGATCAGCGCCGAGACGGTCCAGCATCGTATTGGCGAATTCCACTCGTTTCGGCATGTCATTCGGCTCCAGACGTTGCACTAACTGCACTTTATATGCGTGCAGTTTGAGGCGTTTGTGGACAATCCGTTGTAATGTCGATTTTGGTATTTGAAGTTCCCGCGAAGCTCTTCTTAATGACTTCCGGGGGCTTCGCTCAAATGCGGCTTGAACATTTGCTACCATTTCATCGGATGCTCTGCGACCACCACCATGCTTCTTCAACACAGATCCTGTAGCTAATAATGTATCACGCCACTTCTTTATGCTTCTAGCAGTTGGAGCATCACGGTTAAACACACGCCGGAACTCCCTTTGAACTCTAATGATTGATTTAAACTCCGCATACCACAAAACAGCTTGCGCTTTCATCTGCGGAGTCGCCATTTACACAAACAATTAAATCTAAGAACGAGAAACGTATCTTTGTGCCATCTACCGACAGGATTCGAAACTTGGTGAGTTTTTCTGTACTATGAACGTTGTTTTAAGTTTCTATCTTCAACCGTTTGCCAGTAACAAGCAATTGAAATTAGGTCCATTCGAGCGGTCCACCCTGTATATATATTTCGTTTGTTCCACCTCCAAAATACACAAGTAAAAGATAAAACTTTTTTTTTAAATTCTGAGGACCAATTTTATTAAAAGAATAATAGTATTGTTTGCTTTGTTATCTGTAGGCACGGACTTTTGACGCTTCGAAATCTTGTATTCTCAGTCATTCGCTTGCTCAATGTAACTGTCTTGTGCTAAACTATCCCTCTACTTAATGTTCGAATCATCATATTTCTTCATCAATCGCGGCCACAATATCTTCACTGCATAATGGATTGAAACTAGAAATAGTTTCCTAAGGCCTGAATTTTTGTTTTCATTAACAACGGTTACAGATAAACCGATAGAGGTTTTCAAAAAAGGGTTCGGTACACAAAGAAAATACCGTTAAGAAATTTACGAATATGTACAAAGTGAGCCTTGTTGCCACCTGTATTGCATTCCACATATACCAAAGTATAACAAAAATAATACAAATTTCCAAGAAAATAAATACAAGTAGAAATGCAGCTCTATTATAATCTATAATGAGATCAGTATAGTATTGGACAGCAGACGCGGGGTTTGTGATGTGCAATGACGAAGGCTTACATATGCAAACACGGGACTTGAAATGTGCGCTGACTAAGCAGTATGACTTGAAATGTGCACTGACTCCGTAGTTTACGAGTATGTCCCACACATTTACGGTCAGAGTTAGAGCTCGGTCACTTTTCCTCGTGAACTGAATGGCGTGTGTATAATGTGAACTGAATGGCGTGTATATAATGTAAACTGAATGACGTGTGCATTAGTGTAAACTGTAAAATGACATAATTTTTGTACTCAACAACGTGTATTTATTTATGATCAATATTTGTTAACTCAGTCTGCCAACCAAGTATGGAGACTTTTTCAAACACGATTCCTGAGTGTAGAAATTCCGTCACGTTCAACAGTCCATAACATATACAACAAATTTTTAAAGAAGTGTAAAAAATGTATGGACAACGAAGGCGAAGAGTTCCAGCACCTGCTTCAATAAAGTTGGTAAGTACGACAATTCGTAAAATAGTTAGGAAAACATGTGCGATTGTATCGCCGAGATTCTACTCTGTCCGTTTCCCGACGCGAGTGCGTCAGCAGTGTATAGTGAATATCTGCGTCTGCTGTCCAGCGCTATACTGATCGCACTGTATAATGCTTTGGTACGTTGAACGGGAGAGCGACAAAGCATATTCAGTACGTTCTACTACGCTATGCGGGGCAAAGGGTTAAATATTTATACTCAATTATTATGATTAGACATACTGGTTAAATATATTTATTAGGTCGACCAAATTGCTTGGTAACATACTTTGTAAGATGGCCAACTTGTTACTTCCTTAAGCACATGCGTGACGTGTCTCCCCCCTGGATTCAGTCTCAACATGCTTCCTCTTAAAGCACAGTATGTCAGTTTGGATATATATTTTTACAGTTTACTCCCGAACAATGCCATCTTTTTTTTTTGTTCTGTGATATTAATAATTATGCGAATTAACGTTTTCTTCTAATTATTTTAAGTGAAAGTGTTTTTCCAACATTACACAACAAATTTGCAAACCTGTGAATATATTCAGTCTGTGCGACTGTTGTTCCTTCGCCAGGAATCGATTCTCGTTAGATGAGGATCAAAGCCGTACGAAATAGCGATAATACCAAAACACTCGAAGCTGAATGTAGCGCAGCATTGCGCGATAGTTTCACCATTGCAAGATTTTGAGATTGGCGTCAGGGAGTGGCGGGAGGAGTGAGAGGGTGAGATTATATTTAAATATATTTTCTTAATACTGCACTTAACAACAAGGACCGGTATCGGTATCGGTAACATTATTCGCTAGTTGGTCATGCCGACACGCTAACGTGACCATTGGGTAATGTCATTACTTTGTTCCATACAGGCCATGTCAACATGAATATGTCGGCGTGGCCATCTAGCCAACCCATAAATTTGCCGATATCTGCTTCACACTTTCGGCGCAAGGCCGCTGGTAGCACGAGGCCTATAGAGACCACTACAGCTGATACACCCTTGCGACTGCCCTGACAAGGAAGATGTAGTTAGGGAAGTCCAAAGAAAAGATGGAAACAGCAGCAATTTGGTGACGCAGCAGGCTAGTTAATAAGCCTAAACTGTGACGAAGAAGAAAAAGATAACATTAAGTTAAATTTCGAATGTATACAAATAGACATAATTATATTAAATATATATGGCAGTAGAGAATGGGTATAAAGGACACATGATACACAGGAAAATAAAAATGTTTAAAAAACAAAAATAATTCAAAGAAAGTATGCTTCAAGAAGAAAAAAGAAAAAAAAGAAAAATTTAAGAAGTTTACATGTGAAGCATAAGAAATTTAAAAAAAGAAATAAACAATTTGAACATCAATTTACACCAAAAACATATTTTATATTCTACAGTATAGAATAATCAAATCTAACACAAATGAGAAAATCTAATACATAAAAAGTAATGCTCATTTGTTCGTATTTTATACGCTGTCATGCAGTCCATGCGATCAGGACCGTCGTAGGACATGCGAGGCTTTTAGCGAAGCCAAGCGCAAGGACTTAGATTGAAACGGGGGGGATAATTTTGTTTAAAACAACTTGATTTCTTTATCAACCAGTGTAATAATAATCTTCTATAAAACACACAATATCACAAACAGCACATATTTGTAAGTCAGCACATTAAACTAGATAGTCGGAAAAAATATATAATTATATTTGGTACGCTTATAAAAATACAGCCTTGCGCCCCTTGCGCAAAGCAAAATCCCGAATCAGGTCTTCTTTCTTCAGCTGAAGGACTTCATTACTTTCGATGGAGAGAATAGCTAGCTCGTTAAGGCGGTCCTGCACCATAGTAGATCTCAGATAGTTCTTAATACGTTTTAGGTTTAAAAACATCTTTCCGCTGACGCGACGGTGGCAGGTATCGTCAGCAAATTGCGATAGGCTATGGTGACATTGGAAAACGATTCTTTGAGTAGGCGTAAGTACTTCAGTGCTTCCAACGCTGTCTTCTTTGTGGGAGGAATCGTAAACCTCATCAGTTTTACTTCTGAGATAAGGTCAGAGTGTCTAAATCCTGTATGTTCACGTATTGCAGATAACTCGCTAATTTTTGACAACTCATTTGAATTTGCTCATTTCGCATGACACGAAGTTTGGACGGGTGAAAGAGAAATCCGAATTATTTTGAATATTTAGTTATCTCAGTGACCTTAGATCTCATGCCGCATAAAACTTCATCGACAGCAGCCAACAAGTATTCATTTCTAAATATTTCTTCTTCTCACGGTTGTTTTTGTGACCATAACATCTGGATCGATCCCAGTCTCGTCGAAAAATCGTTAACGCATTTTTGGCGACGAGTTGCAAATTTTGCGTCCCATCCTAAATCCGTCATCAGTTCTTTAACAGTTGACATGGCAGATGGGTACCCTGTCACCCTGTAGTTTTTGAGGAAGTAATTTAATCCACTTATCTCTTGTAGGGCAACGTCCAACTGCATGTCTTCAGCTTGAAGAACTTTACTGACATCATTGATGACATGTAAGAGATCGTACCATATTATAAGAGCCAAAATGAATTCGAAAGAGCTGAGGCAGTGATTTACTCAAGACAACGCTTCAGATAGGACAGATAAATCCTTAGTTGTTGCGGCAACTTTTCGAGCGTTCCACAAATTTTCCCCTGCTGGTATCTGACAGGTATGACACTGTTAATGCGAGACTCCCATCTAAAAGCAGTATGTTTTTTAAGGTTAGTTGAGAACAGCTCTCAATGAGAATATTTCATCTCTCTGTGGATGCCGAAAATAGTACGTACAATCACTTTGTTATTCCGAAAGAAACGTCATTGCCTCCTTATTAAATTTCGCCATGTCCTCAATGGCCAAGTTCAAGCTATGAGCAGCACAGTGCATGAACATTGTCCGCTTGTTGAATTGCAGAACTCGTGCCTGTACTCCTTCGAACTTTCCTTTCATGTTGGCTCCGTTATCATGTCCTTAGCCACGACAATCCACGTTGTTTAAGTTGTTTTCTTCCAACACTTCTCTTAAAACCTTTGTCAGTCCTCCAGTGGTATCACTCATCAATAAAAACGTCATTCATTTTTAGAGAAAAAGGTATGATCATGTCTGAGGAATGGATACTAACAGATTGAATAGGAAAAGTCTGAACTATCACCCAAAAGGAGGAAAAAGAGAGCGTCCACGAAAGAGCAACTGTAATATTTGGAGCCGTAACGAACCAAAAAGTTGTAATCCTTGCAAGAAGAAGAAGAGAAGGAGATTAATTTTTCGACTATGGTCGGAGTTGGAACATTCGCTATTTTGACACAGCGGATAACTAAACTCATTTGTTCTTGACTACTTATGTCCGGTATGCAATCTAGGATGACGGCGTAATATTTGGCAATTCCTACATAATCTAGAATTTTCGTTTAATTGTCATATCTGTAATAAACAAAAGAAACATTTAGGAATTTAAACGGGTTTACTTTATTTGTAATGAAAAAATATTTTGTGATGTTGACCAGCGCAGCGACACGGAAACGGATGCGCTTGAATCGCGGACACCCTGTTTGATATTAGTAAGAGTTTATTTTGTATCTTTATTTAAAAACCATTTCTCAGTGTCTTTCTTCACCGAGTCTTACTTCACTTATCTAACTTTTCAATCACTTTGTTTTGGACTTGTGGTCCATAGTATGATACAGAGTTTCCTAGTCACGAATACGTCGTAAGTTCTCCTTCAACAGCGCATCGAAAGTTGCAATAATTTCCATCAGCATCAGGAAACTACCATTGTCAGCTTGGTAAATTGTTGACGAATAACCTGGAAACGCTGATTTAGTTTGTGCTAAAAATTGTACCGCCGCAATTATGTTAGAACATCCAGCCAGTGTTTTTTTTTTCTGATTCGTGCTTCGTTCATATGATCAATAGTAAGTTCCTGCTTAGCCTTTGATTCAATTCCACACATTTTCGGACGGATGAAATGTTATCCTCTGAGCGTTCATATTTTTGAAGGGCATCACTACAACGGCCCCATGTGTTAAGTCATTGCGATATGTAGAGTTTACTCGTATGCGGCATTGATTTTGTGATGAAGATTCGGCAACAGAAGCAGTAGGCAACAGGATAATTTTTTATTTAGAGTAAATGAGCCACATTATGACATTAATTTCACCATTTGATAATGTATAGTAGCAAAAATCGTGGGAAGGCGTAGATTTTTTTTTTTCGTTTCTTGGAAATGTGAGCGAGGAAGGAATTTCCGCGGGACTATTTTCTACCAGAATTTCCTCGACTGAAACGTTGATAATATCTGGCCATTTACCCGGGCAATTCTAATAAATTTTTCGTTCCAAGGACCTGGCTAGAATGACTCTGAGGAAGCTACCGGTAGTGAATTTTCTTTTGAATCTAATCTTAGAGTTGCAGGTGATGAAACAAGTAGTTTCAGATTTATCGTTAGTAGAAATAGACTGTTTGACATCTTCTCTCAAACCTTCTCGTTCTGTAGTTTCTTTCTGTATATGCTATCACTCTAACAATGATTCTACCAGTTATATTTTATGGATGCGTAACATGGACTCTTACTTTATTGGAGGAAAGGAGATTACGAGTATTTGAGAATAAAGTTTTTGGGAACAATTTTGGACCAAAGACAAATGCACAGATAGGTGAATGGAGAAGACTTACATAACAGGGAACTACATGGTCTGTATAGGAAGCCAGATATAATAAGAACAGTTAACCCGTCAGCGTGGAGGGACGTGACATTTACGCAGGTTGAATTCTTCACCAGATGCGGAGCGATGTGACGTATACGCTAGCTACCCACACTGCTTTAAACTGTTATAATGATCTTTGTGTTCACATTAACTATTTACCGTTTATATTAATTTTATGTATAGACTTCAAAGTTTACATTGGTGCATATATTAATCGATGATGCCCCTGAGTAACAAGTTATTATAATTTTATATTTGCATTTAATCTTGCGGCCTCTGAGAGTTTTCTTATATTTATAACTTGATAAAGGATTTCTTAGAAAAATAAATTTCCCCTTTTTTTGTAGATTAGCTTGTCTATCAAATTGAATCTATTTCCAAATATCTTCATTTTTAATTATAATGTCGCAAAATTTAGTATATATAAACGCCCAACAAAGTTATTTCCGATTTACGCTGTAGTACAGGACCACAACAGTAAATTTCAGATATATATATATATATATATATATATTTCAATTGGCGATACCCTTACATTATGGAAAGGTAGTTAGTCTACCATTCACTCAGTATCTAAAAGATAACGTGGACAACTACAGACCTTAGGAGCTCCTTGGGATATTAGGAGGTTAAGGCTCTCACTTTTTCTAGACTATCGGTACTTGATGTAAGCCGGGTACTTATCTCTCTCTGACGGCCCATAACAAGCATCTGGTACTCATTTAAGTCAGAGGCTGAGTCAACCCCGTGACCACAGTGCTGCCTGAAGGTTTAGTTCAGTTTAAAAATTCTGATCCACCGGGACTCGAACCCTCGATTTTCCGGCTTGTAGCATGTTGATCTTTAAAGTCCACACCTCCGGTGAAGCTATTATAGTCATGTATCATCAACTGGTTTCACCTTCGAAACCAGAAGGAAGACATTGAAATGTAGGGTTCATGAAAGTCTTTTAGAACAATAGGTCTCATGTGTAGAAAGACAATTTTTTGAAGGCACACAAACTAAAATAATGTTTCCAGCGTGTTAGAAAGACACATTTGGAGAAGGCTGCCCCCCTACAAGAAAGAAGGTCGAACCATAGAAACAATGTGTTGGTAATAAAAATTAACAAAGTAAACACAAGGGAAAAAAATACACTTATTGGAGCCCGAGTGTCAAAGAGCTGAATTACGCTTTGAAGATTTATCACACTAATTTTTGAAGTTCATTCTGTTTTTTTTTTGAAGGCCCTTCTCTTTGTGTAAATATTTCGTTGTGTTATTTGGTAGAGCCGGTTCTCTGAATTCTTCAAAGAATTCCTAGTGCATTTCACTGTGCTACAACTGTGAGAAACTTACAAATAGGACCTATTTCAACTGTGGCACAACAATCATAAATAAGTCTATACATGCAGGGATGTTACGTGAGAACCGTAACAAATTTAATTATTTGAATATTATATTAAGGGTTCACCATAAACGAATTGCAAAAACATTTAAATTACACAAGATAGTTCTATTTAAATGCGTTATTGGAATACTGGCACTGAACGGCTGGGTTTAAATACCCGTGAATCTCCTCCCGCAACAGAGTATTGCCGTCCATTTAACTCCACCCGCTCTGAAGGGTTAAGTCTCGTAGACTGTGATGGGCATTACATGTGGCACGAATCGGGAATAAAAGACATGCATGGACAATTCTTGTAGGAAAACCAGAGGAAAACGCCCAATTGATAGACAAAGAATGAGATGGGGAGTAACATATTCCATGAAAGATTAGAAAGATTAGAAAGCATTAGCTCAGGATAGGGATGTATGGATAGCTTATGTCCGCGGGGCCATGGACCTTCGGGAATGATAGTGCCTTTGAATTAGTTATTCTTTCACTCGTGTTTGCGTTGATATAAGTTGCCTCCGATATTTGGACAATCGACTGAGATGGACGATTGCACAAAACTGTTTCTAGGGCACCTATTTGTGATTGTAGAAAATGTCCCCTTAATTTTCTTCTGCTGTTTTTTCAGCCCCGCTTCAAATTTTCCGACCTTTGTCCCTATCACGGCTTGCCAGGATCATGTAATTTATAACATAAACAGAAAGAAAAGACAATGAAAAAATCTAATTCAATAGCTCTATGCTTTAACATAATTGGTGCAAACATCAGCAAACAATGAAGAAATAAAAAAATAATGTAATAATTTATTTGTTGAAGCTGTATAAAGCCGCAGGTTGAGATTAGATCCCAGCAGAACTGATAAAATCAGGGGGACAAAAACTGATGGACAAGATACGCTTATTATGATTTAGGATAAAGAAGTTCTTGCAGATGAATGGATAGAATCGATTATCACACAAATTTATATGAAAGGAGATAAAATTGATTGCAAGAACTATAGGGGCCTCCCATTACATTCAACTTCGTACAAATTTCTAACAACTATATAAGTAAGCAGACTTACTCCCTATATTGATGATACTCTAGGAGATCATCAATGTGGATTTAAAAGAAACAGGTCTATAACAGATCAGATTTTTAGCTTAAGACAGATTTTAGAAAGGAAATGGGAACATAATGGTACTATACAACAACTATATGCAGACTTCAAAAAGGCATACGATTCAATTTAGAGCGAGAAGTTGTATAGCATCCTACTATAGTTTGGAATTCCTAAAAAGTTAGTTACACTAATACGAATGTGTCTAAATGGCACAAAGAGTAGGGTGCGCAAATAGTATTCGGATGCTTTTTAAATCCAGAATGGGTTGAAGCAAGGAGATGCACTATCTCCTCTACTATTTAATTCTGTACTAGAGCATGCCATCAAATCTTTAGAGGATGAAGAAGGCCTACGACTCAACGGTATTAATAAGCTGTTAGATTATGAATGATGTTATAGTACTATTGGGCGATAGCGGGAGATACTAAAGGATGACACGCACACACTAATGAGCAAGACTAAGAAATTGGGACTGGAAGTAAATATCAATAAAACTAAATATGTGGTCACACATAGATATACATTATACACCGGTAATGGAAATGAACAGCTAATGACAAATGAGGGAAATTTTGAGGAAGTCGATGAATTCGAATATCTAGGAACAATAATCACAAGTAGGAATGAGATGCACAAGGAAGTTAAACACAGGCTAAATTCTGGAAATGCGTGTTATTATGCATTACAGAAACTTGTGACTTCCCAACTCCTTTCAAAAAACGTTAAACTGAAAATATTTTAAACTATTATTCTACCAGTTATAATATATGGATGCGAAACATGGTCACTTACTTTAAGGGAGGAAATGAGATTACGAGTATTTGAGAATAAAGTTCTTAGGAAAATGTTTGCACCAAAGAGAGTATAACAGACAGGTGAATGGAGAAGAATGCATAACAGTGAGTTACATGGTCTTAATAGGAAGCCAGATATAATGAGAACATACAAGTCTCGTAAACTGCGATGGGCAGGACATGTGGCATGAGCGGGGAATGAAAGACGTGCATGGAATCTTCTAATAGGAAAACCAGAGGGAAAACGCCGAGTTGGGTAGATCAAGAATGAGGTGGGAGAATAATATTAACTATGATTTGAGGGAAGTAGATTATACAGGGGATGATTGGAAAACATTGGCACAGGATGCGGATGTGTGGAGAGTTTATGTGTACTCGGTCATGAACCTACGGGTTCGATAGTGCCAGTGAGTTAGTTAATAATTTATTTAAACGTACGTTTATAATCAGTCGCAAATTGTACAAAAGAAGTCTAGATTAAACACTTGCCGTCGCTTGTAGCAATATAAATACGTACGCAACGCGCAGTAAAAATGTAAAAACATGTAAAAAACCTCACCACTCACATGATTATGATTTGCACGGAATCACTAACTCTGAGAAACATATAATTACGGACAACGAGGCATGCCAACTTTTCAAAAGCGACTAAAGTACCGTCGCCGGGAATCGGGTCTTCTCACATGAGGGTCAATACCGAACGCACCAGCGATGTTAGGAAAACAACCGATCTGACTGTAGCGCAGCGCTGAGTAATTGTTCCTGCGTTGAGAGATTTTGAGGTTGGCGTCTGAGAATGACGGGTGGAGTGAGAGGGCGAGTTTATATTTAGATAAATATGCTTACAAGGAAAGTACTTGGACTCGAACAAACACTCGTGTGAGAGGTAATGTAAATATCCCTAATTGCACTAGTGATTCTCGCTCATCTGCAAAACTCTGCAGTCGTCCGTTAGAGGCCTCTGCGTATGCCACGTCTAATTGCACTTTAACTTGCCGGTGCGCCAGTCGAGACCAGTAGGGACGGTGCAGTGTGCCTCTGGAGTTGCGTATTGTAAAGTTATTTGCGTAGTGAAGCGTCAGATGGGTCGGCGATTGGTAATCAATCCTGCATTAGCAGTATTGCGATTGGTTGAGATGAAGTTACGAAGAACTCTTCTTCATGGAGTTGGTATTGGCTTTCCGTGCATTGCACGGGAATGTACTTATCCCGATCTCCTTGGCATAAATGAGCTGAAAGACGAAAATTAATGTTTTCTATGCTTAAATGAACTGAAAATGTTGTATAGTAATTATTATTCTTAGATCAAAGAGATGCGCTATCTCCTCTATCATTTGATTTGATTTTGTACTAGAGCATGCCATCAAATCTCTAGAGGATAACGAAGGCCTACAACTCAATGGTGTTAATAAGCTGTTAGATTATGCTGATGTAGTAGTACTATTGACTGATAGCGAAGAAATAATAAAGGACGACACCCACACACTACTGAGTAACACTAAGAAATTAGGACTGGAAGTAAATATCAATAAAACTAAATATATGGTCACACGTAAAAATATATTATATAATGGAAATGGACAGCTAGTGACAAATGAGGGATATTTTGAGCAAGTGGCTGAATTCAAATACCTAGGAACAATAATCACAAATAGGAATGACATGCACGAATAAATTAAACATAGGTTCAATTCTCGAAATGCATGCTATTATGCACTACAGAGACTTTTGATATCGCAACTCCTTTCAAAAAACGTTACACTGAAAATGTATAAAACTATTATTCTACCAGTTATATAATATGAATGCGAAACATGGACACTTATTTTAAGGGAGGAAAGAAGAATACGAGTATTTGAGAATAAAGTAATTAAGAAAATATTTGGACCAAAGAGAGATGGACATACAGGTGAATGGAGAAGACTATATAACAATAAACTACATGGTCTTTATAGGAAGCCAGATATAATAAGAACAGTTAAATCTCGTAGACTGCGATGGGCAGGACATGTGGCATGTATGGGGAATGAAAGATGTTCATGGAAGCTTCTAGTAGGAAAGCCAAAGAGGTGGGAGAATTACAAAAACTAACATTAGCTCAGGATAGGGATGTATGGAGAGCTTATGTCCGCGCGGCCATGAACCAACGGGTTCGATAGTACCAGTGAGTAAGTAAGTAATTATTTTTAGATAGCCCGTGCAGACTTCGCGGCGTTGCCCGGGAATCTACTTATCCCCATCATAAATGAGCTGAAAGAAAAAATTGTGTTTTTATATTTGGTTGAATAAATAAAGGAGAAAGTAATTATAAATTTGTATCGTAATTGTTTTCAGATATCCAATGCTCATTACCCAGCGTTGCCCGGGAATCTACATACCCCTATCTTGTTTGCATAAATGAGCTGAAAAACAAAATTCGTTTTTTCCGTGTGAGTTATGTGTGAAAGAATTACCTGCCGTTAACTGCTATGTTTGCCCGATCTTCTTGGTATCAATAAAACACAAAACATGGTTATTGTGAGTTATCCGTATAAAGATAAACATTTTATGTCAGGGACTTTTTTGTACATTTTTTGAGATATTAAAATCTGAATACATTAATTTTGAGCATTGTTTAGGTTTAGGGTGATTTTTAAGGGTGAAGGGGTTGAGTATTACTACTCTCGTATAATCTAAGCCATCCCGGGAAACTCCTGTGCACTTTACAAAAAGCCTCACCACAATCGTATGCAGGGCCGTCGCAAGGGTGTATCAGATGTAGCGGTCGCTATAGGCTTCGCGCTTGGAGCGGTCTCACGCCGAACGTGTGAAGCAATGATCGGTAACTTTATGGGTTGACCACGCCGACATATTCATGTTGACATGGTTGTATGGAACAAAGTAGTGACATTATCCAACGTTCACGTCAACGTGTCGGCATGACCAACTGGTGAATAACGTTACCGATAACAACTACCGGTCCTTGTTGTGAAATGCGATACTAACTAGGAAAGTACTTGAGCTCGAACAAACATATCTATATGAAAGTTTGGTTACAGGATCATTACGTACTTCTCGGTGTACTCGTGGGTGTCGTTTTTCTGCAAAACTCTGCAATCATGCTCTAGATATCACTGTAGATGTCATTGTTGAAGCCATATGCAATGCAAATATCTTAACTGTAAATGTAAATGGGGACTTTCAAGAAAATTCTCACAGCAATATGGATGACTGTAAAACGCACAATGAAGAAAAGCAAGTTAATCGCATGCCATATTTGCCCATTCTATAATATCAGTGTTGAACGCCACGTCAATTACACTTTTGAAGTTGTCCACTGGTTCACCAATATCGTAGCCAGCGTTCTGCCACGCGTAACGAAGCATTGGTCTATATACTCCCGCAGATAACTGATTGTAAATGATAGAATGCATATTCGTGATAAAGAATATGTCATGCAATTTTGGCTGCATGTTACTGGAACGTAGTTTGATAAAGTCTGTTATTCTATTGGCATATATTTTATATTGCCTGAAGAAATACACATCCAGAGATTGTGCATATTTTGTAGTTTTAGGTGGAATGATTCTTAAATGTATACATATTTTCTGCCAGATGTTTCCAGTAGTACTTATATCCACACCAGGAGTCACTAATGGCTTTCTCGACAAATTTGGATTCAATACTGACAGAAAAAACGTCTTCAGATGTTGTTTCGTCATCTTCCCACACACACTTGCATCGACGAAAATATTTGGAGGGTACTGAGGTTATATTTCCCTTGACACACGGGGTCCAAACTTTCCAATAGGTTCTTTGAAGCAAATTAGAGTTTGTCTGCCTATCGTCCTTCCATTGATATAGCTACATCGATCGTGTAACTATATGTTGCTGTTAACTGCCAGTATAATACTTAACTAAAGATAGTTCTTCTTTACAGCCAAATAAATAAATACAAATGTAGATCTTGAAGGCGTCTGAGGGATTCGCGGCGCCGAAACAAAAGGTTCCATTTCTTGAAGAAGACTCCCCCGCAGACTGCCGGAAAGACTGCTTTACTTCTCGTGTCGCTAGACACGGACCTCCTCTCTCGCGCAAGATATGCGCGTAGAGAGGGTGGGGGAAGGATATATTCTGGAAAGAGAGGAAAGAGGAAGGAGGCACAGATCATAACAACGAACAAACAACAAAGTCACGGCAACATAGACGAGAAAACACGCTTGCACAGTGTATTCCTACTAACTTTAGATAATAGCCTATGGTTGTAGAATCTTAGAAATTTTCTATTATAATTGTAATCTTAGAATTAATGTATTACTAAAACTCTTTAATGTTTATCTCCTATTCCAGCACATTCAAATATAAAATTATTTATAACACAAGGTGGACTTCAGAGTTTTCACGAAGCTATACATCATGCAGTTCCTCTAATAGGAATTCCTTTTATTTGTGATCAACAACACAATATTCGCAAGATGGTAGATGCTGGAATTGGACTGAAAGTAGATTATGCCACAGTTACAAAAGAATCACTCCTTACTGCTATGAAAACTGTCCTTAATAACCCAAGGTATAATTAATTTATTATCCTACAATTAAATGTTATTAAATTACGATAAATTTGTATTTTATTCCACTAGTACAAGCAATTTATTTGTGTTGTAGCTGAGATAATACAAGTAAAATGTAAGATAAAATTCCTTTGAGGTATTAGTTACAATAAAAGTTATTATATAATTGTGTACCTGTAAGGTTCAGTTATGTCAACTTACCAAAACTTTTTAATTATACTGTTCGGCTTTCTGAACCGGTTACATGTTCAGCAGAAGGTTGTTTGTTGATTGTGACTTAGTTGATTATTCAAATAGAGAGGGTTGAATATACTGAGTGCATACTCATTTGAAATCATATTATGAATATTTGTTGAATTTCTCTCTTTGTGTAATGCTGGAGGTTGTTTATGTATGTTTTCCATATGATATCTTGCTTCTTTAATTTATTTAGCATAACTGGGTTTCCTTTTGCGTATTTGAATTCTTAAAAATGTTCTTTAAACCAGATGCTAAAATGTCTGCTAATTCGCATATGTGGAATTAATTGCATCTCTACATATTAATCTATATACTCACTTTATTATTAAAATTATTGTTTTTTCTCAGCTTTTTTGTTGTTATTTACTTTATATCCAGTCTCTATGCTATATTTACATTTTGGTAATCTTTTTTCAATGTTAGTTAATTTGTAGATTCTTTTCCTATACATGAGTGTCATCCAGTTCTTTTTGTTAGTTATCACATTATTTTTTTTATTTTGTTACTAGAGTATGTTGGTTGAGTTTAATGTTTCTTTTTTTTTGTTTTCTTTTGAAGTTTATATATAATTTATTCAATAGAGCCATTAATTTTTCCAATGTATTTGATGTGGTTTAATTCTTTGTTAGGGTGTTTGTATTTTAAAACATCTTGTTTATCTTGAATAAACTGATTTTTGTGTTAATAAGTATGTCTGGAAATATTGTTTATAGTAAGTGCATTGTTTGAAATGACATTAACATTATTTTTACCCGGGAGTGATGGCATGGCGGATTTTGGACCCCATATGTGTTTAACTTCCAATAGGTGGTATCAGTTCTTGGAATATCTCACTCTGTGCCCACATACTGCATCTTTCACTGCGTTCTTCCTATTTTGTTTGACGTCAATAATCTCAATCCTGAATCACAAATTCTAAAGATAGAAGTAAACATATATAGTGGTGCATTGTTAGGGTTCATTTCTCCATCAAATTTGTATTGATCATCGTGAAATTGTTTGCAAAAACTGAATTTCATAAAAGCAGCATAATTTGTGTAAAATTTATCAGTTCGTAAAGAGTGAAGAACGATATACATTCAAAACATGTAGAAATGTAAGTCTAAACAATTGAAAAACACGTTAATATTAATAATAATAATAATAATAATAATAATAATAATAATAATAATAATAATAATAGTATTGCAGTATTAACAATACAGTAGGAATAACAGTAATACAGTAATAATTGACCTAATAATAATAATAATAATAATAGTAATAATAATAAAATAAAGTCCACCAGGACCAAAGAGAAATACTGTATTGACACAATATATATGTTTTAAAATTATTGTATTACAAGTATTATTATTACTATTATTATTATTATTATTATTATTATTATTATTATTTACAAAATTTATAAATGGTGAAAAAGTTCCTGAAGAATGGAAACTAGGATACATTTCGACAATCCATAGAAAAGGAAAAAAAAATACCAATGTGAAAATTATAGAGGTATAACAGTGACAAGTACTATGAGTAGACTCTATGGACGTATACTAAAATATTATTTGGAAAAAAACTATAGTGATATGGAATTAGAGGAACAGTCAGGATTTAGAGCAGGTCGTTCCACAACCGACAATTTATTTTGCATTACTCAGGTAATAGAAAAGAAAATGCAATATGGACAACCTTTGCACCTACTATTTGTAGATCTAGAGAAAGCATACGACAATGTCCCTATAGAGAAACTATGGATTGCTTTAAGACGTATGGGAATTAAAACTATAATAATTAAAGCTATACAAAATTTATATGACAATTGCATGTCTAAAATTAAAATTGGCAGTAAATTGTCACATGGTTTTACGATAAATAAAGGTCTTCGTCAAGGTTGTTGTCTATCACCGACTCTGTTTAAAATATATGTACATGAAATATTAAAGAATTGGAGGAGAAAATGTTCAAGCATGGGAATTCCTATTTCAAACAACAAAACTTTATACAACTTACATTTTGCAGATGATCAATTGTTAATTGCACAAGATTATGAAGATTTAGAATATATGACTAGAAAAGTAATAGAAGAATATGAAAAATGGGGATTAAATTTGAACATGAAAAAAAAACAAAATATTTATCAATTGGTGAACCAGAACAAAATTTAATTTTGGAGACTGGAGAAACAATAAAATCTTGTAGTGAGATCACATATTTAGGAATTAAAATAAATAAAAATGGGAGTTATGAAGAGGAAATAAGAAATAGAAATAATAAAGGAAAATTTGCAATTGCTTGCCTCAATGGAATATTGTGGGATAAAAATATAAGTAATAAAAATAAAATGAATATATATCATACAATTGTTAAAAGCATCATTACTTATGGAGCAGAACTTTGGCCATTAACAACAAAAACAAATAAGTACCTTTTGGCAACGGAAATGGATTTTATACGAAGGGCCGCAAGAATTTCAAGAAGAGAAAAAATTAGGAACTCAGTTATAAGGGAGAAAATGAAGATTGAAGACACTATTTTAGATTATATTAAAACTCAGCAATTAAGATGGTACGGACATGTCCAGCGAATGGAAGAGGATCGACTACCAAAATCTGTTTTGGAATGGAAACCTGAGGGAAGACGAGGCAGAGGAAGACCTAAAACCTCCTGGAGTCAGGGAATATGTTTATATATGAAGGAGAAACATCTACAACCAGGAGATTGGATGGACCGACAAAATTGGCTATTAGGAATCGGACGATGTCAAAGACATTAATCAACCGATGATCTATCTATCTATCTATCTATCTATTATTATTATTATTATTATTATTATTATTATTATTATTATTATTATTATTATTATTATATCATACAATTTAAAATTGAACTATTTGTATCAAAAAATGTATAAGATAACACTAGCCTGTATGATATCAGATGACTGAAAACTAATAGCCTACATTTTATTAGTTCACTTTTTTATTCTGATTCCAGAACAGTTATTAGTTTTCTTCTGTTACGTACAGTTTATTCGCAAAGGACGTAATCTCTTTTCATATATTTAATGATGAAAGCATAATTTGTGCCAGACGATAATGAGCATTGTTGGAGGGAAATTTGTCAATTCAAGCCTCTAAGCCTTTAGTTTGGCAGAACTACTTATGAGGTTGAACGAATATTACAGACTTTGTGAAAAAAGCTTATTATGCTTATTTTGAAGTGAAACTTGGTGACCAGGATAAGGCGTGGGCACCGAACAATATTTGTTGGTATTGCGTTGAAAGGTTAAGATTGTAGACAAAAGGGAAGAAAACGTGCAAGCCGTTTGCGATTCCTATGGTGTGGAGGGAGCCTAAAGACCACCTTAATGACTGTTACTCCTGTTTACTTTATGTTCAGGGGGGTAATTGAAAAAAAAATAAGAACCAAATTGTAAATCCAATCATCCTTTCAGCAATTAGGCTAGTTCCACATGGAGAAGAGCTGCCTGTTCCTCTTCATCCAGCTGTTTTAGAGAACCTGACAGAATATAATGTTGAAAGTGAACTTGATGCAATCATTGACGACGATATTAATGATATATATATATATATATATATATATATATTAACCTGAAAACGGCTTTCCTCCACAACAGTTCTCTCAAAGTGGCCTTAATTATCTAGTTCGTGATCTGAATTTGCCAAAAGGAATCTGCAGAACTACTTGGCTAACGGCTTAAAAGTAAGCATCTTCTGGAACCAGGAACATATTACTTATGGTACAGACACAGAGAAAAATAACTAATTCCTTTATTCACACAAAATGATTGCTTGGTTTACTGTAATAACATAAACGAGTTAATGCACTTTTATGACACTGAGCATAATTCTAGTCGGTGAATGAAGTTGATATTAACATGTATCCAGTATGACGAGTAGTGGTGGCTAATCTGCGGTGGCTTTTAGGGATACTATTGGAGCAACAAGCTGGTTTCACAAAACTGTCATGCTATCTATGTGAATTGGACTGCGAGCAAAGCAAAAACATTGGGGTGTGAAAGTTGGGTCAGAGCGGAGAATTGTTGTGCCTGGAACTAAAAACATCCTATATGAACCACTTATAGACCCTCAAAAAGTTCTGCTTCCACCAGTACATATCAAATTGCGCTTGATGAAGCAGTTTGTAAGGACTCTACCAAAGGATGGGCCTTGCTTCAAGTACCTTTGTATCTAGTATGACGAGTGGAGGTGGCTAATCTGCGGTGACTTTAAGTTATAGGGATACTATTAGAGCAACAAGCTGGTTTCACAAAACTATGTGAATTGGACTGCCAGCAAAGCAAAAACATTGGGGTGTCAAAGTTGGGTCAGAGCGGAGAATTGTTGTGCCTGGAACTAAAAACATCCTATATGAACCACTTATAGACCCTCAAAAAGTTATGCTTCCACCACTACATATCAACTTGCGCTTGATGAAGCAGTTTGTAAGGACTCTACCAAAGGATGGGCCTTGCTTCAAATATCTTTGTAAGAAATTTCCGTCCATCACACAAGAAAAATTGAAAGTTAGAATGTTTGTTGGTCCGCATATAAATAAACTGATGAAGGATGAATGTTTTGAATAAACAATGAACAAGAGAGGAAAAGAAGCCTGAACCGCTTTCTGATCTGTTACTGAAAACTTTCTAGATAATAACAAATATCCTAATTACAAGGCAATTATGGAAAATATGTTGTAAATGTTCAAAAAGTCGAATTGTAACATTAGTGTGAAAGTTCACTTTCTATGTTTCTATATCGACTACTTCTCCGAAAATCTGGGACATTATAGTGATGAGCAGGGTGAACGTTTTCACCAAGATATTAAAGAGATGGAGAGGAGGTACCAGGTAACTTGGAATGAAACTACTGTTGGATGTTGATGAGGGAGACTAAAAATGGTGGAACTTCAAGGAAGTCAAAGAAGAGAAGGTTTCAAAATTAATATAACACCATTTACTTTCTGTTTTGTTACAAGTTGATCACAAAATTATTAGGACAGTTCACTTCAGTATTTTTAATATGTATTTTTATCAAAAAATATATCTTGTGTAAAATAAAGTTTGAATATATTTGTGCTTGTAGTAGCTAAAACGTGAAAATATAAATTCTTGTTTTGTGCAAAAACCTGACGTGATAGAAAAAATGGAAATCATTTCTGGAATGAGTGTGAAAAATTGATCCAAATACAGCTATTTTAAATAAATCATCTTAGAAAAAGTTTTAAAATGCAGACTTGTGTAATTATTTCCAGGACTCGCAACGTTTTGAGAACTATTATTACCATACATTGAGTGAAAAATTCATAAAATAATTCTAGTATCCATTTAGGCTCAATGTTAATTTTGAATATACTTTTTAAGTCAGTATACTTTTATGCTACATTACCTGGTTTACCAGGTAATTTTTGTTTCATATTTTTTGTTTTAAAATTACAGAATTATTTTGGCAGGTCTCTTATATGTGCTACTTTTTTACTATGTTTGTATGATGTAATCTTAACATTACTTTAATTTTAGTGTAAGTTAATTCAAGAACAACTTGTATATACATAAATAAAATCAATATTTAGTTTGCGGTGAACACAGTTTTTTTTTTCCCCTTTGGGTCAGGAAAAAATCCCCACATCACCTCTTAAGTGTATCTAAAGCGCCAACTCTCCCTGGTTAAATGTGAATGCACACTGTATAGCATAATCACAACTAATTTATTAGCCAAACAACCTTGTGCTGAGGATGAAACCATACTGATACACCTACAGAATATTTAAAAAGTTTTTAAAAATTGAGGAAATTAAACCTTACTAATATTCAAGTTTATAATTTTATAATATAATTTTATATTTTAGCAGAGATAGTTTTATTTGTAATATAATTTTTTTACATATAAACTACTTTATCATTGCCTTGAGAACATGCATTGGTATTAATATATATGTATACGTATATATATATATATATATATATATATATATATCAAGACACATAAATAAAACTGAATTAAATATAAGTATGTTTCTTTGTTGTAGTTTTTGTCATAATAAATATTAGTACAGTAAAAAATGTGCCATATTGAACGGCATGTGATCTGAAGAATATTACCAAAATTTATATGTTATTTACTTATTTAATTATTTCACTATTTAAATATATAAACATACAATTCTGAAATATGTAATGAGAAAATGCAATTATTTATGCTACATTCCATTCGCTGTGTTCTATTTTTTGTTGTTGTAGTGTTGCTGGTTAAGGCAATAACCTACTAGCCTCAAGGTTTCAGGTTCAATTCCTGATGGAGTTAGGATTTTTAAACTGGTCTAAACTTTCTGGGAGGACCATGAGACTAGGCCTTCAACAGAAATGAGTACCAGTTACATATTCTGGAGATGAAGGTGGACGCATGTAGGACTCATAAGACTTCTTGTAATGAGTCTAGAAACGAGGGAGGTTTAACCTCCAACTACCCCTAGGGCCTCCTAAACCCTGTAGTGGGATCACTTTATTTTTTACTTTTCAGTAAATATTGTTTATATTTTTATTCTAGTAGTAAGCCTTCACACATAGATACATTCACACTGTTTATGGTACAATAGAATATATCTCCACCAATTTTACTTTTGTGTAATGGATTTTTTAATACCATATACACAGACTCAGATACATATACACACATATATACATGTTACAGACTTCCGAGGGTTTTAGATAAGACTTAAGAGTTGATGAAGAACACATATAGAAAAAGGGATTGTTGGTCCATAATTTTGATAAGAGTCAAGATCTCTAAGACCATCTATTTCAGTGTAGATAACCAACATGTCAAATTTACAATCTGATTACTTGTACCACTTAACAGGTCCCAAAATCTTGACTTTACTCTAGGAAGAACTGGTGGAATTCTTGAAAAAAATATCATTGAACATTTTGATCAATTATTGTAGCA
Source organism: Diploptera punctata (assembly GCA_030220185.1). Lineage (NCBI taxonomy): Eukaryota > Metazoa > Arthropoda > Insecta > Blattodea > Blaberidae > Diploptera > Diploptera punctata. The sequence continues at coordinate 47,461 of JASPKZ010003837.1, read as the reverse complement.
CCAGCATACTTTTTAAGTGATATTTGAGGAAATATTCAGGTGATTATTGATGTAGATGGAAAGGGAGTTTAATTTAAACTTGTTTTTATTGTAGCACTAAAACTACATTCATGATTATGGATTCTTCATCAAACTTCATCTACTATGTATTCTTTACAACACATAAAAGTGTTCAATTGAATTTCTGAATCACTCTGTATAGGTTTTTTGTGTGTGTATATATATATATATATATATGTGTGTGTGTGTGTGTGTGTGTAAGATTTATCTATGGTGCTACGGTTAGTATGCCGGAACTAACATCCCAGGGGTCCTGGGTTCCGTCCAGGCTATACTAAATTTTTATTTTTGTTTGGGAACTGATATGGAGTTCATGCAGCCTCATGAGTATAATTGAGTAGCTAGATGATATGAGACGCAAAAGTACAACTAATGTTGAGGGACCATGTTATGCTAACCCATGTGACTTCCTGAAATCTCTTCTGATAGCTAGTGACAATAATCACTTCAATTGGCTTATTTCACAATATATATATATATATATATAAGAAGAAAAATAAGTGTTTGAATTGTATTCGCCTGGTGGTGTAATGGATAACACGCTGGGGTATCAACCCAGAGATCCGGGTTCAAATCCCGTTCAAGCATTTATATTTCTTATCATGTCATCAATCTTGCATTTCTCAGTGTAAAAAAAATAATTATAACATCGATAAAGCGTCACTGTTATAAAGTAAATATATTCTCTTGAATTTTACTTACTTGTTATAGTCAGCTACTAGGTGACAATGAATATCTAGATCTCGCGACATCTAGTAGTAATAGAGAATAATGTATATATAAGAAAAATAAGTGTTTTAATTGGATTCGCCTGTTAGTGTAATGGATAACACGCTGGGGTACCAACCCCGATATCCGGGTTCAAATCCCGTTTAGGCTTTTATTTTTTCTCATCATGTCATGTGTGTATATATATATATATATATATATATATATATATATATATATAAATCAATGGAAACATTGCTAACTGTATCTTCTACAAGGATGTTTTCAATAGTTTCAGTGAAAATATGAAGAAATTTTCAATTATATCTAAGGATGTTCCTGATAAACCGATCGATAGAGCAATATGGTGGACAGAGTATATTCTTCGACATAATGGTGCAACTCATTTGCGATCAGCAGCCCTGGATTTATATTGGTACCAATATTTATTGCTTGATGTTATAGTAGTAATTGTAATAATCTTTATAGCTGTATCTGGTATAACGTATGTTCTTTCAAAAATGTTGCTTACATATCTGATTACATATTTAACAAATTCAAAAGAAAATATTTGTCAAAAAGCAAAAAAAAAAGATTAATGCAATACATAGAATATCAATATTTTTGAGATGGTATGTGTCTTATCAAGGCTACTGTTTAACAATGATATGATAATATTATTGCAATTACAATTTTGTTTAATAAGAGGCTTCTTGTAGTTCGAATTGTTTGGTAATTTGATATAATGGTAGTAAATATTTCTATTTTTTCGTTCATTCAAATTTAGTGATTTAAACTGCCTTTCTAGAATAAGTAATCAAATTATATTAATTCAGAATTATAGCTCTAAACATAAAATACAATATTTTGAGGCAGAATAAAGTAATCACATTTTTAAACAAATTATATAAACAATTATGGTGTATTGGTACCATGTTTCCAAACTTTTATAAAATATATGCAATAGTTATTTTGTAAATAGACGTTTACAGCAATAAATAATACCAAAAATTAACTTTATATTTATTTATTTTCTACTTGTAGTTTTATCCAATACAAATATTGTAACTTTTTCAGGTATGGATGACCTTATTCTAACAATAACTCTTTAATAATATCCACTAGTTTCACTTACATTTTTGTTTAATTGAAATAACTGTTCTATACAATTTTTACACTATAAGTTCTTTACACTTTTAGTTCACCAATCCTTCCTTGAAATACTTCACTTCTCACTAACACTTCAATAGTCATCTCTTAAATAATCACCGTCACTGCAACTCTCCAACACTACTACTGCACTTCAAACTTCACTACAACACTTCACTCACTGGCTCATCATTGCAACTACTCCTATGACGTCCAATCCCATCTTAAATTGTCATGTTCAATAGGGGTTCGAGAAGCTCACAACTGAAGTGTCAGCGCCCAGATGTATTCGGCAGGCTGGCTGTGTTTGCTTAAGTCCCGTCCTCAAATCAATCAAACAGCAGCCGCACAGAATACCAGTATCTTCTCCCATCCAGAGATCTTCCATTGCATGTACAATGGTAAGTCGAGAATTTTTATACAAATCAGTCACCTCTCTGATGCCACTACTTTCCTCAATCCGTCTACACATTTCACCCTCAGATGCCACTTAGTACCGTAAGAATATTTTACTAATCTCCGTTTCACTCTTTGTATAAATTAAGTCCATATAATCCTTTTACATTTTATAAAATTCAAATAAAATATTCTGCCAAGAAGACTAACTGCAACTCTCTTCAAACTCTGCATTGGCTATGACTGATTGGATAATCATCTCAACAAAATAAGAATTATAGCATCAAACACATGCACCATCTATAACAACAATCCAGTAATAGAGACAGATCACCTTTTCTAGTGCAGACAATTTGACATAAGGAAAGAAGAAAGCCAAAATCTAGCAATTTTTTTTTTGATGGCAAGAGGATTCATGACTTTATTAAAATCCAACCATTGGTAATCAAACAACAACAACATAACATTTTCATAATATTGAAATTAATACGCACATACAAGCCTCTGTAAACAATAATATTATCACAACTAAAGAGAAAAAGTTTTGCTGATCCAGGATTTGAATCAAAGGCCTCCAGCTTTACACAATGGTGCTCAACCGTTAACCATTAACCATAAACTTAGACATAATCCAGGAGCAAGCACACATTTCTCACTCTTTTATCCTTGTGTCCTCATAATGGTGAAACTTTGTTCACAATACAATATGCTTGCATCTAAATCAAGCAAACATTATCATGTGATTTGCACCATGCTATAAGCTAATAATGAATTCTTCTTCTTCTTCCTTCAAAGTATTAGGCCAAGGCCTGTTACGATCCTATAGAAAATTTTCCCTCCAGCGTTTCATAGGACGGCCCAGTGATCTTCGTCCTCTTGGTATATAATTATAAACAGCTTTGGGGATCCGATTTGAACTCATTCTTTCAAGATGGTGTTTCCAATTTAGTTGGTACTGTTTAATATATTCCAAAATTGGCGTAGTCTTCAATTCTTTTAAGATATCGGTTCCTTTTCAGATCCCATCTGGTGTAACCCGCTGTTCTGCGCATGAATCTCATTTCACAAGCCGTTATTCTGCTTTCATGTTGTTTTTTTAATGTCCATGCTTCACTACCATAGGTCAACACTGGTCTAGCCAAAGTGTTATATAAACGTAATCTGGTGTTTTTTTGTACAAGGGATGGTTTCATAACTTGATTAATAATTCCTAAACTTTTATTATAACTAGTAACTTTTTCAGGGATATCCTTTTCATCCCAGATAGAGAGATAATATCCAAGATATTTAAATTGATTAGATCTCTCTAAAATTTTATTCTGGAGACAGATTTTACTTTGTATGGGGTCCTTCCCATGAAATGCCATAATTTTAGTTTTGTTAATTGATATTTCCATATTAAATTTGGCACCTATTTTTTGTAAATTATAAATTGATCGTTGCAAATAATTTTCGGAAAGTTCCAGGAGAGCTAAATCGTCTGCAAAAAGAATAGCATCGAGTTTGAGGTTCCTATTAATGGGTATATATCCTCGTTGTGTTTTCCTCCATTCATTTATTAATTTATTCATGTATATAATGAAAAGCACTGGTGAAAGTCCACATCCCTGTCTTACTCCAGTGTTGATCTTTTCCCAAGAAGATAATTATGAATTTAATAGGGAAATTAATTAATATCGCATTTATACGTGGCATTATTTACATATTCATTCATAATTAGCATACAGCACGGTTTGAATTCTGTCACATTAGTTGACTGGAACGTTTTACAATTTTGATCTTCAGAATTTTAAATTCCAATTTGGAATTTAACATACTGCCAGACCAAACAAAAATTTAAAAGTTACAACAAAACTTATAACTAGTTACATAGTACTCTCATAGCTGATTGTGAGACTTTGTGTTGTTCAAATACGAAGACATTAACAATGTTTGATGTAGTGTATGTTTTATTATGTAATCTGTTACATCTTTAATAACACTATAATACAAATTTCACTACACTTTTGCTATTGTTTCTTCTGTATTTTGAAGCGGCAGTGAGCATAGTAGTGTAATTGGACGAACTATTGGTCCTGATGCTGTTATGACAAATGCCACTCCTCCGAGATTATCCTTTCCTTGATAATCTTTAACTATTTTACCAATGAAAGGTGGTGATTTATCTTTTATCATTACTAGATTCCCTTCCTTATTGTTAGGTTGTTCTGTTTGCCTCTTGTTTCTAGTTTGAAGTGATTTAAGGTATTTTTATTTCCAGTTATTCCAAAACCTCTGTTTTAGATTTTCTGTAAGTTGCCATTGTTTATTTAGATTGATTGTTTTGCTTGAAGAAATTTGCTCAGGTAGACTTGTGATAGAAATCCCAATTAATAAATGAGCTCGTGTTATTGGCAGCTGCTGATTGTTCTTTTGAGATGGGGCTTTAAAACTTTGAATTGGCTTCCCCACCTTCCTGCCATATGTGGAGAGTAAGGGGGAAAAAATGTCGTTTAATTTCGATGCAGTAAGAAAAATCCTCTATTAATGTTTGAGATTCCGATGAATTGAATACTAGAGATAAAGTGTGCGAAAATTGGATCCATTATCAGAATATTTCTCTTAAGGCTTTGCTCTACGAGAAATAAATCTGTTCACAGCAGTAAGGAAATGATGTATTAGAAAATCGGTTACATGTTCCAAATGAACTGTTCATGTTACCATGCATATAAAGAGAGCAATGCATGCATTTTGGGCTATTGTTTTATGAATTCTTTCAGCTGAATCGTCATACATTATTGCTCCTGAATAATATGTAATAATACAAGAAAATGGTCTTTATTGGTACAAGTCTTGCAACTGGCAAATTTCCCGTTAATTGATGGGAAGTTTGAAGCATGTTTTTAAAGCATAGCATACAATATTTGGTAGCAGACTTAATTGATCGTATTTCTTTTGCAATCCAATATTTCTCTAGTAGCAGATACAAAAATGATCATGGTCGAACATGAAGATTTTTGTTATGAACATCTTGTATTATGATGTTTGTGATGTGGTGTTTAGGAGGTAAAATTATTTGATGTGCCATATTGTAGTCAACATCAGCGTTAGTTATTCTTCCTCCAACTCGAAGAATATTTTCATCCACAAATAGATGAAGTGATAGAAGTGAGCTTTTTCTATCTACTGACTTCTTTTATCTAAGCAGTTTTTTTCTTCCATGTAGTGTTTATGTTGAAAAAGATAAATTACTTTGTTGGAAGCTGTAGTAGGTTCCGACGCAGTTATTGAAAATCCTCGATGAGTTTTATTTCTCCATCTGAGTATTCATGCTGTGATACTTACGAGTGTTTAGAAACTTGAATATTTGTTGAAGTGAGAATTTTCTTCTTTATCATTGGCTGTTAGAACAATAGTTGACTTTTTTCCTCTCTGGGATGTCTTCTAGTTTTACATAGTTCGAACGCCTGTAATGAGATGGAAGAATAATCCAGTGAGGACCATTCCAATATAGAATATTACTTTCATGAACTGCAGGTGCACAACCTCTTGAAATTATGTATGTTGGATTATCTTCACTTGGAACGTGGCTCCAGTTGCCAGGATTAGTAAGTTGTATTTTGTGAGATCTATTGGCCACGAATATATTTGATAAATGCGGTGATTGAGAAATCAACTGAGAATTTTTTCTGAATCTGTCCTGAAATATGTTATAAAAATATGTATTTGTAATGTGCTGACTACCTTGTGATATATTTCTGCTGCAATTAATGCGGCCTAGAGTTCCAATCTTGGTGTAGATATAGTTTGGAGTGGAGCTACATTAGATGTGGTCCATGGGAAGTGAAGATTCTGAAGTAACAATGAATGCTGCACAACCATAGCCTCTTTCTATTGCATCACATAATACATGAAGTTGCGGTGCTTCAAGTACTGTAGTTCCACAAAGTTTTGTGGGAACTTTAATATTATTTAACCCGATCAGATTTTGCTTAAATTGTAGTCAATGTAGAAAATCAAATGACACTTCATCATCCCCGTCTATTTTCAAAAGCCAAAGTTTTTGCATCAGAAGTTTTGCTTCCCTTATAAATTGGCATACGTAACTAAGAGTATCAGAAACTCTTGCTATTTCAGAAAGTAAATTTCGTTTAGTATGCACTTCTGTTGAATAAAAATTCACATTAAAAGTGAAAATGTCGGATGAAGGTTACGAATGTAATCCTAAGGTTTTGATCATACAATCTTCTTTAAATAATTTGAGCGGATCAACAGATAAGTCTGAGGTTGGGGTGGTATTTAGAAATTGTTGTGTATTAGAACAGCATTGCTTCAACGGAAATCCCCCTTGTTTTAGAAGAGTAGAAAGTTCACTTGTGGTTTGAATTACATCTTTAATTGTGGGAAACGATTGTAGATAGTCGTCCACATAAAAAGAGTTTTTCAATGCATGTGTAGTTTGTGGTGAATATTGATGTTCATCATTGTTAGTTAGTTCCATTAAAGTTTTAATGACTAGTTGGCTTGATGGCTTTAAACCGTATATAACGGCTTTCAATTTAAATGAACGAAGAGGCTCATCAGGATTGTTTCTCCATAATATTCTTTGAAGGTCTTGTTGGTCTTCGTGTACAGGTGTCTGTCTATACATTTTTCAATATCAGATACAACAGCAATTGAATGTAACCTAAAATTGTTGATTACAGGGACTAAGTCGGTTTTAACTGATGGACCATATAATAATATGTCATTCAAACAGATGCCATTCTTATCTGGTGCTGCTGCATTAAAGACAACTTCAATTTAGTCTCTTGTTTCTTCGTTCTTCCATACAGGATGATAGCTAAGAAAGTTGATTGGTTGTGAGGAGTTTGTATTACTTGCGGTAACTACTTCCATGTGATTTAATGCTTCATAGTCCTGCATAAATTCGAAGTACTGTTGCTTCAATGCTTCATGAAAAAATATTTCAAAGAGATCCTGTTTCAATGAAATATTTTTTCATGACCAAAGAACTTTATGGTTTCAAGTTTTTTAGTATATTGTAAAGATGGAGCATCTTTATATGTAGGCATTGTAACAATGTATCTGCCTTCTTGGTTTCTTGTAGTGGTTTGTTTGTAGAACTGCTCAGAGTAGAATTCTTCTTCAGAATGATGAAAGATTTGTGCATCTTCTTCTAAATACCAAAACTTGTTGAAATCTACAGATTCATTTCCCATTGTTAAGTATGCAGATTGTAATCGTACAGGTGCTGGATGTTGCAATTTCCTGTAAATATCCAACCAAGTTTTGTTGGTAAATACTCCTGGACCTAGTTTCCTCTTGTAATTTTGAAGAATCCGCCAAATAGTATTAGCACCTATAGAACTTCAATGGAACGGCTGATGTAGAATTCAGGATCTCCAAGTTGAATATCTTGTGGTATGACTTGTTGATCTATGTTTAAATCAATTACTGGAGTATCTGAACATATTTTATTTATCACTAAACAATTTAGTTTCAAGTGATATTTTTTGCTGATGATATCTTTTATTTTTGATTTAGGTAAACTTTACTATTTCCCTTGCATTGATTCCAGTTACCGTGACATAAGTATTCTTGACTGGAATACTTAATTTCTGAGCAGCAGATTTGGTTATGAAATCATGTGTAGCAGCTGATAGACATTGGATAGGAATCCAGTTTCCTTTTTTTTTTTTTTGTCTTCAATTTGTACGACTACACTACAAAGAACACTAGTTCATCTTCTGGAAATAGTAGTTTGTGTTAAACTCTGTGCAACTCTGGCAGATTCTGTTTAAATTTCAAGTTTGTCTTGCTGTTCTTGTTGATTAGTAGGCCGATGCAGTAAAGTATGATATTTGGTTTTGCCTTTAAAACATTTTCCCTTACTTAAACACTTCTGATTAGGATGACCAAATTGACAAACAATTAAAACAATGCTTATATTGTTGTGAATGTTTACGCTTTTGATCCTTCCGGGATTTTCTCGTATAAGACTTGAAAGCATAATAATAGTCCCTTCGATTGGTTGCTGGCCAAAGGAAGGCAAGAACAGTGATGGGGCTGCCATCTTATAGCCTCTGGACATGCTTTCCTGGAGAAGAAAAGGAAATAAAGGAAAGATGAAACGGAAGAAAAGAAAGACTCCCTAGCCCTCGGGATGCCCTAATAGCGTCGGGGTCGAAAAAACAAGAGTTAACCGAGATAGGTTAGATAGTAAAGTTAAAAGAGTGCAAAACACAAGTAAGTGGAAGAAATGTTTTGCTCAGCTTGGGCACCTTGTGGTCGCCATCCACATATCCCCTAGATGAGGACCCCTGAGGCATATACATTGGATATTATCTCTCTACCTGGGATGAAAAGATATCCCTGAAAAAAATACTAGTTATAATAAAAGTTTAGGAATTATTAATCAAGTTATGAAACCATCCCTTGTACAAAAAAAACACCAGTTTACGTTTATATAACACTTTGGCTAGACCAGTGTTGACCTATGATAGTGAAGCATGGACACTAAAAAGACAACATGTAAGCAGAATAACGGCTAGTAAAATGAGATTTATGCGCAGAACAGCAGGTTACACCAGATGAGATCGGAAAAGGAACACCGATATCTTAAAAGAATTGAAGACTACGCCAATTTTGGAATATATTAAACAGTACCAACTAAATTGGAAACACCATCTTGAAAGAATGAGTTCAAATCGGATCCCCAAAGCTGTTTATAAATATATACCAAGAGGACGAAGATCACTGGGCCGTCCTATGAAACACTGGAGGGAAAATGTTTTATAGGATCGTAACAGGCCTTGGCCTAATACTTTGAAGGAAGAAGAAAAAGAAAAAGAAGAAGAAGAAGATTGTTTACGCTTTTCATCTACTGTTAATTATTTAAATTCTTCACAGTAGTATTATCCTGACACACAGAATATTTCACAGATGAAAATGATTTGTTATTGCTACTTGCAGACATTATTTTCTTGCTAGCATTGACAAAATGTTTAAATGGAGTATTTGGTTTATTCGGTTTATAATACAGCTTGTCTGCTTGTTTATGAGCTAATTTATCTGCAGGTTTAGTAATGGATGAAAGTACTCTACATTTGTGCTGTAGAAATTGCTTCATTGCGTTGAAATTTGCTGGTCCTCCAGATGCAACTTGAATCTAATTTAGTAGTAACCAAATGTATACGAAGACTGTCCCAAAGTTGAACAGGTTCTTGGCAAGCTTCTATTACTCTTATACTTTCCATAACTTCTTCATGCAATATTCTAAGAGCTGCAGCTCTTTCATACTTCACATGTTGTAAGTTGAACAAAAGCTGTAACATGCCTCTTAACTGTAAGGTACGGTTGCTCAGATTTGTCTCGAAGTTGTTGAATTGCTAACTTATACTTTTCTTCAGTGATGGGTAAAGCTGTAAGTATTTCTGCAGCAGGACAAACTAAATAATTTCTTAAAAATGGTGCTTTTGAATGTCTGTAGGTTTTGGGTGCGAATGGATTAATTAAGTAAAAAGTTAAAAGAAAGTTTACAATTCTTCAATTTTTCCTCAAAATGTGTTGATTTCAAACTTCGGTAATTGTAAAGTAGATGTAGGTATTTTCAGAGGTGGATGTAGTATCTGGAGAGGCTTCCTCGTTTGCAAGCTCTTGTTCATATTTCTTAATCTGATGAACTAATGCCCTTGCTTCGATAATTGTTGTACTTTATAAAGTATGGAATGCTATTCGATGTTCGGTTACTTTTGGTTTTAATAATTCCAGTTCTGTTTTTGTAGTATCGTAATTTTCAAAAATTTTCTCTAGACTTTTTAACTGTAGTTCAACCCAAGTTATGGTTTGATTTTTAGGTTCACTTTGTATGAGTTAGTCACGAATAGTATTAACACGAACTTTATAGATTTGTCTGACAGCTGTTAATTCTTAAACTCGTATTTTACTCATGATGATAATTGTTGGAGTTTATCTAAATATTGTATACTTTAAATCAGTAACTTTACAAATAAAAGAGAATTTTTATGATTATATGATTCAATATTTGTTATAACTAGGCCTACATATTTTTAATTAGTTATTTAAATAGTTTACTTTAATTAGTTATTTAATAGTAATATTAAACTAGGAAATTATATGAATCAAAACCCTCATGTTACAGGAAATATTAGTATGAAATCCCTATACTTGTAGTAAGAGGATGTGGACAAGAATGTTATAACTTTATTGGAAACTGGAAAACACAATCGGTAGTCAGATTTACCTTTGATAATAAAGGTCTATGCTCACCATCTCTATCAAAACAAGTTACAGTTAGGTCTACGTTCGCCATCTCTATCAAAACAATATACAGTTAGAAGTAGTGGGTATGCAAAAACGGCGGATAGGAATTATTTTTACATCGTGAGAAACACGGAGTGACAACAGTTACAGTTGAAGAAGGAAGGATGTGCGTTATCCAACTTGGTTAAAATTGTAATAGTAAAAGGAACGGAAGAGGGGCATGGGAGAAAATTATAAACTTTTGAAACGCAATGAAGAATAGGACAGGCGTTGTAAGATTTTCCCAGAATTACCAAGTACCAAGCATGCAGAAATGATCGGAGACAAATTAATTTATTCACTTAGCAATTTAGAAGATGGAGGTTAGGATACTTCACAGATAGTTGGTTATCTTAATCGATCTAGTGGAGAGTATTATTACTAAACATTTGGGAACCCAAGGGCTACACTTAGTATATTTCTAATGAAAATTACACATTTAATATACTCGGCTGATCATGACACTCGACTGAGATGCAAACAGGAGGAAACAGTGAAAGAATCTACGGCCGTGATCTCTCCCTCTGTACACCTTGATAGCATATCAGTGGGGCTAGTGACCTCTTGAGAATAGACACACACACACACATGGGATTTGGAACTTATTTAGATTAGTGAATGACCACTAGATCGCTTTAAGGTTCGCCAGACTAGGGCCCACAAATCACTCGGAACCATATCAAGATAAAAACGAGCAAATAGATTGCAACCTAGGTCAATCTTGGCTAAGTGATGTTAGGCAGAAATCACACAGAAACATTTCTTGGTACCCGGGATTAGGAAGTGAGGTTGGCAAGAAACGAACTTCGTCTAGCAGAATAGGATCGAATCCACTTCTTGACGCAGTAGTTGTTCGGTGAGGCACCAATAGATTTTCTAATGGACCCGAGGTTAGGAAGTGAGGTGAGCAATATACGAACCCTGTCTAGGAGAATAGAATTTAATCCACTTTTCGACGCAGTAGTTGTTCGGTGAGGCACCATTAGGCTTTCTAATAGGAATATTGTAGATAAATTCTCAGGCAGCAGACTTAGAGAATCAGAATTAGCAAGATAAACATACAACCTTAAGGCTGTGCCTGGCATATACTAGAACCACTGGGGATTTCTCCCTAAGGCGTGCCTGGGATATGCTAGAGCCACTAGGGTAGGGATTTGAACAGCGACCCTTACGAGGCAGTGCTTGGGAAGCACAACTGGGAATGAAGAAGAAGGGGCTCGGGCCCCCTTTGGCAGATTAGGACAGGTACCCTTTCCTTGAGGCGATCGACTAACATCGGGCCCCCTCTTGGAATGGGAGAGACCTCCTATACCCCATTGAGGCGATCCGCTCGACGAGCTATCTAGGGCCTCCTCCGTAGAAGATGATGCCAGGATAATCCACCGGTGCGATGGTGAGCAAAGCGGAAAGTAACACCACGAAGGGGAAAGACGTACGTACAGGTAAATATGGTCCAAGCGGATAGATAACAAATGCCAGCAAAATAACATCGGAAACACTAGTGCTCTAGAGGGAGCAGAAGGATAATTGGGGAAACACACATACACACGATTATACGATTGACAAGTAGAGCCAAGAGAGACAGATTGGCCTAGGATGGAAGGGATGAAAACGAAATGAAAACGAGGGGTTAAACACCTAAGGTGGTGTTGATAAGTTTAGGCACATAAGCGGTCTAAAATAAAAGTAGAACCCCCTAGGATACAGAGCAGGTACAGGAAGGAGGAGGATTTCCGAGTGGAAGAATAGGTAAGGAAAGAACCCCCTGGAGTAGGACATGGGTAAATGGTTCAAAGTGAAAGGAGGGAAAAACGACCCCCAATAAAAATGATAATATGTATGTGATAGGTAATGAATGTAACCCCAGGATTAAGGGTTAGAGAGTAAAATTTGAAGATCAAACATATATGTAGATAAAGAAACAATCAGGGAATAAAGTATACAAAATGAAAAATAGATGTATAATTGTTCAACAAATCATCTATGAGAATTGGCAATTCAAACTAACATTTAGGTGACGTCAGGGTGCGAATACACCTCGTGAGAAGTTAGGGCAGCAGAAGGGAGAATGAGGACAAGGGCTCAGGTTACATAACATCACGGTGCATTTCTAAATTTGAGTCGGTACTCATTAAGAAATTAAAATGTTGCGGATTGAAATATTAACAGTAAGATCACATGGTCAGGAAAATTAGACCAATGAATAATGGAAACCTTATCTCCTATCCAGACACAAGTAGCCTTAAAGTCATGTATCAATTCAAGTACAATGGAGGCTAAGAAAAGGGAGAGTTAATAAATAGAGGCCAGCTAATTCAGAAGTGGGGAAAAGAAAAGAATGCTCTCAAACTCAGGACACTAGGGAAACGATGACAGAAATTCCTGATGCGAGTATTAATGGATAATTATAAGGTCTAATTCGGCATTGATTAAGTAGCATTTACATGATAAATACGTGTAGTAATGTCCTTTCTTCTGATGTGAAGACGAGCGCACCCGATAGAAACCTGGACTCTATTATAAAGAAGAGTACTAGACAAACCCTTTACCCAGGACTCTATTATAAAGAAGGGGACTACGCAAACCTTTAGAGTTAGACAAGTTTTGGGATTTTAATAATAGAGAAAGATCAACCGATCTAAGCATGGAAATAATGTGAATATAAAAACCTGAAGTACTGTCAAATATAAGTTTAGGGAAGATTAAAGAGATGATATTAGAAACTGATAATTCTTAATGATGAATATACAGAATTGATAGGCATAACAGCACTCTTTTCCATCTCCGGTTTAAAATCTAGCCAACACCAAAAGATAAAACAAGGATAGATTTTGTATAGGAACAAGGTTGGCAGTTTTAAAGATAAATGCAAAATACAAATTTTGTTTGTACCATTGAGATATGACTAACTAGGAGTAAATTTAGAGGAACTGAAACTAGGAAAGATGATAAAAGGTAAAAATGTACATAGTTGTTCAAAATCTCGGGACTTTTTTACTATAAGATTGGTGAATCATCCCGATAAGCCCATAAGCATCATTGAATTCATTTCAAAAGCCCAACTGAACCTATTAAGAATACATGGTGTAAGACTCCAAGTAATTAAGTAACAAACACAACTATATTTACAAAAAAATTAAAAGTAAACAAAAGAAGAACCATTAAGACAAGTAAAACACCTTTTGGCACAAGAAGAATGACTGCGCACATGCCTGGACAGATTATGCTCAAGCTATATGAACACGACTGGGCTAACTAGGAACAACGTAGGATGTTGAGTCACCTAGGACATCCCCCACACCACGAAACTTGGTCAGATCACCTGATGCCAGAACGATGGAGGAAGACAGGCTCTATGCAGGTACGACTTACTACAACAGAGATAGTCATTCAACATGGAAGATGTCCAACAGTCAATACGGTGCGACACGAGAGACCAAGAAAATACCTTTACCCATATCTAACCAAACCTCTGATGGTCCGTGGATCAGATAGAAACTCCTAACCAGTATTCTACAGTAAGGAAAAAATTGGAAAATAAAACACTGATATCCTATTAAACCTATCCTCCGGATAATCCATGGCTCCTAAAAGGAATTGCTGGTCTCGAGAACTTCAAAGGAAAGACCAAGTACCCGGCATGGCTCTCTCCTGACTGAAGGAAGATATCATCACAGAACGTGGTTCCAGACATTAGATTCAACCAGGGATGCTGTAAGAGATCAACAGGAGCTGCTGACATGCCGAGGCGATAAACAAGAACATAGTGCTTCAAGTTTCTCGGTGGGCAGGGCTGGTGTAAAAGCTTAGTGTTACGAAGAAAGTGATAAGCTCCAATTAAAAATTTTAGAAAAAAATAATAAATAAAATTTTCAAAATCAAAGTGTGAAATAAGTAACTTGTATGAAAAAAAACAGCAAGAAGACAATAGGATTTAGCAACAAGAAAAAAAATTAGAAGGGGGAATAAGAATAGATAATTTGTGTTTTATGTATATTTGTTTCAGGTGCAGAGTGACAAGCTAATCCATTTTTCCTGATGTCTAGAATATTTTAACACCGGATGAATGTTGTGGGTATAAAATGGAGCATGTAAGCGTCAAATGTCCCATATAGCAAAGGGAACTTCGGTTAATTACGAGGAGGAAATGGATTAACTTAAGCACAATATTTCAAAGTAAAGGGTATTCATGTTGCATTTCTTGTTATACATTAGTATTTTGGAAAGGGTCAAGCTTTAGGGAACACAAAAGAGAGCTACACTGTAAGATCAAAGTAAGAAGAGAAAAAAGTAACTCTAGAGCATGGTGTGTGGTCAAAGGAAAATTTAAGGAAGAAAATTCATGGGGAACAACAATAAGATGGTTTATAATAACGGCCTGAAAAGGGCTTTTTAAAAACCCGTTATCAGGTCTGAAGGGGGTAGTTGTTATAAATGAATAACTAGGACTAGATATTTTTAATTAGTTACTTAAATAGTATATTTTAATTAGTTATTTAATAGTCTCATTAAACTAGGAAATTATATGATTCAAAACCCTCATGTTATAGGAAGTATTAGTTTGGAATTCTTATTCATGCAGTAACAGGATGTAGATAAGAATGTCAAAACTATATTGGAAACTTGAAAACACGTTACTCGGTAATCAGATTTACCTTTGATAAAAAGGTCTATACTCATCATCTCTATCAAAACAAGTTACAGTTAGGTCTAAGTTCACCATCTCTATCAAAACAATATACAGTTAGAAGTTCAGGTTCTGGAAACATCCATAAAATATACCCTAAGGCTGAGAAAGTCAGGTTTTCGCATTCCAAAGACAGAACAATACCGTTTAGGGCATATGAACTTACTATGCTTGAAGAGAGGGAGAAAGAGGGAAAATGTAGGTGAACACATAAGCCTCAGAATAGACTTTACAGTTAGGATTTCAGAGAAAGAAATAAAAAGATGGTCAGTGAATGAAAGCGGTCTGACTGTCGACAGAATGACTGGAGGTAAGTCTGCACCAATATATTTTAATAGGATTTTGGGATTTTGGATAGAAAACCAATATGGGTTTTAAGACTAGATTTATAGTTTGTGGATAGGAACGAATTGAAGTAGTTATGAAAATAATATAAGTTAAGAAATATGTTACGATTAAGTCAGGTCATGGGGCGAAGTTTCAACTACTATAACCTCTCTCTTCTCACCCATAGATTATGTAATAATATAAGTTAGGCTAGTTAACTATGTGTAATTTTCTATAAAGTTGTGCTTATAGTTTTAATATAGTATATTACAGATATTTGATTTTTCATTTATTCGTCTCAACTAACTTCAACTAATAAAGTCATCGGTCATACCGCTCGGCTAGCACCAAATCCGTAGGTAAATCACACGCTATCTTACCGTCACAAGTAACCCATGTTCCAAAGGTCCTTTATGCCCTAAAATAAGCTTAAAAAGCGTAACAATATTCATAAATAACATAGTAAAAATGCTAGAATAATTGTAGGGAAACATACGATTGTATATATCCCGGGCGAGCCCCCAAATGTTTTCTATGTTACGGAATAATTCAATTAAATGACTGTTATAGTTGATAGATTTCAACAACCTCTCATAAATTGGTTCAACATTTATAATGAGGCTGCCTACGAACTTGATGTTTCTTAAATTATAATTTATGAAGACTAATGTAAGATAAACCATAATTTTATTTTAAATGTTTCATAATTCACAACAAATATATATCATATTCAGTCTTCTATATGCTGTTGCTACTTTTCAGAATTTCAATTTGACTTCAGTTTCATTATATTTTTTAGAATGATTGAATCTGCCTTTAAATGCATTATCCTAGTGAAAACCTTGAACTAGAATATGATATAAATTGCGTTGATATTATTCACTGAACCTTGATTGTATTTGAAATGAAAATTACGAAGATCTTCTTTTGAATCTTACTATAAAAAATAACAATAGTAACCAATAAATAATAATGAAGAACAAAAGAACAATGTTAGAAATTTTGAGTGATTCCATATGTTAAAATTAATCACATAAGTTGACTGGGTATGTTTTATAATATTTATCTTCAGATTTTATATTCCGATTTGGAATTTAACAATGTGTATGATAATCTAGCCAGAATTTGGTTGACATGTGGTAGAATGTGTGAGCTCCAAGTCATTATAGCTGTTTTTTTAACGTGGAGCCCCTACATATTGTAGCAACCCAAATTCCTCATGATGCTGCTCTGTGGTCACCGGTCCCATAATCATACATCTCAATACTCCTGTAGATGCTGGAAGACTGCAACATACATTGCTGCTGACAGCCAGTTTTATAAAGAAAAAGTACAATGTGCTCACAGGAAAAAGCAATAACAATTTGTTGCCTATTCATGTTGGAAATGACATGATTATAAGAACTGGTTTAGATTTAATATATATATATATATATATTCTTAAATATTAATAAGGAAGGAATAAGTTATTCTGGAGCTGGTGATTATGCAAACCTGCAAGAGCTTGTGAAAAACTGTCCCTTGTCAAATTACTTCGTTAAAGGTTTGCCCCAATCAGACATTTATGCGCATTAAGTTTCTATTTATTTAAAGTATACGAAATATAGGAAGATATATACTACTACTACTACTACTACTACTACTTCTAATATATAAAAATGAATGTTTGTTTGTTCGTACTTTATGCGCGGCCATACCGTTGAACAGAATGTGATTGGTTTTTTTTTCTGCAAAATGTTCAGCGGATTATCGGGATGAACATAGGGCTGTAAGAGCGTTGGGATAATCAACACCTTCACCCTTAAAAAACACCATTTGTAGTAAGAACCCGAAAAGTCCCTTATTTACCCTTAAATGGCTTACGCTGCCTAAAACATAAAATATACACAGATATACTAATGTACACCGAATTGAATATTTTTTAAAAAATGTACACAAAAGTTCGCGACAGCAAATGTTTTTTTCTTTTAAGGATAACTCACAGTATCTATCCATTTTTGTCTTTTATTGATGACAAGAAAATCGACATACGAGGATTTCCGGGCAACGCCGGGTAATCAGCACGGGGTAACTAAAAATATTAAGAATTATTCAACTAAATGCAAACAAAATTATCATCTATTTAGGTGTAGCAGCGCACGCCGGGTATTAGCTAATATATATTTGTTAGCATGTATTAAAGTTACATTGCCCAACGTCGGAAATTTTATGATAACACGCACACACACACACACACACACACACACACACACACACACACACACACACACACATATATATATATATATATATATATATAATCTGTGTGTGTGTATGTGTGTGTGTGTGAGAGGAGAGAGAGAGAGAGAGAGAGAGAGAGAGAGAGAGAGAGAGAGAGAGAGTGTATGTGTGTGCATTGATTTAATAAATAACATTTATATATTTCCGCTGCGCAACATTTAACGTTATTATTAAAAATATAGGCAAAAAGAACATAAAACCTAGGAATGAATTCAGTAGCAAAATAATATCATCGTTAAATTCCATATAGTGAGATAAGCATATTTGGAAAGACAAAAAATAAGTACTACAAGAATAGACTAAGAGCTCTAGAAATGGATTATTTACGCAGAAGTGCCAGAAAGTCAAAATTAAAACATGTCACATATAAGGAAATTAGAAACATAATTCAAGCAGAAAAAAGCATAATTGAAAGAAATGAGGAGAAGGAATTAAAGTGGTTAGGACATGTTTTAAGAATGGAAGATGAGCGATGACCAAAGCAACTATGTCAATGGCACCCGACTAGAAAGAAGAAAAGAGGGACACCAAAGTTTACATGGAAGGAACACAGGAAGATATTAATTCAAGCCCAAGATCGTAGGCTTTGGAGGATTGGCACGGGAAGACGGCAGCAGTTGTAAAAACCCGATGATAGATAGATAAAAAATATACATTTCGTAATAAAGCGATAACAGATTTGTTGACGTAATAAAAAACTTACGTTGAGGAGTAACGCCACTGAATGTGAAATTGAAAAAGTAGTTTTTTAATTTGAACTTTATGAAATAGAATTATTTCACAGATTAAATCCATTTATAACTGTAAATTTGTGGAATGAACATTGCGCTACACAACCTTTATCAGGTAAATACTAAATACATTTAGAAAGAAATTATAGCCCATTATTTTAAGTGATATATATATATAAAACGTACTTCTATATTATATATATATATATATATATAGGCCTACATACCTAATACATATAAATGAATGTTTGTTTCTTTGTTGGCTTGTTTGTTCTTACTTTATGCACGGCCATACCGTTACCCAGTTGTGATGGGGTTTTTTGCAAAATATTCAGGAGCGACCCGGGATGAACATAGGACTATGAGAAAGTTGAGATACTGAATTCCTACACTCTTAAAATAAACACACTTTGTAGTCAAAAACGTGAAAATTCAACTTTGTTACCGTTAAATGTCTTACGCTGTATAAACCATAATAAATGCACAAAATTACTACTGTACACAGGAATGAATATCTGAAAAAACAGTACAGAAAAATCGGCGACAGCATATCTCTTAACGATAACTCACAATATGTACCCATTTTTGTCTTTTATTGATGCCAAGAAAATAGGGATCGGTAGATTTCCGAGTAACGTCGGGAAATCAGCACGGCGTATCAAAAAATCATTAGAATTTAAATTTAAATTTATTTTTCCTTTTACTTATTAAACTAATTAAAAAAACACATAATCGATTTAGGTGTAGTAGCGCTCGTCGTGTATTAGCTAATATATTTTAATTATCATGTCATATTAATCTTACATTCACCAGTGACTAAATTTTAATTATAGCATACATATGCATATATATATATATATATATATATATATATATATATATATATATGTGTGTGTGTGTGTGTGTGTGTGCATTGATTTAATAAATAACTTGTAAATATTTCCGCTACGCGAAATATAAAGCATTTATTATAAATATTAATTTCGTAACAAAGCAAAGTGTTCTCTGCGCGGTCCATTACTCAAGACTACGGCCAACAGCCCGGAAATCTTCTACAAGATCATAATAACTCCGGCCGTGAAAGCCGAAGTCAATATAATAACAAAAATGTTGACGTAATGAAGAATTTACATTGCGGAGCAAAGCCACAGACTATGAAATTGAAAAAGTAAGTTTTTATTTCGAATTTAGTCAAATGTAAGTATTTCACAAATTAAATCTATTCATAACCGTAAGTTTGTGGAGTGAACAATGTGCAACTCTTCCTCTATCAGGTAATTACTAAATACTTTTCGAAATACCATATTTATCATAGATTAAATGTTTTAAAATATATTACGTGTACACCTGTTCACATTTGAAAGCTAACTGCTTACACATTACAACAAATATAAATATAAAATTAGAAATATCCTGTTTTATATATTTTTAGATAATAATATGTTATTCTAATTACAAACGTAACATTGAAATAAATGTATGCCTGCTTGTAACTTATATAGGCTTGTATATATATATATATATATATATATATATATATATATATATTCATCCCTTCTTATTTGTTTGTATCTCACTCCGCCCCGTCAATGTTCTATCTATTTCGAGGCATAATTGAAGTAGCTGCGAGTTTTTTTTATTATTTACTAACTAGTACCCGGCGTGTGTTTACGCCTAAATAAATGAAAATTAACGTGGTTTTTATGTTAAGTTGAATAAGTAAAAGGAAAACTGATTATAAATTTTTAGTTTTACATGATTATCCGGCGTTGCTCGGGAATCAACTCATCCCGATATTCTTGGCATAAATGAGCTGAAAGACAAAAATCTTTTTTTGTGAGTTATCCGTAAAAGAATACCCGCCATATGCCGCTGTGCTTGCACAAGAATCTTCGTACTTATATATTTCTTCTTGGCATCAATGAAAGACAAATATGTCAATTGAGAGTTATCCGTACGAGTCAATACTAATAAAATGCATAACAAATTCCGTTGAGGTGAATTAATTTTATACACACAATTTTAACAAAGCTGAGGACGACGACACCAGTCACAACACGTATATTTTAATTTTTAACTATTATCTTATAACCGTAAGAGATAAACATATGCTGTCGCGGACTTTTTTGTAGAGATTTTTGAGATATTAAATACTGTGTACATTAATTCTGTGTATTTGTTATGGTTTAGGCAACGTAAGCCATTTAAATGTCCAAAGAGCAACGAGCTAAATGAGCTGAAAGACAAAATTTGTTATTGTGAGTTACCTGTAAAAGAATACCCGCCATGTGCATCTATGCTTGCACAAGAATCTACGTACTTGTCCCGATATTGTTCGTATCAATAAAAGACAAAAATGGCTATTGTGAGATTAACGTAAGAGTCCAAACTAATGAAATGCGTATAAAATTACGTTGAAATGGATTAATTTTATGTACACCATTTTATCAAATTTGAGGACGACGGCTCCAGCCACAACAGGTACATTTTAATTTTTAACTATTATCTAATATCCGTAACAGATAAACATATTCTGTCGCCGACATTGTTGAAGAGCTTTTTGATATACTCAATTATGTGTACTTTAGTTTTGTGTGTTTGTTATGGTTTAGGCAGCGTAAGCCTTTTAAGCGTACCGAATAGCTACATTTTTCATGTTTTCACTACAAAGGGCGATTTTTAAGGGTGTAGGAGTTGAGTATCACAACTCTTTTATTGCCTATGTTCATCCCGAGAATCTCCTGAAAATTTTGCAAAAAACCCCATCACAATCGGATCAACGGTATGGCCGCGCATAAATTACGAACAAACAAACAAACATTAATTTTAACATATATATATATGTATATATATGTATGTATATATATATATATATATATATATATATATATATATATATAATATTGAGGTATGTTTTTTCTATATAACCTTCGAATAAAATCAAATTTTTAAAAAGCATTCTTTTTTACAAAAAACCGTTAACTAAGTAAAATTAATTTACTCAGGTAGTAAAATAATGAATTAATTTGTTCTTTTTAATATTAATATAAATATTAAAAAGGATTTGAAAATAGAAACTTTTTTCATATTTATTATTTATTAGAGGTCGCACAGCGGCCGTAATTCCAGCACATTATTTTTTAAGTATTGTCACAAATACGTCATTTATGCACATTAATTTTCGATTTATTTAAATAATACGATTTATTTAAATAATACTACTTCATCTAATATATAAAAATGAATGTTTGTTTGTTCGTACTTTATGCGCGCCCATACCGTTGATCTTAATGTGATTGGTTTTTTTTTTGCAAAATGTTCAGCAGATTCCCAGGATGAACATAGTGCTAGAAGAGAGTTGAGATACTCAACTCCTACACTCTTAAAAACACCGTGTCTAGTGAAAAACGTGAAAGGTCTCATTTTTAACCTTAAATGGCTTATGCTTCCTAAACCACAAAATATACACAAAATTACTAATGTACACAGAATTGAATATTTAAAAAATCGAAATAAAAGTCCGTAACAGCATATATCTTTTAAGGATAACTCACAAAATCTATTCATTTTTGTCTTTTATTGATACCAAGAAAATCGGGATGCACAGATATCATGGCAACGCCTGGTAGTCAGCACGGGGTATGTAAAAATACTAAGAATATAAATTTTAACTTACTTTTCCTTTTCTTATTCAACTAAATGCAAAAAGAAAACATGATATATATTATTTAGGTGTAGCAGCGCACGCCAGGTATTAGCTAATGTATATTTTTCTTATCATGTCGAATTAAGCTTACATTGGCCAACGTCAGAAATTTAATGATAAGACACACACACACACACATACACATGTATATATATATATATATATACATGTTTATGTGCACATTGATTCAATAAATATAATTTACATATTTTCGCTACGCAACATTTAACGTTATTAAAAATATAAATTCCATAACAAAGCGATAGCAAAAATGTTGACATAATAAATAACTTACATTGCGGTGTAACGGCACTGTACGTGAAGTTGAAGAAGTAAGTTTTAATTCGAGTTTAATAAAATATAATTATTTCACATATTAAATGTATTTATAACTGTAACTTTGTGGATTGAACAATGCGCAACTCCACCTTTATCAGTTAAATATCAAATACATTTAGAAAAACCATATTTATCATAGACTAAATATTTGAAAATATATTACGTTGTTGTACTGTTCACACTTGAAAGCTAACTGCCTACACTTTATAGTAGTATATATAAAAGGGGGTTTCTGGTGCACCCCCACTTCTCAATTTCCAATACGAATTCACCAAAATCATATCTAAATAAAATAAATATTTGTCTAAAATCAGACAATTTTGATGACTATAAATAGAAAAAAGTCATCAAATAAGCAAAAAAAACATGAATTCACTGATAAGTAATTAAAAAGATCTATAAATATGTTAACTCACCCCGGTTTGTTTGTTGTTCATTATCAGCCGAATAATCTCGTATAATATCTCTCCATGGGCTTTCTCTATGCTTATATACAATTTAACATTAAACAAGTTTAGACATGAATGTGACGTTAAGCGCGTTATCACTAACAGGATATAATTTGTTTGTTTCCGCAACTAATCACCTCAAATCATATGAAAATAAAATAATTTAGCAATATTTTTATCTTTTCAAAGTCTAAGCAAAGTTATTTTTATAAAAATTGAATTTATAATTCTTAATAATTTAATCATATTTACAGAGTTTTTAATATATTAAGTCTCTTTTTCATTTATAAATTAAGAATATTTTGTTTATTTTAAGGGGGCTCCAAATTGGACCCCCCTTAAAATATATTATTTTTTTGTTAATACATCTTTAAATATCATCTTTTGTATTAGAAAACTCCAATATTTTATCAACTTTTCTTACTTTAAATTGATGAGTTTTATACTTTCAAATTCTAAGCAAAGTTATTTCTTATACTGTAATATGACATTCAACAAACATTGTAACCACACATCCGATTACGTATTATTTTTCTTTTTTAATCTTTCAGAACTTCCGTTTGTACTCAACATCCACATAGTTTATCTCTAAAGACCTTGAATTGATTAAAAGTTTTCTCTTTGATTAAACGGTTACACTTTGGTTAAACGGTTACAACTTCCGGTTACAGAAATGAGAGAAAGAGAGAGCGAAAATGTCGTATGTGTTGACTACTACAAGGAGATATTAATCACACACCACAAATCATATGAAAATGTCGTATGTGTTGCCTACTACAAGGAGATATTAATCATCCACCACAAATCATATGAAAATAAAATGAAATAGATAAAAAACAAGACAATTTAAATAAAAAAATACATAAAAATAAAAAACATAAAGATTTAAACATAATAAAGATTTAAAAATAAGCAAAGATTATTCAGATAGATAAAAATCAAATTCATATAAAGCTTCTTCAATTTTTTTAATAGCTATTTTTTATTTTATTATTTTTTGTTCTTTGTTAATAATGTTTATTGAACTTTACACATATGTGCTAATTATATGCTCAATTTCTGGAAAATCTTCTTCATAGGTGTTTAATAAGGCTATAAGTTCATCACTTATTTTCAGCAAAATATAAACTTCATCATTTTCTTCCATTAATATTTAGCGTCTTCTAAGAATTCCGTTTATTAATAAACTTTTTTATAAACACTCTAATTTTATATCATAATAAGGATTCTTATCTCCAACCGATCTATTATATAATAATACGTATTCACCTCTATTAATTTTTTTATATCTTTATCTGATAATTTTCCATATATTTTAGGAAGATAGAATTCTCTTTCCTCATCATCAATTTCTAAAGTTCCTATAATTGTAGCTCCATATGTTTTTGTTTAAATTTTTTTCAACGATATCAGTATATATTTTCCAGGTTCTATATCACTAAATTTATAAGTCTTTGGTAAGGTTCCAATTCTGTTGAATGCTTCCATTTATTAGAAAATATTTTTATAAACATTTTTAATTTCATTCATTTATATAAGACCGTAAGCTCTAGTAATTTTTTCAATGTTTAAAATATACATTTTGTCATCTTATGGACTGAGAGCTATTTTATTTACTTCAATAGTTGAAATGTCATGCTTATTTGTTCTAATGAGATTATTAACTCTATATTGTTTTTCTCCATTACACAAACAATTGTAATTATCTTCAAATTTAATGGTTTGTCAACAACACTTATTTGTAACTTTTGATTTTTTAATTTCCTTTTCTTCAAGTTTTATAGCATATATGTTACTTCTTAATCCTACAAATTATTTTATTAATTTACCACAGTTTTCATCTTTCATTTTCCCTAAAACTTTCTTATTTTTCTTTGGCATCCAATGATTTTTAGGAAAATCACTTGTATCAAAGTATTCAAACATAGCTTCCATGTCTCTATAAAAGTCATTTGTTTTTATGTTGTAAATAAAAGAGTCGGCATCAGTATAACAAATTTCTATTTTATCTCCATATTTATTTTTCATTACATTATAATGGAAATCATACATAAAATAATTGCTTAAATCTAGAATACAGATTCCAACATAAATAGGTTTATTAAAATTTAACTTCTCTTTACCCATATGCAATGCTACCATTTTGTCTGTAAATATTGTTCTATCCTTGAAAGTAGGCTTTGCAAATTCTTTTTCAATTTTAATATAATCATTCAATACTTTTATATTACATCTTATACGAATCGATTCCATCGTCTTACCAAATACACTATTATTCATCAATTTGAAGAAATTATTTTCTAAATCATTGGTAGCCTTAGTTCGCATTTCAGTATTTAAATCAATGTAAGACTTTAACCAATCAGATTGTTTGAATTCTAAGATTCTATGTATTTTCTTTATTTTGATTCCCAAGCTAAGATATAGCTGTAAATTTCTATAATGTAACACATAATTCTTCTTTTCTTTTAAGGTTAAGAATAGTTTTTGACTGTTTCTTTCTTTGAAATGTTTTTGATAAGGACTGAATCAATTTTTAATTGTTCTGGAGCTAATGGATAATCATTATGTTGTTTATGAAATTCATGAGGATATTCTAAATCTACTTCCAAAATGTATCCGGTTTTTGAATACTTTGAACTGTTACATACTTTAAAGTTATTTCTATCTTTAATCCATTTAAAATCATGTGTTGGTATTTCTTCTATCACAGCTGATCCATATAAATTATTCATATCTAAATATGCTAAGTAATTACTTTCCTTACCTTCATCATATATTTTTTTATATTTATTATTTGCTTTTACATATCTCTTGCAAACTTAATTAATCCCAACCCTTATTCCTTTTTCTATCATTAATATCATATCATTATATTTTATTATTTACAAATTTATTTTAGTATATTTTAACATAGCATCCCAAGATAATCCAAGAGCTGTATAATAATAACATGGATCCAATTTATAAATGTTCATAAAAATGTTTCTAAAATTTTCAAATATATCAGCAAGTAAAATTGTATCAATTTTAACATACAAATCGTGAAATTCTCCTAGATTTTTAATATTGAATTCCTAACATAAAGTGGTCACAAACTCGTATTCTTCATTGTCTATTTCTTAATTGTTTAATATAATATAAAATGATTCTTTAGGAGGAATAGTTTTTTCTTTAAATCTCAAAAATGAATCAATGTAATCATAACAATAAGGAGGTTTTCTAGTAATTAACTCCAACTTATCTTTAGGAAAATGATTTCCCAACTGTGGGAAATGTTTGATGGTTTTTGCTAATCTATCCACCGAAGAAGACATAATAGCATGTGAATCTAGAAATCTCATCTCATACATGATTGGTTTCATAAAAGTTTCATCACCATTTTTAACTTAATATTCATCAAGTTTAATTTTAAAAGAGAAAGAAATATAATTTTGATTTGTTATTGGAATAACTTTTAAATCTCCTTCTCTATCTGCTAAAGTTTTAATGAATAGATGAGCATCACATTTTTTTTAGATTATGAAAAAATATAGGTACAAACTTTGGTAATTTATAGTTTATATTACATTCATTATATGCAGCTCCATTATATTTTCCTTCCAGATGATTTTGATCTGTTACTATACTCTCATCTTCTTTGTATTCTATTTAACAAATATGGCAAAATTTAGCATTTTTAAAATTATGTAAATCTTCACTTATTAATTTTATATGATGGTAATTATTCTTGATATATTCATATATCTTATGATTTTCTTCTCTCATCTTATCAACAAACTCTTTTTCGGCATTTTCGGATCTATAAACTATTGGTTTAGATACCTTATTCCCATATGCATAAGTTTTATAATAACTAAATCCACAGGGTACATGTTTTTGATATTTATTTGTATAACTATTTTCATGATTTGGTTGACATGAATCTACTTTTGATAAGATTGATTCAAAATCAGCATATATTGCAAAAGGTACCTTTAAATTTCTATTATAATTTTTAATTTCAATATATTTCTCATCGGGAAATTCAACTCTTAAAGCTTCATTATTATTACAATAGAAGGAATGCTTTTCTAATAAGTCTTTCCTTACAAAATGTCATAAACATCTTCTACAGTGATATTTTTTCTTTATGCTTTGAAACTTGACTAGACAACAATTTATCTATATCTTTAGTCCAACAATAATGATCGTTTTTTCAGCTTTTACATATAATAGATCAATAAGAGTTTCGCTTTTAAACTTAGATATCTGTAGAGGATATATTTTTAATTTATCATCAAAACTAAACACATTAATACTTAAATCATACCTCTTCTCAAACTTCTCAATATCTTGTAATTTCATTGGATATCCATCATCTCCAAATTCAGTTTCATATTTTTTTATATTTGGCTACTCTTTCTTGATCTCTTTCAACTGGATGTAAAGCAGCTAAAATACTCCATAAAATGCATTTTTTATCTTTATGTTTAATATTAATAACTGCTTTCTTATTTTTAATTTATTTGGGTAAATCAATGTAACTAGATCCTTTTAAAGGTTTATATTTATTAATATAGAGATCATAATAATTGATTTCTTTTAAGGTCCAACCCGAAGTTGGACTCAAATATATAATATTTTTATTTTCGCCCTTAATTTCAGGTAGGATTAATTTTATATTTGTAGAAATCATTATAGATTTCATATTAGATTGCGCATATAAATCTGTTTTTCCGAATAGTCTTCAATTGTTTTTTCAATCTCACATGTTATAACTTGCTTAATTTTAATTGCTTTATGTTTATATATTTGTTCCGAAATCAATTTTTTAAATATCGCTTCACACTAGTCTAAACATAATGAAATCCCTTTATTTGTTTTATTATTTATTCTAACAGTCAACAATTGTTTTTTATGAGATGTTTCTATACTTTCATGTGGTTTTATTTGTTTGTATAAGTGACTCAAATTCGCCTCAATTTTATTTATTTTATTTATTTTTTGGTTTGAATTTATTTTTATTTTATCATATTTTAGATCAAAAGAATCAAATACTTCTTTATATTTTCTTCTTTTATTAGGTTATTTAATAAATCGTTTTTCTTTCTTTCTAAGATATTTAACCAAGAGATCAACAAGTTCAGACTTGGTGATCCCTCTGAATTGTTTGATATTTAATCGTTTTGCTTAACTTCTAAGAACACTGAAAGATATCCCACTCAGAAAATCTTCCATTTATTAGAAAAACAAATTTACAAATATTTAAAAATATATATGTTTTTATATAAATATTTTTTAAAATTATAAATGTTACCTTTTAATATGATCTTTTAAATAATATTTTACATCTTAGAAGAATTACACATGGAATCTTTAGAAAACAAAATTTCTGATTATAAGTCAAGATGGATGCAACATGTTCATCGAATGGAAGATCACAGAATACCCAAACAAATGTTAAGATATCAACCTGCAGGAAGAAGAAGACCAGGACGTCCACTCAAAAGACTTTTGGATGGTGTTTCTCTTGAGGCCGAAACAGGTCAACAAATGGCCTAAATTCGTGAATGTACTATGATGATGATGAAATAATATTTATAAAGTTATCACAAATATTACATTTAATTCGTTGTTTGCTAAAATAATTATTCATACACTTTTTTACAAATATTTCCTTGACTAAAATCGTTTTTATCCTTAACTTCCATACATTTAGAGCATTTTTTTTACCATTCTCTAATTTATTCCTATTTTTATGAGTACAAGGTATACAAATATTGTTCTTAATATTCGGTTTATCATCTGAATTGATAAAGAGGTTTTAATTTTTCACATTCAACACAAGTATTAACTTTCTTTGAATAATTAATTATTTTATTACAAGGACCACAATATCTTCCTTTTATTAATTTCTTAGGATGCTGACAAGAAGCACAAGTCTTCATTTATATATAAATATTTTTTTTATAAATGGAGTATTGTGAAATACGTGAAGAAGATGATTGTTACTGTCGATATAAATCAGTTAAAATAATTGAAAATAGAATTTCATCAAGAATGGAATATTTTATTAATTTGTTAAGACGATATAAATATCATCATCATCATAGTACATTCACGAATTTAGGCCATTTGTTGACCTGTTTCGGTTTCAAGAGAAACACCATCCAAAAGTATTTTGAGTGGACGTCCTGGTCTTCTTCTTCCTGCAGGTTGATATCTTAACATTTGTTTGGGTATTTTGAAAAAAAAATTATATATACGTTTCATCATTTTTGTATTTATATAGAACGAAAGAAATCTATAGATTTTCTCTATTTTACAAAGAAGATATGTGAATATAACAATATTCCTAATAATATAATAATAAAAATAAAAAAGAATAATGACATTATATGGAATAACTTCATCGATGATTACTTTGAAAAACTAGAAAATTATAATATTATTCCCCGAAGAGAGGAACTGTAGAAACTGATCCACTTAATGATCCCTCGACTAATATTAGCTATAGTGAAGAAATTTGTAGGAATAGGTATAAGGTAGCAGATTAAAAATGATTATGGTCTATATGGAGATTTTAAACTTATAATAATGAAATTAAATGGATAATAATTATACCAAATATATTATAATTTATGGGTTTGCAATAGAATCTATCATAAATGAAAACCGTAACAATATTAAAAAAAGGTACAATAAAAAACGTGGCCGAAAAAAACGGCCACGTTATTAGATACTATAAAAAACATTTTGTAGAGTTTTTAAAAGAAAATAATATAGAATGTGAACAAGGGGTGTCTGGGAGACGCCCTTTAAAACTGGTAGTTTTATACCTGATTTCTAAATAAAAAATGTCATTATGTATATAAATATTATAAATATTTTTATGATTTTTAATAGCCCAAAATTAGGCTATCTAAAAAGTAACTAAACTACTTGATTTTTAAATGATAATTTTTAAAATGTATATAATTTTTAAACTATTTTTATGATTTTAAGGTAGGCACAAAATGGGACTAACTAAAAAGTAACTGAACTACTCAGTTTTTAAATGATATTTTCTAAAATATATATAAATATTACAAATATTTTATGACTTTTAATAGGCCCAAAATGCGCCTACGTAAAAAGTAACCTAAGAACTTAATTTCTAAATAAAAAAGTACATAATGTGATTGTTATAACTACATGATAACATCTGTTTTAGGTACCCAACTATTATGCGAACTATCACATCCAAGCCATTGACATACACTTTATTCCCTTTCTTACGTAGCACTTTTTCAACTAGGTATACATCAGGAAATTTTTGTGTTTTTGCATTTCTTGCTCGCAGAATATACCTTTAATGCCTTTTATTTTACTGATACGAACTCTACCACCAACTTTATATTTAGTTTGTAGGTAAGCGTGTGTGCTTTTTATATGCTTTATATTAAACATCAACAGGCTTCATATTAACATCAATAGGCTTCATTTTAATAGTAGTGTGATAAGTGTTGTTATAGGTGTCTACTAATTTTGGTAGTATCTCAACCCATTTATAGTTTCCTTGTATGGAGAATTGTTCCCACATTTTTTCTTTGATCGTCCTATTGAACCGCTCGACAACAGATGCCTTAACGTTGGTATACGTTGAATAGTGATTTATATCGTATTTCTTCATGAACCCTTTAAAATCCTTCTTGTAGAACTCTTTACCTTTATCAGTCTGAGATTAAAGGGGTGGCGATCTTTGAATTAATGTTTAAATACTTTTGTAACATGTTCACTAGTTTTGTTTTTTAATGGTACAGCCCATGCATACTTGGAGAACACTGGAGTTGAAACCCTTATCGATTTTAGAAACACCTTTTAAATTACCAGAGTCCATTTCAACCACATCATCTTGCCATAGATCATCTATACCGTATACAATGACTTTTCGTGGTGAGTAATTTCTTCTAGCTGGTCTATGTAGTTCATTAATAATTTGCTCTCGGACTATGTCTACCTCTTTGATGATGT
The DNA here is from genome assembly GCA_030220185.1 of Diploptera punctata. Lineage (NCBI taxonomy): Eukaryota > Metazoa > Arthropoda > Insecta > Blattodea > Blaberidae > Diploptera > Diploptera punctata. The sequence continues at coordinate 16,330 of JASPKZ010003837.1, read as the reverse complement.
TTTTTAAACCCTTTACCAGATGCGCTTACGAAAGTAGATTTTTTGGATCCACAACTAGCACATTTGGATAATATATATGGCTTACCATTTGATGTTTTCTTGTTAACAGCATTAACGCTGTTGGTATTTGATTGACATTTGAAGCAATATGTAGTAGTCATGGTTATTTATAAGATATAAAAAATCATATATAAGAGATTAATTTACAAACACCGCGTGAGATTGCATATTTAAAGGATCGAGTAATCTACATGTATATACACCATCGTCGCCTGTTATCTCTTTATAAATTAATTTATATTTATCTCTAACGTGGCTTTTTTTAGTTTTTAGTTTTTTAAAAAAATAATTTCTTGTCTATATTTCACACTGTTACGTTTCCTTGTCATATCTATAGCAATAAACCTATATTCTTGAATCCAACAATCACTACAGTTGGAACAACCTAAACTCATAAAAATTAAAATCACCACCAACAAACTCATTGTATATGTTTTAAATTTGTGTTATCTTGTTGAAATATAAACAGAAAATAGATATTATTTCTTATAAGCTGTTTAGGTATTTTGCTATACGTTTGACCCATATAGAACACATCAATTTGTTTATGCCTACCTCGTGTAAAATAGTCTCGAACGTGCTCTTGGTTCTCCTGTATAAAATCATCGAACACAACTATGGAATTATTTTTGCACTCACCTAGTGGTACAACCTCTTCATTATTATCACAAAACGTGCAATTCTTTTTTCATTTATCATAGTTTCCATCTCTTTATATAAATTTTGAAAAAATACATACGATGGTTGGTTTAAACTTTTCGAGTATATGTAGATGTGTCTGTTCTTTTTATCCAACCATCCAGGAGCTAATATAAAATTATGCAATAGCGTTGTCTTACCACACCCAGACGGTCCAACAATAACCGATCGATTATAATCATCATTTGGCAGATATTTACCATTATTTCGCTTTAATTGTGGTATTGGTATGATAGGTTTTATATTCCAGTCTGTATATATGTATATATAAATGCAAAAGATAATAACCATACTAACATTACTATTAGTTAACACTCGAGGGACAACCGTTTTAAAAAACCATGTAATGAAACGCTATATGTTCTTAACTATATTTACAACTATGGATACCTTTCGAGTGAATCTAAACGGAACGATAGTTCCTAGAGCGAAAGAGGCGATATAGCATAGTTGATACAACAAATCTCACGAATGCTCTTTTATTATTTCAAGAATACTACGGACTTGATCCAACTGGACAAATAAACAACACAACGTTAAAATTAATCAACACACATAGATGTATTGTAAAGGATGATGTGTTTAGCTTTAGCACTACAATTTACAAGTGGAATAAGAAGACTATAAAGTGGCACTATGTACTTGCAAATAATAAATTAGTAGATTTAACGCAAGCAGCGTTTGATGTATGGAGTAAGCATGGTCACTTCACGTTTGAACATAATCATGTCAATCCGGATATAACAATTTCAAATAAGCGTCGGGCACATAAATTTCAAAGATCGTCCACTCCCTGCATATACAAATTTGATGGTACAGGAGGTATTCTTGCACATGCTTACTATCCAGGTGAAAGTAATTCCCCTATAGAGATGGACATTGACTCAGATGAAAAATGGTATCTTAAAAAAATTATCAAACACCAAAGAATATGACAAAGTTGTTTTTTACATTAATACATGAAATTGGGCATTTGCTGGGATTGGGGCACTTTAACGATCCAAATTCTGTTATGTACGCGTTTTATGGAACTGATAATATAAAATTAGAACTACAGACAGATGATATATATGCGATTCAGGGTTTGTATGATCCGGCTAGGCCAATTGTACCGACCACAAGTACCACAATGCCGAAGGTGAGCGAAGCTACTACGACAAGACAAGTACCAAGGAGAAAAGCGCCCAAGTTATGTGACTTGACTAGCATACCGGGATCGGAGATACCTCAACAATATTTAATAATAAACAAGTTCATGTATGTGTTTTACAAGAGTGGTTCTGGATGATTGATATTTACAATAAACAAGCTGAAGCTCCACAATTGATAACCAATTGGCTAACATTTCTACCAAATGAATTTATTGAAATCGTGGGAATATATCAGAGACCATCTGGAGAAGTGATTATATATATATATATATATATATATATAGATAATCAGTTTTATATGATAAAATTTCCTAATCTTAGTCTCGTTACTGGATATCCTAAATATATAAGCGAGTTGGCTATAAGTCGTGGAAATGTAATTAACGTTGTAGTGAATATATAATAATAATAATAATAATAATAATAGCTTTATTTTACCTGGCAGAGTTAAGGTCTTAAGGCCTTATCTGCCACTCAACCAGGTTACTGGTAGACATTTTTATTCTATAATAATAATTACTATTTAGAGATAGATGACTGCCTGATGCCAGCAAAATATTATGGAATAATATCAAAATCGTTTCCAGGATTACCACCAGGTATTAACAATGCATTTAGATATAATAATAGTAACATTTATTTTTGCAAAAAAACAATCTGTACTACGAATTTAGTGAGTTCAACAATACAATTATTAGAGCTGGTAGAAATACATTATCTTTGTTTGGAATTAAGTGCAGAATGTCATACATAACCAGTATAGAGCAAATTAAAAAGCTACTTTCAAATTTTGGAAATTTAATATCCTAATAAATGGTATAAAATAAATCAGAACAAAGCACCTCTGCCTCAGAGCGAAGCTCCTCTGCCTCTGGTTCAAAGAAAAAGCCGCATATAACTGTTAAAAAAACAAACGAAATGATACGATTACGTGATCAATTGATTGAAGAATTTAAAGGTGTCAAAAGAGCTAGACGTGGTGATTATAACAAATACAAGAAACAAGAACGGCCCATGATTGACGCTATTAATAATTTGGGAACTAAATTAGAAAAAGTTATCGAACATGAACATGAACATAGTATGTCACTCGTTCCACTAACGCACGTTCCACCAACGTACGTTAAACCTACGTATACGTCTACGTCTGAGCCTACGTCTTCTAAAGCAATTACTCAATATGACATGACAAATATAGGACCAATCATATCAAAATATTTAGTCGAATCTAAAGGAAAGGACAAAGTTGTTTTGGTATTTAGCTTAACTGGAGGTAACGATGGTAATTTTTTTATGGGTGATTCTGAAGTAGTTTTGACAATGACAATCTTATTATTAATGGGACCAAATATAAAGCTACAGAGGGTTTAATGAGTCTGTTAACATTGGAACATCCTAATCAAAATCTTCCAGAAGATGATATGATAAGTTATGAAAAATATTTAATCAATACGAACTGTATATATCAAAATAATGATCCTAATATAAGGAAACCTAAATGAAGTCGGAGTGAAAAATATAAGAGCATTATTAGTCCAATTTGGGAAAGAATGAAAAAGGGTGTTTCAAAATCAGATCAATATTTTTCCCAACCACGTAGAGACTCAGATTTAGATGTTAGTATTGGGGAAAAGAAAAAGGAAAAAAAATAGGAAAAGAAACACAAGAGTAGAAAATGATTACAAAAGTACACAGAGTTACCTAAAGAATTTAGATTGATGAATGATATACGAAAGCTTGTGGAGAGACTAGTTGTTATTATGGGAGAGGAGCAATCTGGGAACGATAATCTGTACAATGAGAAGACTAGCATAATGAAAATGTTCAATGATACGCTTGCGAATTTATTTTACAAGACCCCAAAAATATTGGACACTTGATAAAAATTATTAATATGTTGCCCCCTAAATTTTGGAGCAAAGAAGCTTTTGGCTCTGGATTTGTTAATGATATAATTAACAAACTTCCATTTGGATTGCACATTCCTTCCTACCAATATTGCGGCCCTGGTACAAAGCTAGAGAAGAGATTAGCTAGAGGTGATCAGGGAATCAACCCACTTGACGCTGCTTGCAAAAATCATGATATAGCATATAGTGATCACAAAGATTTGAAAGATCGACTAGCAGCAGATAAAGTGTTAGAACATCGTGCACTAGAGCGTGTGTTTAGTAAGGACTCAAGTATTGGAGAAAAATTAGCTTCATTAGGTGTTGCTGGAGTAATGCATGGTAAAGTCCATCTTGGTTGGGGTTGATAGTAATTATATACTTTTTATTATATATAAATGATGTCACTAGCAGAACTACTCAACTTTGAATATTTTTTTTAATATTAAATCTGGAAGTGCTATGAAAGTTCGCAGAGGTGGAAATCTTTTTACATTACCAGTAATAATATATGCTGTCTCAGAATTACGTAAACTTCTTAGCAACAAAGACCCTCCAAAGACTGGAAGCAGTGTTACTGTATCTTCATATATGAAAGCAGTAAATAATATTAAAAAAGCAAAAATTGTTTCTGCAATAAAACTACACTGGCTTTATATTCACTCCTTTCAGCATTAGGGGCTATTGGGGCCCTTGCAGGCGGTGTCGCAGGTATAGCCATTGCCGTTCACAATAAAAACAAGAACGATAAGGAGCTCGAAGAACAAAAACGTCATAACCTTGCAATGGAGACTAAAAGCGACCCACCAAATGTAGTAGTTGGGAGTTCAATATCACGTACACGTAAACGCAACAGTACTAAAAAAACACCAACCGTGAATAAAACACCTACCGCGATAAAAGAACTTGGTATTTTTCTCAATTGCTTTTTTACTATCTTCAAACTCTAATATTTTGGTAATATCTCTTCCTTTAAACCATGGATTATTATCTTTATCAAGTATGATCATAACTTCTGTGTTATTAAAATTTAGTTTATTATTATTGATTTCAATACTATTAGTTTAGTTTTATTGTATAATGAAATTATAAAAATTCATTATTAATATTTTATTTTCATATGATTTGAGGTGATTAGTAGCGGAAACAAATTATGTCCTGTTAGTGATAACGCGCTTAACGTTACATTCATGTTTAAACTTGTTTAATGTTACATTGTATATAAGCATATAGAAAGCCCATGGAGAGACATTATTCGAGATTATTCGGCTGATAATGGACAACAAACAAACCGGGGTGAGTTAACATTCGTATGTGTCTTTTTAATTATTTATCAGTGAATTCATGTTTTTTTGCTTATTTGATCACTTGTTTTCTATTTTTAGTGAAAACAAGTCATCAAAATTGTCTGATTTTCGATCTACGTATTTTATTTTCATATGATTTTGGTGAATATGTATTGGAAATTTAGAAGTGGGGGGTGCGCCAGAAACATCCATTTATAACAAATTGAAATATAAAATTTGGAATGTTCTGTTTTATACATATTTAGATAAGAATATGTTATTCTTATTACAAACGTAATATTGAAATAGATATATTCCTGCTTTTAATATATATATAGACACACATCCCTTCTTTTTTGTTTGTCTCTCACTGTCACCCGTTAATGTTCCGTCTATGTCGAGGCATAATGGTAGTGAGTGCGAGTATTTTTTTATTATTTATTAGCTAATACCCGGGGCGCGTAGCTACGCCTAAATAAATCAAAATTAATGTGCTTTTTATGTTTAGTTCAATAAGTAAAGAAAAAAATAAATATAAATTTATATTTTTTAGATAACCCGGGCTGATGTTACAACGTTGCTCAGGATTCTACTCATAGCGATCTGCTTGGCATAAATAGCTGAAAGACTAAATTCGTTATTGTGAGTTATCCGTAAAGAATATCCGCCATGTGCTGCTATTCCTGCACAAGAATCTACGTAGCCTAATTGTCTCTATATTCATGGCTACAATGCAAGACAAAAATGGCTATTGTGTGTTATCCGAATGAGTCAATACTAATAAAATGCATATCCAATTCCATTGAGGTGAATTAACTTTATGTACCCCATTTTAACGTAGTTGAGAACGACGGCACCTGGTACAACCGGTACATTTTAATTTGTAGCTATTATCTTATATCCTTAAGAGATAAACATATGCTGTCGCTGACATTTTTGTGGAGATTTTTAAGAAAATTCAATTCTGTGTACATTAATGTTGTGTATTTGTTATGGTTTATGCATATATAAGAAAAATGTATGTTTGTGTGTTGAAATATTTGAGAGGCTTAGTTGATTAGAGCACTAAACATATAGAGTTGGAGACTGTGTTTCAATTCCCGACTCAAGCTTTCATTTTTCTTTTCATCTCATATTTGCCTTCATTGCCAAATGTCAGATAAATGGTTATACATCTATATAGCATATAAGCGTTACTGCTATAAAGTAAACATTCTCTTTAAAATTTTGCTTACCTCTTATGGTGGCCGCTAGATGGTGTTGGAACGATTTCCCGCTATATTTTGTGTGATTTGAGAAAACTACAAGGATTATGTGTTGGAATACTTGAATGGATCAGATGGTTAGAGCGCTAAACGTACAGAGTTTAAAGACTCGGGTTCAAATCCCGACTGAAACATTCATTTTTCTTTTCATCTCACATATATATAAATTACAAGCAGAAATATATTTATTTCAATCTTACTTTTGTAATTAGAATAATATATTCCTATCTAAAAATATGTAAAACCGAACGTTTCAAAGTTTATATTAAATTTCTTATAAAGTGTAAGCAGTTAGCTTTCATATGTGAACAGCACAACACGTAATACATTTTCAAACATTTAATCTATGATCAATGTAGTATTTGTAAATGTATTTAGTATTTAGCCGATAAAGAATAATTTGCGCATTATTCATTTCACAAATTTACGGTATATATATATATATATATATATATATATCCATCCATCCATAGTAATTCTGCCCGATGGCATAAAATGTAAAAATTCTCGATTATCAAGAAATTGCAAAATTACTTTCTTGAGAATCTGTAAAGCGTTTATGATGCAAAACATCCAGTATATGTACAGAACTTCAAAATTGTATTGGAAAATATTATATTCATAGAGTTTCACGAGAAAATGTCAAAATTTTCGAAACTTCAAAAACTGCAAAAGTACTATCTAGAGCCTGTTTCCGGGATTTATAGTGCAAACAATTCGGACTAAATCCAAATTTGAAAATTGAGTTTTCAGTGTTTATCTTCTTACAGATTAACAAACAAATTAAAAATTCTCGATTATTAAGAAATTGCAAAATTACTTTCTTGAGACAGTGTAAAGTGTTTATAATGCATATAATGCAGTCTAAGAACAGAATTTCAAAATTGTGTTGTAGAATGTTATAGTTTGACCAGAAAATGTCAACATTTTCGAAACTTCAAAAAATGCATAAATACTATCTAGAGACTGTGTCTGGGATTTATAATCCAAAAATCCGCTCAAAATCCAGAATTTCAAAACTCAGTTTTCCGTGGTTATAAACTTACAGATTAACAAAAAAAAAATAAAAATTCTCGATTACTAAGAAATTGGAAAAATTACTTTCTTGAGACTGTGTAAAGCGTTTATGATGCAAAAAGTTCAGTATAAGTACAGATTTTCAAAATTGTGTTGGAAAATCTTATATTTTTACAGTTTGACCAGAAAATGTCAAATTTTTCGAAACTTCAAAAAATGCTAAAATACTATCTGGAGTCTGTGTTAGGGATTTATAATGCAAACAACTAGGACTATATCCAAAGTTTCAAAATTGAGTTTTCCGGTTTATCGTCTTACAGATTAACAAAAAAAGTGTAAAAATCCTGGATTATTAAGAAATTGCAAAATTACTTTCCTGAAACAGTGTAAAGCGTTTATAATGCATATAATTCTGACTGAGTACAGAATTTCAAGTTGTACAATGTTACAGCTTGACCAGAAAATGTCAAAATTTTCGTAACTGCAAGAAATGCAAAAATACTATCTAGAGACTGTGTCCGGGATTTATAATCCAAACAATCCGGTCTAAATCCAGAATTTCAAAATTGAGCTTTTCGTGGATATAAACTTACAGATTAACAAATGAAATGTAAAAATTCTCGATTATGAAGAAATAGCAAAATTACTTTCTTGAGACTCTGTAAAGCGTTTATGATGCAAAAAATCCAGTATATGTACAGAATTTCAAAATTGTATTGGAAAATGTTATATTCATACAGTTTCACCAGAAAATGTCAAATTTTTCAAAACTTCAAAATCTGCAAAAATACTATAGAGTCTGTTTCCGGGATTTATAATGCAAACAATTCGGACTAAATCCAAAATTTCAAAATTGAGTTTTCCATGTTTATCATCTTACAGATTAACAAAAAAATTAAAAATGCTCGATTATTAAGAAATTGCAACATTACTTTCTTGAGACAGTGTAAAGTGTTTATAATGCATATATTGCAGTCTAAGTACAGAATTTCAAAATTGTGTTGTACAATGTTATAGTTTGACCAGAAAATGTCAAAATTTTCGTAACTTCAAGAAATGCAAAAATACTATCTAGAGACTGTGTCCGGGATTTATAATGCAAACAATCCGGTATAAATCCAGAATTTCAAAACTGAGTTCTCCGTGTGTATAGTCTTACAGATTTACAAAAAAAATTAAATATTCTCGATTATTAAGAAATTGCAAAATTACTTTCTTAAGACTGTGTACATGTGTTTATAATGCATAATATTTCAGTCTAAGTAAACAACTTTTCAAAATTGTGTTTGTAACATGTTCTAGTTTGTACAGAAAAATGTCAAAATTTTTTCGTAACTTCTTCAGCGAAATTGCAAAAATACTATCTAGAGACTGTGTCCGGGATTTATAATGCAAGCAATCCGGTACAAATCCAGAATTTCAAAACTGAGTTCTCCGTGGGTATAGACTTACAGATTAACAAATATAATGTAAAAATGCTCCATTATTAAGAAATTGCAGAATTACTTTCTTGAGACTGTGTAAAGCGTTTATGATGCAATAAAATCCAGTATAAGTACAGAATTTCAAAAATTTGTTGGAAAATGTTATATTCTTACAGTTTGACCAGAAAATGTCAAATTTTTCGAAACTTCAAAAAATGCTTAAATACTATCTGGAGTCTGTGTCACGGATTTATAATGCAAATAATTAGGACTAAATCCAAAATTTCAAAATTGAGTTTTCCGTGTTTGGCCGTCTTACCTTCAGTTTAGCAAAAAAGTGTACAATCCTGGATTGTTAAGAACAATGCAAAATTACTTTCCCCTTGAAACAGTGTAAAGCCGTTTGTAATGCATATAATAACCCCCAGTATAAGTACAGAATTTCAAAATTGTGTTGTATAGATGTAGAATGTTATAGTTTGACAAGAAAATGTCAAAATTTTCGTAACTCCAAGAAATGCCTGCAAAATACTATCTAGAGACTGTCGCTGGAATTTACAATCCACACAATCCGGTCTAAATCCAGAATTTCTAAATTGAGTTTTCCGTGCATATAAACTTACAGAATAACAAAAAAAAATGTAAAAATTCTAGATTATCAAGAAATTGCAAAATTACTTTCTTGAGACTGTGTAAAGCGTTTATGATGCCAAAAATCCAGTATATGTAAAGAACTTCAAAATTGTGTTGGAAAATAAATGTTAGTTTATTCTTACAGTTTCACCATAAAATGTCAAATTTTTCGAAACTTAAAAAAATGCAAAAATACTATCTAGAGTCTGTGTCCGGGATTTATAACGCAAAAATTCGGACTAAATCTAAAATTTTAAAATTGAGTTTTCCGTGTTTATCATCTTACAGATTAACAAAAAAATTTAAAATTCTCGATTATTAAGAAATTGCAAAATTACTTTCTTGAGGCTGTGTAAAGTGTTTTAATGCATATAATGCAGTGTAAGTACAGAATTTCAAAATTGTGTTGTACAATGTTATAGTTTGACAAGAAAATGTCAAAAGTTTCGTAACTTCACGAAATGCAAAAATACTATCTAGAAACTGCGTCCGGGATTTATAATGCAAACAATCCGGTATAATTGCAGAACTTCAAAACTGAGTTCTCCGTGGGTATAGCCTTAGAGATTAACAAATAAAATGTAATAATGCTCCATTATTAAGAAATTGCAGAATTACTTTCTTGAGATTGTGTAAAGCGTTTATGATGCAAAAAAATCCAGTATAAGTACATAATTTGAAAAAAGGGTTGGAAAATTTTATATTCTTACAATTTCACCAGAAAATGTCAAATTTTTCGAAAGTTCAAAAAATGCAAAAATACTATCTAGACACTATGTCCAGGATTTATAATGTAAACAATTAGGATTAAATCCAAATTTTCAAAATTGAGTTATCCGAGGTTACCGTCTTACAGATTACCAAAAAAATGTAAAAAATCTCGATTATTAAGAAATTGCAAAATTACTTTCTCGAGACAGTGTAAAACGTTTATATAGCACAAATTGCAGTCTACGTACTGAATTTCAGAATTGTGTTCTACAATTCTCATAGTCTGACCAGAAAATGTCAAAAGTTACGAAATTTCAAAAAATGCAAAAATCCTATCTAGAGTCTGTGTCACGGATTTATAATGCAAATAATTAGGACTAAATCCAAAATTTCAAAATTGAGTTTTCAGTGTTTACCGCCTTACAAATTAACAAAAAAGTATACAAAAACTTGGATTATTAAGAAATTGCAAAATTACTTTCTTGAAACAGTGTAAAGCGTTTATAATGCATATAATGCAGTCTAAGTACAGAATTTCAAAATTGTGTTGTAGAATGTTATAGTTTGACCAGAATATGTCAAAATTTTCGTAACTTCAAGAAATGCAAAAATACTATCTAGAGGCTGTGTCCAGGATTTATAATCCTAACAATCCGGTCTAAATCCAGAATTTCAAAATAGAGTTTTCCGTGCATATAAACTTACAGGTAAACAAATGAAAAGTAAAAATTCTCGATTAACATGGAAATTACAAAATTTATTTCTTGAGACTGTGTAAAGCGTTTTATGATGCAAATAATCCAGTATATGTAAAGAATTTCAAAAGTGTGTTGGAAAATGTTATAATCTTACTGTTTGACCAGAAAATGTCAAATTTATCGAAACTTCAAAAAATGCAAAAATACTATCAAGAGTCTGCTTCCGGGATTTATAATGCAAAAAATTCGGACTAAATCTAAAATTTTAAATTAGGTTTTCCGTGTTTAACATTTTAGAGATTAACAAAAAAAATTAAAATTTCTGGATTATTAAGAAATTGCAAAATTACTTTCTTGAGACTGTCTAAATTGTTTATAATGCATTTAATATATCTAAGTACAGAATTTCGAAATTTTCTTGTACAATGTTATAGTTTGACAAGAAAATGTCAAAATTTTCGTAACTTCACGAAATGCAAAAATACTATCTGGAGACTGTGTCCGAGATTTATAATGCAAACAATCCGGTATAAATCCAGAATTTCAAAACTGAGTTCTCCGTATGTATAGCCATACAGATTAACAAAAAAAATTAAAAATTGTCGGTTATTAAGAAATTGCAAAACTACTTTCTTGAGACTGTGTAAAGTGTTTATAATGCAGATAATGCAGTCTAAGTACAGAATTTCAAAATTGGGTTGTACAATGTTATAGTTTGACAAGAAAATGTCAAAATTTTCGTAACTTCACGAAATGAAAATACTATCTAGAGACTGTGTCCGGGATTTATAATGCAAACAATCCGGTATCAATGCATAATTTCAAAACTGAGTTCTCCGTGAGTATAGCCTTACAGTTTATCAAATAAAATGTAATAATGCTCGATTATTAAGAAATTGAAGAATTACTTTCTTGAGACTGTGTAAAGCTTTTATGATGCAAAAAAATCCAGTATAAGTACAAAATTTCAAAGAAGTGTTGGAAAATTTTATATTCTTACAGTTTGACAAGAAAATGTCAATCTGGTGTCCATTCGTAATGGCAAGGAGAAATGGATAAATCAGCTGTAGCAGAACATGCCATTACGAATGGACACCAGATTCTATTCGACGATACACAAGTTTTAGCCACAACTTCCTACTATTTCCCTAGATTATACCGAGAGGCTATAGAAATACACAAGCATAAGGGAAATATTAACAGAAAAGAAGAAGGTATCAAACTGTGTAAGGCCTGGTTTCATACACTAGAAAATAAATGCATTAACACCAGTGACAACAAGGAGACGACTATTAGCCAATCAGCAAGAGCCACGCCCACTCACCCTGCACCCCCCACTAATACAACGTCCTCTACGTCCACAGCGCTCATTCTAAGTAGATCTTCCGACCAGGAAACACGCATAGAAGCACTCGCCACTGAAGATGCCCTCCGCAGTTGAGGGCGAAACGTCTGGTATCAACACCAACTATGGACCACGGCCACATAACCCGGAATCACTCAACATTACGATTACCGGCCGTGAAAGCCTGCATTCAACTATTGTGTTATAGAATGTTATAGTTTGACCAGAATATGTCAAAATTTTCGTAACTTCAAGAAAGGCAAAAATATTACCAAGAGACTGTGTCCGGGATTTATAATCCAAACAATCCGGTCTAAATCAAGAATTTAAAAATTAAGTTTTTCGTGCATATAAACTTACAGATTAACAAATAAAATGTAAAAATTCTCGATTATTAAGAATATGCAAAATTACTTTCTTGAGACTGTATAAAGCGTTTCAGATGCAAAAAATCCAGTATATGTAAAAAATTTCTAAATTATGTTGGAAAATGTTATATTCTTACAATTTCACCAGAAAATGTCAAATTTTTCCAAACTTCAAAAAATGCATAAATACTATCTAGAGACTGTGTCTGGGATTTATAATCCAAACAATCCGCTCAAATCCAGAACTTCAAAATTCAGTTTTCCGTGGTTATTAACTTACAGATTAACAAAAAAATGTAAAAATTCTCGATTATTAAGAAAATGCAAAATTACATTCTTCAGACTGTGTAAAGCGTTTATGATGCAAAACATCCAGTATAAGTACAGATTTTCAAAATTGTGTTGGAAAATGTTATATTTTCACAGTTTGACCAGAAAATGTCAATTTTTTCGAAACTTCAAAAAATGCTAAAATACTATCTGGAGTCTGTGTTAGAGATTTATAATGCAAACAACTAGGACTATATCCAAAATTTCAAAATTGAGTTTTCCGAGTTTATCGTCTTACAGATTAACAAAAAAGTGTAAAAATCCTGGATTATTAAGAAATTGCAAAATTACTTTTCTCAAACAGTGTAAAGCGTTTATAATGCATATAATGCTGACTGAGTACATAATTTCAAGTTGTACAATGTTACAGTTTGACCAGAAAATGTCAAAACTTTCGTAACTTCAAGAAATGCAAAAATAGACTGTGTCCGGGATTTATAATCCAAACAATCCGGTCTAAATCCACAATTTCTAAATTGAGCTTTTCGTGGATATAAACTTACAGATTAACAAATGAAATGTAAAAATTCTCGATTATCAAGAAATAGCAAAATTACTTCCTTGAGACTCTGTAAAGCGTTTATGATGCAAACAATCCAGTATATGTACAGAATTTCAAAATTGTGTTGGAAAATGTTATATTCTTACAGTTTCACCAGAAAATGTCAAATTTTTCAAAACTTCAAAATCTGCAAAAATACTATCTAGAGTCTGTTTCCGGGATTTATAATGCAAACAATTTGGACTAAATCCAAAATTTCAAAATTGAGTTTTCCGTGTTTATCATCTTACAGATTAACAAAAAAATTAAAAATTCTCGAATATTAAGAAATTGCAACATTACTTTCTTGAGACAGTGTAATGTATTTATAATGCATATATTGCATTCTAAGTACAGAATTTCAAAATTTTGTTGTACAATGTTATAGTTTGGCCAGAAAATGTCAAAATTTTCCTAACTACAAGAAATGCAAAAATACTATCTAGAGACTGTGTCCGGGATTTATAATCCAAACAATCGTGTCAAAATCCAGAATTTCAAAATTGAGTTTTCTGTGCATATAAACTTACAGAATAACAAATAAAATGTAAAAATTCTCGATTATCAAGAAATTGGAAAATTACATTCTTGAGACTGTGTAAAGCGGTTATGATGCAAAAAATCCAGTATATGTAAAGAATTTCAAAATTGTGTTGGAAAATGTTATATTCTTACAATTTCACCAGAAAATGTCAAATTTTTCGAAACTTAAAAAAATGCAAAAATACTATCTAGAGTCTGTGTCCGGGATTTATAACGCAAACAATTCGGAATAAATCTAAAATTTTTAAAATTGAGTTTTCTGTGTTTATCATCTTACAGATTAACAAAAAAAATTTAAAATTCTCGATTATATAAAACTGCATAACAACTTCTCTTGAGACAGTGGTAAGCTTTTATAATGCAAAAAATCCAGTATAAGTACAGAACTTCAAAATTGTGTTGGAAAATGTATAATAGTACAGTTTGAACAAAAAATGTCAAATTTTCGTAACTTCAAAAAATGCAAAAATACTATCTAGAGACTGTATTCGGGATTTATAATGCAAACAATCCGGTATAAATCCAGAATTTCAAAACTGAGTTCTCCGTGTGTATAGCCTTACAGATTAACAAAAAAAAATAAAAATTCTCGATTATTAAGAAAGTGCAAACTACTTTCCTGAGACTGTGTAAGTGTTTATAATCCTATATGCATCTAAGTACAGAATCAAATTGGGTTGGAAAAATCTTACAGTTTGACAAAAAATGTCAAAATTTTCGGAACTTCAAAAACAAAAACCATCTAGAGACTGTGTCCCGGATTTATACTGCAAACAATCCGGGAAAATCCAGAATTTCAAAACTGACATTCCCGTGGGGTTAGCCTTACAGATAACAAAAAAAAGTAAAATGCTCGTTATAAGAAACTGCAGAACTACATCTTGAGACTCGCAAAGCGTTATATGCAAAAATCCAGTATAAGTAAAAACTCAAAAAAAGTGTGGAAAATTTTATATTCTTACAGTTTTAGACAAAAAAATTCAAATTTTTCGAAGTTCAAAAAATGCAAAATACTATCAGACACTGTGTCCAGGATTTATAAGCAAACAAGGAGGACTCAATCTAAATTTCAAAATTGAATTTTCCGAGTGATTGTCTTAACACTACCAAAAAATGTAAAAAATCTCGATTATTAAGAAAGCAAAATTACTTTCTCGAATGTGTAAACGTTTATACTACAGCATAATTGCAGTCGCTACTGAATTGCACATTGTGTTCTACATTTATATTCTCATAGTTTTCACCCGAAATGTCAACTTTTCAAAACTTCAAAACTGCAAAAATCTATCTAGACCTGTTTTCCGGAATTTATAATGCAAAACAATTCGGACTAAATTCAAAATTTCAAAATTGAATTTCCGTGTTCTTGTGTTACAGATAACAAAAGTGTAAAATTCTAGATTTAAGAAATTGCAATTATTTCTTCGACGTGGAAAGCTTGTATAATGCAATAATGGAGTCTAAGTACAGAATTTCAAAATTCTGTTGTACAATGTTATAGTTGACCAGAAATGTCAAAATTTCGTAACTTCAAAATACAAACCTACTATCTAAGACGTTGTCCGGGATTATAATCCAAACATCCGGTCTAAATCCAGAATTTCAAAAATGGACTTTTCCGTCATTAAACTTACGATAAAAAATGAAAAGTAAAATCTCATTAACATGGGAATAACAACTTTATTTCGTGAGACTGTGTAAGCGTTTTATAAGGCAAGATCCAGTATATGTAAAAATTCAAAAGTGCGTTGGAAATGTTTATCCTTACTGTTTGACCAGAAAATGTCAAATTTATCAAAACTTCAAAAAATGCAAAATACTATCAAGAGTCGCTTCCGGGATTTATAATGCAAAAAATTCGGACTAAATCTAAAATTTTAAATTAGGTTTTCCGTGTTAAATCTTAGAGATTACAAAAAAAATTAAAATTCTGGATATTAAAAATTGCAAATTACTTTCTTGAGACTGTCTAATGTTTTAAGCATTTAATACATCGAGTAACAGAATTTCAAAATTTGCTTGTCAATGATTAGTTTGACAAGAAATGTCAAAATTTTTGTAACTTCACAAATGCAAAAATCTATCTAAGACTTTGTCCAGGATTATATGCAAACAATCGTTCGAAATGCAGAATTTTCAAAATGAGTTTCCTGGTTATCGCCACAATACAGATTACAAAAAATGTATTAAGATCCACAGTAAGAAATTTCAAAATTACTCTTGAGACAATGTGAGCATTTAGAATGCAAAATCCAGTAAAGTCAAATTCAAAATTGTGTTTGGAAAATGTTATATTCTTAACAGTTTGACCATAAAAAATTACAATTTTTCGAAACTCAATCAATGCAAACTACTACGATCTAGAGACGT